>CM061533.1:23446663-23500382 GCA_030545055.2 Neoaliturus tenellus | reverse complement strand
AGGCGTTCGAGGTAATATCTTTCTATGGGAGAACAGATTGTGCAAGAGGCGGAGCATTCATAGCCGCGAGAAAAAATATACAACAGGTTAAAGTAAGGGACGATATTGTAGCTCTTTCGGTTGAAAATGTTTTGGAATGTGCTGCGATTAAAATTGCAAAATTTACAAAAACTCGCGCTTTGGTTTTAGTAACGATATATCACCCCCCCCCCCTCCCGCCAGGGAAAAAAGATATATTTTTTGAGTCATTTGATCGCATTTTAAATATTTTATCAAAAGAGTCTAAAAGGAAGGAGATAGTAATATGCGGTGATTTAAATGTGGATGCGTTAACCGATTCATCAACCAAACAAGAGTTATTTTGTTTATTTCAGTCTCACGGTTTGACTTATCAGATCACAGAACCGACAAGAATTACGAATCAATCTGAGACGTGCATTGATTATATTGTGTCGAATCGAATTAAAACAGAAACAGAAATTATCGAATTTGGGTTGTCGGACCATAACGCACAACTTTTAAAACTCCCAAAAGAAACTAGTACGAATGCGTCAAAGAAAATAGCTCCAACCAAACGGGAGTTCTCTTGCAGAAATAAAAATAATTTTAAAAATGACTTAGCTACAGTTAATTGGGTTGACATAATAGATCCAAAGTTGATGTAGATGCTTCTTTTGACCTGTTTGTAAATACTTTGTTGTTAAGTTTTGAGGTACATTTTCAAAAAAAAAAAAAAAAAAAAAAAAAAAAAAAAAAAAACTGTAAGATGTAAGAAAATCAGGAAACCTTGGCTTACTGCAGGTCTGCGTCCTTAAATTGTAAAAGAGAAATGAGTAGGGAAGTCAAGGAATCAAGTAACCTAGAATTTATAGCTTACTACAAATTATATGTTAAGCTACTACGTAAGCTAATCCAGGCTTCAAAGAAAATGTGTTATGATAAAGAAATTAAGAAGTCTCAAAACAAGTCTAAATGTGTTTGGAATATTGTCAAAAAGAGACGGAAAAGAAAACAAAAAAGAGAGAAATAAATTTTCTAACTATTGGTGACAAACAAATTTCTGAAAAACATTCTATAGCAAACCACTTCAACTCATTTTTCATTGAGGAACCCACTTCTTCAGCCCCATCGCCTTCCGTTGAAAATTCATTAAGCAACCTTCAGACTTTCACTCCACCTATTGCCTCCTCAATCTTTCTCGCCCCAATCAGCAAAGAAGAAATTTCAAGCACCATTCAATCTTTGAAAAATAAAAACTCCAGTGGCTGGGATGGTATTTCACCAAACCTTTTAAAATTTTGTAGTGAGGAATTAGCTTATCCGCTATCCATTTTAATCAACCAATCATTAGAACAAGGAAAGTTCCCAGAAAAACTCAAATATGCCATCATCAATCCTTTGCACAAAAAAGGAGATCTTTCTTCAGTATCAAACTACCGACCTGTAGCTCTGGTTTCCACAATATCTAAAGTGTATGAGAAAATTGTTTTATTGCGGCTTGCGTATCATCTTGCAAAGTTTAATTTCATTAACAATCTATATATATAATTCTGTAAGCGATATTTCTTGAGCAAAATTGTGAGCGTCATACAGATCGCAGAAAAATGGGAGGGGTCTCAAATTAAAGGTCTCGGTCCCATGCACGAGGGAAAACTATCGGTGTGTCCATAATGTTAATAGGAAATGAGAACTCGCGTAAAACGTCCTCCATAAGAATAGCATGGGGATTTAAAAAAAAACGTCTGATTTGTATACATTAAAACATGTGTTATGGTTTAATTTCAAAATAAGACACAGATGATAACATTGAGTGAAGATAACATGATAATTCACACCAAGAGAAGCAATCTATATAGGCTAATAATTCAGTAAGCAAAATTTCTTGGGCAAAATTGTGAGCGTTTTTCAAATCACAGGAAGATGATGGGAGTTTCAAATTAAAGGTTTCGGTCCCATAAAGCGTATTCATAAAGTTACAAGGAAATGAGAAATATAGTGAAACGTCCTCCTTAAGAATAACATGGGGATTCGAAAAATATCTTCTTTGTGTACATTGAAACACATGTTTTGGTTTTATTTTAAAACGAGAGACAGATGATAAAATTTAGTAAAGAACTATTCATAGCCAAATGACAAAAATTAACCCTAGAGTGGTAATACTATAATAAAACGTTTTATTGCTTTGAGCTATTAAAAATTCTACTAGGAGAGTTAACCTTACATATCGGCCAGCTTATTACAAACCTTATTACAAATTTACTGCTGATTTTACTGTTGTTACTATAATTTAAATTGTAGAAAAAAACTGATCGTGTATGCAAATCATAAAATGCTTTCCGATCGTGGATAGAGATGCAATGGGCGATGAATTGTGGTTTGATAAACACTTGCATTATTTCCATTGTTTTGGTTTTATTTTAAGACGAAAAGTGTCAAATGATCATATTGAATGACGATGACACATTAATTGATACTTAAAGTGTATCAGTCAGTGAAGTTTTGGCATTCTGTTAGATGAATTTTCCGAGAAACCTTTTAGTCATTTCATAGATTGTAGGATTATAGAAGACAAGTTAAAATCAAAGACGTTTGTCCTACGTACTAGAGCAAAATGCAGCAGGTAAAAAACTTAACAATAAAATGGGAAATATATAAAAATGATTATTTTCTGAAAGGTTCTCCTTAAAGGTTCTCCATGTAGTGATTTAAAAAAAAAAAAAAAAACTGCTTTGTTTGCACAAAATTAAGAGTTTTGATTAGAAGGGATGAATATTCACAGCAAGTGAAGTGTAATAAGACTTTAAGGTGCTGTGTTTAAATTTTGTGACTAAAACATAGAAAATAAAAAAACTTACAGGAGCTAAAAAATATTTTTTTTCATTGCAGCTTTTCTGTGTTATATTAAAAAGCCGTCACAGCTTAATTAAGGGACTACGATTTCTTTCAAAACTTATTTTCCATAGATCGATATAAGTTTAACAACAGACAAAATAGAGCATTTACAAATGGGTGACCTAATAGTACGCAGGATTGATAAGAGTACTTGGGGGCGAATGGTCTGTTCAAACGGTATTGTTAAAATAATATACCTCAAATTAATTATATACCTCAAATTAAAATTAAATTTTCTGGAAACCTTCGTTGTGGAAGAAATGGTAATACGCTATGGTTCATGCTATTTTAATTTTATGATTAGGGGCTTTTGCCCCTATGAGCCACTAGTCATCAATAATTTGGTTTCCAGTCTGGGAGGTTTCGGCATTGTACGAGTTCACCAATCAAATTCTTCAATCCTTGGATGAATCGCAGAAGACGTTAGGTGTCTTCTGTGACTTGTCCAAGGCATTCGACTGTGTTGACCATCTAATACTGTCCAAAAAACCGTCTCACTATGGGATAAGAGAAAAATCTTTGGACTGGGTTTCTTCTTTCCTGTCAAACAGATTTCAAAAAGTTTCTATAAATAGTTTAAATGGGCAGTATTCATCTTCGTACAAACCACTTCAAATGCGAGGCGTACCTCAGGGCTGTGTCCTCTCTCCGGTCTTGTTTCTAATATACATCAATGATTTGCACGTCAAGGATGAAAAATGCCGCATCACTATGTTCACGGATGATGTATCCATCATTTTGAAGGCCCGAGATTCAAATGAGTTCCACAACATCAGTACAACAGTAATGTCAAAACTAAATCAGTGGTTTATAGACAACGGCCTTCTTCTTATCATGCAAAAAACTCAATACCTTCAGTTCAGACTCTCCAATAGAAATAATGAAAATGATTTAGTAAATATCTTTTCCTCAAATCTTCAAAAATCTACTTATTCAAAGTTTTTAGGTGTTACTATTGACAACTCTGTAAAATGGAATATGCACATCCAAAATCTTCAAAAACGACTCAGTTCTTCTATGTTTGCAATACGCGTCCTCAAATCAACTTGCAGCAGGGAGGTACTCATTTATGTATATCGTGGGTATTGTGAAAGCATCTTGCGCTACGGTATTGCAGTCTGGGGAGGATCTTCAGGTTTGGAAAAAATTCTTAAGGCCCAAAAAAGGTAGTAAGACTAATTTTTGACTTATGCCAATGAAACCATGAAACCAGGAACGGAGATCTTCTATCCTTCCTTCTTCAAAGGACTACTGCGTTCGAAAAGTCCATTCTGTAAGGGAATCCAATTTTTCAATAATTTACCAGCTCACTTGAGGTCCCAGAGCAATTTTCCATCATTTAACAAGCATTTAAAAAGTTATCTCTTATCTAAAGCTTTTTATTCTGTTTCAGAATTCCTCTCGTAAGACTTGTTTCGAGACTTCAAACAGTACAAAGATAGTGCCTTGTTTTTATTGTCCAAAGTATTGATTTAGTTTTTCTTTTCAAATTAGTATTTAGTTTGAACCATTCATTTTATATTCATTTTCTTCTTATTTAGTATGACGATACATTATATTTGTTTCATTGTTTATGTAAACAAATTTTACATGTAAATAAAGAACTATTGACTATTGACTATTGACATAGCAGAGATTCATCAATGTATCTGTATACATTGGATTCATTGAGCATAAAAGTAATATTTACAAATCTGTTAAATCTGAAGTACAAATCTTTAACATGTCCAATTCAAGAAAAGACTCAAACAAAATTATGAGAAGGTCGTTGTCAGGATTTGAGATGACCAAAACGCTTCTTCTTTTACGGTTAAACCTATAATGGTAGGACGAGGTACAAATGATGAATATTTTGTGTTTTTTTCTTTGTCATTTTACGCCAGTAGAAATTTTCAAACATTTTATCGAGATAAACGGTATAAACCAAACATTATTCTGCCATGGAACGTCGACCTGTTGTTAAAAAACATGACACCAATGGTAACAGTTATCACATTTGGGGATCGAACTCTTAATTCGAATGTTTGTTTGGTTTTTGTTACGATAAAAATCTCGTAAACTTTTTGGAGGGTTTCTGAAACACCATTTTACCAAGGTACTTAATTTTTTTAAGTACTCTCTCTCAAATTGAAACAGCCCTCCTAACGTCGATCAGTACCAGCACTCGACTCTTCATTGTCGCACTTCGGCACTCAGTCCATTTCAGAGCGGAGTTCAACACCTCTGGATGACATTCCTTGCTCCCGCCTCTGGGCCATCTCACCGCCACCGGATCCCCCCTTGAGGTGGTCCCGGGGGGGGGGGGGGGTAGACCAGTTCTGCAAATCTGACCGTTAGTCAGTTCAATCTCGAGTTTCGCGACTTTGACCTTTATGGGCGTCCAACCCGACCAATTTATCGCCCAGTTGGTAAATTTTTGAGTTTGTTTTCCCCAACCAGTTTTGTTGTGGTTTCAACGCCAGACCGGTCGGCTAAGGAGCGGATTGAGATGTATTGCTGGTGCAGTTGAGAGACGCAAATCAGTGCTCGTGGATTCAAAATTCAAATATATGGTTGTGTAATTATGTCAAACTAGGGATCGCCCACTGGTCGAAATTCTACCAAAAACTCTAATCTTGAGCCTGTTCAATTTAAAATGTTCATAATTGTATCATCTGTTCTTTCTGATTTGCTAACATTTGTTATCAGCTGTCTAATTATTTAGTCAATTATCTTCTCCCATAAGATTAACACTGAAACTTTGAAAGCCTGTTAGGCGGAGCCCTGACGAACGATCTGACTTAAAATGGGGTTCTGCTCATCTACAGGTACCTTTCTAACGGCATGAGCGGACTTTTCCTGCGTTGAGCACAAGCTGAGAAAAAAGGAGGAAAATAAACACATGCTTGCCTATTAATATATGGATTACCAGGTTAACCGAGCCTTGCTCGTTGGTTTTAATTCGCTTTTGTTATAGTGTCATGGTAGTCATGCTATTAAATCTACACCAAACTCTTCACAGATAACGTTAAAAACTGCGTAAAATTAATGTTACTTTATTTTTGTTTACTAGTTGTTATTTCGTTACCAAAATAGCAACCCATAAGACCAATGTTTAAAATTACCATTTTTAAACTTAAATTTAGGCCAAATTTATTTTTCCTGGGATTGAGGCTATTGCCTACTGATTTTGTTCACTCACATGAGGTTTCGGGTGAATCCGCGAGTGAATAAAGTGTGAGTTGGATTCCACGTCATGAGTTCAATATTTTTCACAAATGAGTCATGATGACTCAAACTCGCGGACGTCCCAATCTGTCTTGGAATGTCCGCCGCAAAGACCGCAACCTGACATGGCTTAGGCCTATCTCTAATGCTCTTAGTGCTTTGTCAGTGATACCATTTGCAATCTTATTTTTCTGTGTTTTGATTAATGCCATTTGGTACATTTAAATGTAAATTATAGGCCTAATGGACAGTTCCAATATTTAATTTGAAAAAAATGAATAAACAGGTTCAAATTTGAAAGGTAAATCAATCATATTTATTGACACTAGTGCAATTTATTTTGATACAATACAAAAGTAACATCTAGTTCTAAATCAATGACATCCGACCAATCCAACATTGTGTATATCAGTGATAACTAAAAACTACAGCTGTACGTTATAACAGATGTTTAAAATGTTCAAACCAATCTCAATGTTATTCTAATATGAAAATTTAAAATTTAATTTGTGGATAGCGCCCTTGTTTTAAGTCTGATTTGCACCAATTTTTGGTGGACAAAACTACAGTTCAAACCCTATCCAACGACACAAAAAACTTAAAAATCGGTTGAGAAATGTTGGAGGAGTTATCTACACAAAAAATCCCTTAGCGTATTAAATAAGTATAGATAGATTTAAAGGCAATTTTACTTTAGTATTTCGTCGTGTATAGTAAATCTTTTTGCTATACACTTTTTGTTATATTTTTAGATAGGGATAAAACTACTTTCTAAATTTATTTCAAATAATCTATAAGATTCACATTACTGATACTGATGGATTCACATTTTCCATGTTAAGAAAAGTTTTACTTGGCTTATACACTTAACAGCCAGAGAAAATTGAACGTAATTTCCTCAAACGTTTGACATAGTTTGCCAAAGTGCCTAATCAAAGTTAGCCAATTCCAATTTGCTGCTCAGTAAATTATTACCTTCTTTCATTATTTACGAAAATAAGGGTTCTCATTACAAATACACAACCGTATTTGTCTTAATGACTTGCTGGTCCCTTAGTGTAATTAATTACTTACTGATTACATGACAAAAGGAGTTAAAATAATTAGGCCTGGACCAACGTTTACGTGCTCAGTTTAAATTACATAGGCCTATGTAAAGTTGTTAGAGAATATTGCCCGAAAGGTGTTAAATAGACATTATTTAACTAGTATCTTTTATATTCTTTCATAAATTTTATAATAAATATTTGTTTATTAAAACAAATATAAATGGTACATTTAAATGTAAATTATAGGCCTTTGATTTGTTTTTTAACAAAAAAAATTGTACAGTACTGCTCGAATATTGACCAATCTTGGATTTTATTATACAAGTAGGCTTTTGGATTTTGGCCATAAGTTAACATTCACCCATTTTATCATCACTTATAATTGTTTCAATATTTTGAAAATATTAAACCAAAGTTATATATTTTTTAACATATCCTTCCAATTATCATAATTTTAATCATATAAGTTTATACAATAGTTTATGCTTTTGTAATTTTATATAATTCATTTTATAATTTTAATTTATCGCAATTATGTATTTTATTACGACACCTAATTTGTAAAGCGTGATAATATGTGTGGGAACAATGTTAGCAAGGTCAGTGTTAAACGGTATAGTGTAGTAAAATTAGTCGGAAAAATGAAATAATTTTTGGAAAGCTAATTTCTTTTTAAATGTGTTCTATGGCATCCCCTGACCTTCCCCCGAAAAGTCCCCTGAAATCCCATGTGGGGATCATGCCCAAAAATGAGGGGTTGGCCTATAAGGAGTTAAAATAAATTTTGATATTAAGCATAATAAATTTGAATACATTCCAGAAGGTTTATATATATCAAATTAAAGGTCTTAAAATGAAGAGTATAATTCCGTAAACCCGACCTAAATATAACGATCGGGAGAAAAATGGTAGAGGTTCAAAATTTAGAATAAAATAATATTATCAAAACTTTGAAATGCAATAACTTCCGACATACTTGACCTTTTTAGGTCTGGTTTTCGGCTATGTACTCTCCTTATAAAGGCCTTTAAAATTATGTATAGCATGGCTATGGACTAAGAAAAAATTTTCAAAACTCCCTCTTTGGGACGTCCATGTAGAGGGTGGTTCAATGGTAATATGATGGGTATATGTCAAGCTATACCTATTTGCAAAGGTAATTGTACAAGCAAACGTTTGCCGCAAACCGGACCTCTAAGGGTCAAGTATTTAGAATATTATTACATTTTTAAGGGTTTCGATTAAAATTTGATTTTCATTCTAAGTTTGACAGGTTGCCATTTTCGACTCAAGCAACCTTTTGAGATGGGGTTTGCGGCATTAAATTCTACTACTCAAGAACTTTAATTTGATATAAATAAACCTATTGGTCGACGAAAGACTTATTTCTGACTCCACGAGGGCCATCCCATCATTTTTAGGCATGTTGCCCACAGGGGATTTCAGGGGACTTTTCTGAGGGAGGTCAGGGGATGACATAGAACACATTTCAGCAAAAATTGGCAGTCCAAAAATTTTTTCATTTTCCAGCCATATTTTGGCTTAATTTTACTACACTAGTACTCAATGCGGTATTTTTGACAGCATCTGGATGGAGGGTAACACTGTTGCGCTGTTCGCCACATGCATAGAATGGCCGACGAACGACAGATTTTGCGTTAGCAGATCCGCAATGGAAAATTTGCCCGTAGGCTATAGAAGGTAATGGGTCTTAAAAATCTTTTCACACCGAGGGTGAAATTGATATAGAGTGCTACTAAGACAGAGAATTGGTGCCCTGTTGATTGGTGCCATTTTACCAACGATCACATAAGACCCCGAACGTGAACGAACTGAACCTGGAGGTAAGTGAGCGTAGCGAACGAGCTCACCTGAAGGGCAAAAACTTCCTCTGGATGGCAATGCAAAGCATGATGAATAAGCAAGTATAGATATAAATATACCGGGTGTCCCAGATGACCTGTATACTCCTTTTAAAATCAACAGAATTAATTTTCACGAAAACAAATAGAACCATTATCAGTTATGTTACGTTCACCGTTCATCGAATGATGCTAATTATGATGCAGCATTGAATGATGATGGTAACAGAGTGCACCAGGAGTGAATCCAAACCGGAATTCATTAATTTAAAATACAATTCCCCACTTTTTATTACATTTTGTATATACTCATTATTTTAAGACAACTTTGCTATTTAATGGGCAACCCTAATCCTAATGGTTTAGGGGGTAGTAGAGGTGGAAATATATTTTTCTTATGAGAATAAAATAGCAAAAACTTTTATAACCATTATTTCTGACACTTTTACGTTAAGTAAAAGTGTTTAATCATAAAAATGTCTTAATCAAATTTTTAATATCAATCAAAATTGATCGTTTTGCCCTAAATTATTTAAGTTTTCCATAAAATTTACAGTATGGCAGAGATTATTGAAAATGTAAGGAAAAGTAAAATTAATTTTATGATAACCGGTGTTTCACAATGTAATAATATTTAAAGTGAGATTCTAAAACATTTCTATCCTTGTACACTTTTGTTTAACATAAGTGTTTAAGAGATAATAGGTGTAAGGAATTTTTCTATGTTGTGCTCACAGGAAAATACTAAACTTCCACCACCATTATCTCCTTAACTGTTAGGATCAGAGAAACACATTGAATTGTAAAGTTGTCTTAAAATAATGTGTAAATAGAAATCTAGAAATTCCACATAAATCGGAGTTTGTGAATTAATTTTTTTAAATTAATGACTTTTGACACTTATTGTTCATTGAAATGAGCATCAATTGATAGCGTAACCGGTTGAATTGTGGTTTTGGATTCTCTGTTTCTAGTGACCTCAAAACGAAAGGGACATGGTTCCGAGCTTATGCCTTACTGTGAGTACTCCCGTAACAGTGTATTCCCTAAAGTGAAATTCGCTACTGTAACATGAAGATGGAAAAAAACAATTTTCTTTGAGGATAGAGTTATTTTAAATAAAAACAAAATCAAACTACAATATTTTTTGTTTTGAAATATTATGCATTATTAATACGATTTTCATGTCTTGTAATCCATTTCTTCATCTTTTGGTCACTGTTCTTGATTCTTTCCCAATTACACTCCAGTCTGACGGCCAGGCGCACATGGTGGCATCAATTTGAAAATCTTTTTCTCCATGAAACCTTTAAATCTTGTAGCATACAACTTTGGACTGATAACAGAATCATTTTTTTGGTGAAGATATGTATGTTTTCAAAAATTGTCAACTTTCTTGTAAAGCCTGTAAGTCTGTAAAATGTCTATGATTCCTAAGTGTAACAATATTTTGTCTCCTTTAGCAGTAACGGCGGGGATTCCATTTTTTGCAAAGTCAGTTTTTTATCATCTTCAATATCTTCCTGAACATTATTTGTTTCACAAGGAATACTATCAATATTGTCTCCAGTGGTTTGATCACACTCTTCTTTCTTTAATGCCTTAACTTCATAATGAAGTCCTAACAACAAACTGTAATCCATAACATTGTGTCTCTCCAAGGCTCCGCAATCCCTTCCTATAATATTCAACATCCTTTTGTGATCATTTTTCTTCAGAAATATCCCTTTAGGATGATGTCTTGTAAAATCATTATCTTTGTAAGTCGGGGAAGATTTTAGTTTCTCTTTTCCAGAAGCCTCTCGTTGAAAAGTGGATCCTTTCAGATCATATTTTTGATCAAAGCGGACATTAGCAGGGAATACATTTTTCATTACAAGAAGAAGTATAGCAGAATTAGTGAACTGTGGGAGCTTGTACTCATAAAGGCCATAGAATTTTGGCAATAATGTGTCTGGGTTTTGGTGCAAATGAGAAAAATATGCTGGAAAAATGTTTATGAAAGTTTGCTTCTACTACTTCAATGGTTTTTGGGACGGTGGCGACGTCCTGTAATCCAGCTACTTGGAGGTCACGAATTGTGGATAGTTATAAGCGATGCGATATTCCCTGGTGGGGATTAACGTCCGCACTAGTGAATACTAGTTCATCCATAAGTACCATCCTCATAATTAGACCAATTCGTATATGGGAGGTTGAAATTGTGGTTCGGATTCCACGTTAAACTGTAGGTCCCTAAATACCATTGGCTGTTGGGCTATAATTAACAGTCCTGTCTAAGGAGAATGTCGGCCTTAGTCAGTAACAAGACTACAAGATCGTGCCACAATCACCCTACACTCATCCCTCATTCATACTTGGGTTTAAACTACCTATTGAGTTTGGTCGCCATTTCAATAAAGGTATTCAATAATGAAAATATTTGTTTTTTGACAAATATAAACCAGAAACACTATTGCCAGGGTTTGAAAGCTCTATTAAATTATCATCGCAGATATTTTTGACATAGTCTTCCTCTGTATAGCTAAAAAATCGTCTTAAATTTGTGAAAGCAACTGGGGCATAAATGGTTAAACTATAATCCTTGTCTTCTAGATTCCAATGCACCTCAGCAGACTTAAAATCTGCAATGGAAACATCTTTTTTAGTCTAAGATTGTAACTCTTTTATAGATTTTTTAACCCAATCTGAATATAGCTTACATATACTCCAATGTTGAATTTTTCGTATGTAATTTTACCTTCCTTAATGATGAGTTCAGGTCCAGATGTGGTTTGCCATTTTTTTAATGTGAGCAAGTTGTCCAACTTTTTGTACCAAAGCAATCTTTTTCTTGAAGATTTTTACTATGTTAAAATTGTTACTCAGGCAAAACAAATTTTTCTGAGAGATTGGAATGATTCGGTTGTCTGATGGAAGCAGATCTAGAAGAGTCCTCATAATACCGATCTGCATCATCATGAATGTCATTGTCTTTTATACTTTTCCAAAAATTTTTCCCTATTTCACTCTCTCCAATCATTTTAGATTCACTCAAATTCAAAATCTTTACCCAATGAATATAAACTGTGCACTTTTCAGGAATATCCTTTCTTGGAGATGAAAAGTCAGGAATCCTCAACCAGAACTTAATCTGTTTTTTTTTTTTTTCATAAAATGACAACTCTACTGCCTCCTTGGAATGGCTATCTAACTCTATTTGTTCCTTTCTTGCACTGGATATAGTGTCAGTAAACTTATTACTTTTAAAATCAAGTGTTTTTTTCAAATATCTCAAACTTGACAGGCTTCTTGATTGTTACACCCACCTCAAAAACAGCACATTTATGTTTTGCATCTGACTTGCAAGTTTGGTCAGATTGAAATGTCAAACTTTTCTATTTTTCATTCACTTCAAGTTCAACTTCACTGCTGGTACTGCTAAGATAACGGTCATAATCTACATTTTCTTGAAACAATGGTAACTTCACGGGTTTTTTGTTTTGATCAAACATTTTAGCTATTTCTGGCCAAATTTTAGATAGAAACACTCTTTCTTTAGAATTATCATAGTCTTTCTCAGTCTTATACACTTCATCCAAAACTTCTTTTAGTGAAAGGTATAAAAAGCCGCCCTGTATCAGATTACACAAAATTGAACAAACTGAACGGGTTCGGAAGCACCGGTGTAAACTGATTAAATTATAAAAAATGATGTTGGAAATCAAAATGTCTCGAGATTTTTTTTTTTCAGCGTCAGACTTAAAGTAACGGTGATTACCAATCAAAGCGCTCTTCCTTGTCACGTGACCTGTTAATATGGTGAAAATGTCTAAAAATAGGTGAAAATCCTTTTGAAATCAGGATTATGTTAGGTGAAACAACAAAGGTTAAGGGTGCCTCGCACTTATTTGGATAAAATTTCTGGATTAAATTCACCATTTTTAAAACCTGATAAAATGGATGAAATTAGCCCGAAATCAGATACAAACTGACCCAAAACCAGTTGAAAATGAGGTTTACAAGGGGTCGGTTAAGAGGGCGCCTCGCACTTCCTTGCACTTCCTTAGAATTTCACCATTTCAAAAACCTGAAAAATGCTGCAAAATGGTTGAAATTAGCCCAAAACCAGATAAAAACTGGCCCAAAACCAGTCAAAAATGAAGTTCACGGAGGGTCAAAAATCGGAAGTGCGAGGTGCACCAGAACGCCCATTTCATATCTACTATTACATGGGAATACATGTAATCTATGAGGTAATCTAATGATGGTTAAATTTGTTTTTGATTGTTGAAGCCATTTGACCATTCCTCAAGACAAATAAGTGAACTGTAATTAATAATATTTCACTTATTAACCAATATTTTTCGATAAAGCTTATTGGTGTTAAGCTTCATTTGGTTGAGATTCAACCATTTATGTTAAAAAATCTTGGTTTTTGTACTTATCATGGCAGCAAACCTGCATACTTTTTTCCCATGTTAATCACAAGGAGAATAGGCAAACTCTTTTATTCATGGGCAGATTGATGAAACTTAGTATGTGGCTTCATATGGTCGAAATAAAATCTTTTTATGCTAAAAATCGACTTTTATCGTTCCCCATGGCAGCATACCTGCATACTCTTTCCCTATATTTATCATAAGGTGAATAGACATTTTTTTCCTATTTATGAGCACATAATGAAATTTTGTTTACAGGTTCATCTGGTCTAAATTAATATTATAATTAGGGATTTCGCTGAGTACGCAGGTCTGATGTGATGGGGAGTCACAACAAAGTGTGACAACCCGTCGCAGACGCAGCAGACCTGCGTACTCCTTGACAAATGCTCGAAAGTTTTATTGCAATCTTTCCAGCAATTTCGGAGTCCATAGGCAACATACATATATATACATACATACTTTGTCTTTCATCAACCTTATTAATAGGTAAGCATATTTTTTCCTTCTTTTTTCTTGGCTTGTGTATGTCGTAGGAGAAATCAAGAATCAAGAATCAAGAAACATCGGTCCCCAGGGCTACGCCCTACACGCTTTCAAACATTCAATATGGTAATCTTATGGAGGGAAGGTAACTGAGTTAATAATAAGACAGCTGTTGAAATAACAAATGCTAGCAAAGTAGGAGGAACAGATGTTTCCGTCAAAGATATTTTAAGACTAATTGAATCCAGATCAAGTGAAATTTTAATCGAGTTTCAATCAGGGGGCGGGCTCTAGTTTGAATTAAAAGACATATTTTTAAGCCTCATATAGAGTTTGTACTATGAGAACTTTTTAAATAATATGTGTTTTTATTTGTTTTTGATTTTGGAAGCCATTTGACCATTCTTCAAGACAAACAAGTGAACTGTAACTGTATTTTAATTGGTATAGTGCGACACTTCCCTTAAGAGTTCATAAAAAAACTAAGCAAGCAAATTCCAGTCCATCTTGTTATTGATTTTAAAACCAGATAGCTGATTTTTTGCTACAGTTTTAATTTAACCATATTGTTAAGTCTTAAAAGTTGATGACCTCGGAACCAGATTCTTTTTCTTTCTATAAAAAAGAACAACTTTTGCCCTGAAAATTTGGTACCATGTTTGGAGCAATGCATGATGAAAATGTTTTTTACTCTTTAAATTTTTTACTCATCTCAACTCTTTGGGAATAGGTAACATTAACAGTGAGATAAAATATTGATTTATTATCACAACATAGTATGTACAATTTGTTCCGTTTGAGCAGATCCCTATAATGTATAACTTGAATCAACATCATTAACTCTGAGCCAGTCTGACACATCAGCTACCACAGGATTGTTGAAATCGAGGACCTCTGTCCTGTTCGTCCCGAAGTTTGGTCCTTGTCCACCTGGAAACCAATGTGATCATCAGCGGAAGTGATGCAAATCGAGGACCTCCGTCCCATTCGTTCCAAAGTTTGGTCCTTGTCCACCTGGAAACCAATGTGATCATCAGCAGAAGTGATGCAAATCAAGGACCTCCGTCCCATTCGTCCCGAAGTTTGGTCCTTGTCCACCTGGAAACCAATGTGATCATCAGCGGAAGTGATGCAAATCGAGGACCTCCGTCCCATTCGTCCCGAAGTTTGGTCCTTGTCCACCTGGAAACCAATGTGATCATCAGCGGAAGTGATGCAAATCGAGGACCTCCGTCCCATTCGTCCCAAAGCTTGGTCCTTGTCCACCTGGAAACCAATGTGATCATCAGCGGAAGTGATGCAAATCGAGGAGCTCCGTCCCATTCGTCCCAAAGTTTGGTCCTTGTCACCTGTAAACAAATGTGATCATCAGGGAAAGTGACACAACTTACTTCTTTCATTCATTTATTTCATTCTTAAAATTTGATTATCAAGCATACTAAATTTAAATACATTCGTGTATTTATAGAGCCCAAAATGTATAATTTACAATCCATAAAAAATATTAATTTTTCATGATACTGTAATTATTTTGCATAGTATTTAACTCATTCCCTCTAAAATTTTGAACCATCTTAGTAAAATCTTCGAGAATAGAGTATAAAAGGATAAAAAAAAAAATTTAGGTTATGATTTACACACAGCTTTTAAACTGAACAAACATATTTTAGGAATCATTTTAACTTTGAATTTATTTTCAATTAATAATTATTCTTATATTTTGGATATAAATTAAAATAAAGGAAAGTAAAAATTGAAAAGTTTAGTTTGTAAGTGGGTTAGTTTATTGACTAAGAACAGTTTGGACAAATACAAAAATTTGTATTTGACTAAATGGCAAACATTGAAGCAGGGCCAATTTTTGTTGAAACAAGGTCCAGGGGCACAAGAGGTTTTTTGGTTTTTGGGGATGCAAGCAAAAAAAAAAAAATTAAACATTGCACTAAAGGAATACTCCCCCAGTCAACACACAATGTAAAAATAAGGTTTAAAAAGTTATAAATTGTCCGATGAAAAATAAGTTAAAAAGGTTACAATTAAGTGATATAAAAAAGTTATAGTCACGTATGTTTTTAATAATGTTATTTTAACCTATTGTTACATCTGTATGTTATAATCACATGAAAAAATATTAAAATAATTTTAAAACGTGAAAATAACATCAGAAATGTTTTAAGGAAAAGTTTTTTTCACGTCTTTTTTATGTTCCTTGTTTCTGTGCTATCTGGGGGCCCTCTCTCGGAGCTTACCCATGATTCATCACTGACACTGCCTGTTACTACTAGATCGTTGGCAATGTTTTCTTTCTTTGATTATCACTCAGTGCGTTCAGTTCAATAGCGTGAGACACAATGTCACACCTCATGTGGATTGTCAATAAGTTTATTAACTAATTTGCTAACTATTTTTTTGCTGTACTATTTTTGATAACTATTTTTTTTTCAATGCGGGTACTCCCTTATTAACAATGAAAAGTTAACACAACAATAACACTATTATAACACAACATTCTAATCATATTTTGCAAATGTATGGGTCAAATCGTTAAATAATTGTGACATTTATGGTATTTTTATTTGGTGATTAATATCAAGGGGGGCCTAAATATCTCTCGGGCCCATAGCAGGTCACGTGCAAACCGCAGGCCTGCATTGAAGGAAGCGGAGGCATCGATTCAATCTCTGGTAAGTCTACTTGAAGATTGCTTTCATCCTTACACCTTTAAAGGGCTACTTTAAAAACATTGAACATTAAAGGTATTTCACAGCTGTTTTGGAAATTACAAAAAACATTACAACAATTCTGATATCGGCCTTGTTATCAGGTTTGAAGACTATCAGGTCAGATCAGATTTGATCATGTCTTGTTAGAATTGACAGACATTATCAAGACAATTAAATATCTTAGTAAAATTTGATCAATATGCAAAATCTGCTTACACTTAATCAACTTTTGTTAAGGCTAAGGTTATGCTAAGGTTTATGTTATAGGCCTAATCACTATCATGGGTCATTGTGTTTCACCTGTCCTGTTGACGTATTGCACCATCTCGGCCAGTGTCTGATTGTCGAGTGTCGCCGTGACAGTGACGGAGTGGTCGTAGCTCCTCCGCTGGCGGCCGGGCACGCGCGCCGTGGACTGGAGGACATACTCAGACTCGTGCAGTGGGGTCTCGTCCGAGCCAAACTCCTGCCGGACAGATAGTGTAGTAAAATTAGTGGGGAAAATGAAATAATTTTTGGAAAGAAAATTTCTTTTCAAATGTGTTCTATGGCATCCCCTGACCTTCCTCCGAAAAGTCCCAAGAAATACCATTTGGGGATCACGCTTAAATACGAGGTATATTCGGAAAGTAAGTTCCGTTTTTAAATAAAAAAAGAACAAGTACAGATACAGCAAAAAAATTTATTGCATTCAAATCTACAACTCTTACATTATTTTTCGACATAACTCCCGTGATTTTCCAGGCATTTTTCATAGCGTGGCACAAGTTCTTGTATACCCTCTTCGTAGAATTTTGCCGCCTGTGTAGTCAACCATGATGTAACACGTTCTTTCTGCTCTTGTTCGCTGTTTAACCGCTGACCGCCAAGGAAAGGCTTCAATCAATAAAGATGTTTATTGCGAAACGCTCAAGAAACTGCGCGGCCATTGACTATGTACACTAACGTAGTGAACAAAGTCAATGGCGCCGCGCAATACAGAACAAGCGCCGAGGAATGCTGACAAAAGGCGTGGTTTTCATTCACGATAATGCTCGACCACACACTGCCAATGTGACAAAATCACTCCTTCAGGGCTTTGGCTGGGACGTGTTTGACCATCCGCCGTACAGCCCCAACCTCGCTCCTAGCGACTTTCATTTGTTTCTCCATCTGAAGTCTTTCCTTGGCGGTCAGCGGTTAAACAGCGACGAAGAGCTGAAAGAACGTGTTACATCATGGTTGACTACACAGGCGGCAAAATTCTACGAAGAGGGTATACAAAAACTTATGGCACGCTATGACAAATGCCTGGAAAATCACGGGAGTTATGTCGAAAAATAATGTAAGAAATGTAGATTTGAATGCAATAAATTTTTTTGCTGTATCTGTACTTGTTCTTTTTTTATTTAAAAACGGAACTTACTTTCCGAATATACCTCGTATCAGGGGTTGGCCCATAAGGAGTTACATTAAAATTTGATTATCAAGCATACTAAGTTTAAATACATTCCAGAAGTTTTATATATCAAATCAAAGGCATGGGCGGATTTACAGGGGTGCCAGGGGGTGCCTGGCACCCCCTGATTTTTGACGATTTTTAAAAATTTCTATAATATTTTTGTAATAATATTTCTGTATTGGATCAAAAAAGTTTTTTTGGACAATAAACATTTTTAACAAGTAAGACGTAAGCAGTCAAGTCGCGGAATCAAAAGAACTATTTTAAGACGATTAAACTATATTTTGAACTGTCGCATCTGTGTGTGTTCTGGTCAACTACTCTGCACGGTTTCCAGCAAAGGCGAGGACTGACCCTGCTCTGACGCTCTCTCTCTCCCACTCCCCCTCTCGTCATTTACCTCTGGTGACTTAATTTATTGGAGTATGATGTACATCTGTGATATAGTTATTTTTATTTTTTTGTGGACTCTACAGAACATTTAGTTGAAGCATCGATCGTTGCCTATAGTGGTCAAGCAGTACAGAGCAATACAGTTTGGTTATTAGTTAGTGCAGGGTGTAGTACTTTTATTTAAAGTTATTTACTTATTTAGTTACTTTTGGACTTGTATCTTTCAAAAGGTCGACGAATATAATAAGCCTTACTGGTAAAGAGACATTAATAACTACAAAAAAATAAAACGACTTTCGACTTTCGTTATACAGTATGCCTAGGCCTAATCACTATCAATTCACTAACAAAACAATCTTTTGATATACCTTTTTTCTAGTGAGTTTTCACAGTACATTGTCAAAAAAATAATATTAGCCTACTTCTAATTTAATTTGTTATGACCATTTTTATATTCTTTATAGTTCTTTCGTAAGGAAATTAATCAAACAAATCAAATTGACTTGAAGGTTAAATATTAGGTTAACAAACGATCTTCATTAAAAATAAATGAATGCCTTTTAAAGATTATAAAAACGCTTTTCTAGCAACGGTTGCAATCAATATTCTAGGGTGGTTTTCATAATAAACTCCAAATTAGACAGATAGTTTTCTAAAACTGAAATGAGCTTAATGTAAAATGATGTATAGTAAAATTTTGAGTTTTTGTAATAATAAATTAAACAACGTTACTTGTTTGTTATACATAAGCCACTTTTTCTTTTTTGGTTATTTTTAATTGCTGCGGTCTTAAAAAACACATAAATTGAAAGAAGGCTATTTACTGAATATCGTGTGAAAATTTAATGTTTCTAAGTTTCACAGTTTTCGAGGTGTGATTGGTTAAAGTCATCCATGTCTTCACCGATGATAGCTTCGAACGCATCTACTCTTGAGACCGCGATGCTGCGGGGTTGGTTAGTTATGTTACAGCTGTCTAGACGGTCTTTCGTATGACTTATCACTACAGTGAGATTTGTTTTGAGTTATTGAAAGTATGTTTGACCTATATGCCTATATATCAATAACAGAAATTATGAAAGCACACTGTAAACTTGGCTGATTACGTGTATTAGGCCCGGTGTCGCGGCCGCGTGCGGAGATGTGTTCGTCGCGATCATCGGGTGACCTGGCCAAGTAGGAAGCAGAACAAAAAAACCGTAAAACTTAGAAACGTAAAATTTTCACACAATGCTCAGTAAATAATTTTCTTTCAATTTATGTGTTTGTTAAAGATCCCAGTTCAAGATAAAATAAAAAGTGATTTAATGTATAACAGACAAGTTCCTAATCAGCTAGGACCTATTTTTGGAATAGGCCTTAAAGCTGCGATTTAAATGGGATTTTGGTCTTTGAATGAGTAAACAACGACTCATACTTTAGGATGATAGCTGGCACCCCCAAGAATTTGGACCAAAATCCGCCCATGATCAAAGGTCTTGAAATGTAGAATACAATGCCATAAACCTGACCTTAATATACCAGTCGGGAGTAAAATGGCAGGAGTTCAAAATTTGGGATAAAATATTATCAAAACTTTGAAATGCAATAACTTCTGACATATTTGATCTTTTGAGGTCTGGTTTTTGGCTATGTACTCTCCGTACTAAGACCTTTAAAATTATGTATAGTATGGCTATGGACTAAGAAAATTTTTGTAAAACTTCCTCTTTGGGACGTTTATGTAGAGGATGGTTCAATGGAAATATGAAAGGCACATGACAAGCTATCCACATTTTCAAAGGTTCAATTGTTAAAGCAAACGTTTGCCGCAAACCGCACTTCGAAAGGTCAAGTATTTAGAAAATTATTACATTTTTAAGCGTTTAGGTTAAAATTTGATTTTTATTCAAAGTTTGACAGGCTGCCGTTTTTTACTCAGGCAACCTTTTGAGATGGAGTTTGCGGCATTGGATTCGACTACGTAAGAGCTTTAATTTTTTGTACATAAACCTATTGGTCGACGAAATTTCTGACTCCACGTGGGCCATCCCATCTTTTTTAGGCATGTTGCCCACTGGGGATTTCAGGGGACTTTTCTGAGGGAGGTCAGGGAATGACATAGAACACATTCCAGCAAAAATTCGCTATCCAAAAATTTTTTTCATTTTCCAGCCACATTTTGGTTTAATTTTACTACACTAAGACAGTTGAACTTGTGGTTTTATAGTACTAAATTTTATATAATCAAATTAATAAATATTAAGTGCTGTATACAGGTTCATATAAAATGCCCATTTTGAAGAATAATAAAAAAGATGGAAGCTGGTACACTTTAATTTTGAAATACCAGAATCGTTTAAGTAGTTTGAGATGTTCCTAGTCACTTTAATTTTATAATCTCAATGATTCTTAATAAAAACATAAAAAAATTTAATAAAAGTTGAGGGACCTTTAAAAAATAAATGAAAGTTAGAACCAATTTAAAAATTTGAATAAAATATAATTCTTTGACTTGACAGCAATGTGAAACTATAACTTCTACTAAAAAGTAGTTTGAAGTTTTATTGTATGTATTTTTACAATATATTTTAAAACGGAACCCCCCATGCAATCCGCCACAATTGTTGACATAGGAATACTCCATAATAGTACTCTATTCATAGTTTGATAGTTGTTCAAAATTTTGGATGGTAAAAAAACATCATCAAGACTTTTAAAGATTTCATACAAAGAATATTTAACACATGAATATCCCTCCCAACCCTATAATAATATGAATCCCTACTAAAAAGCTCTTACTCTTTACTACTTTGTCATTAGATTCTGCACAGAAATGATCAAATTCTTGTAATCAACACTCACTAAACATTTCCCTCGTATACAGAATGCCTTCTTGGTAGTATCACCCTTGGTACAGTCAGTTCCAAAAGGGAACCATCCATCCTCTCCATTGACGAGGTAGAACCGATGAAGTACAGTCTCATCCTGGCATGCGATGCGGCAAGCTCTGTCAGGATCCTCTTTAAAAGAATTAACATAAAATTATCCATTTACAGTTAAAACTTTGTGTTATTATTTACATATAATTTTAGATCTTTTCATATTACACATATCATTAATGAGAATAAATATATTAGATACCGAACCATACTGGAGTTGGGTTTCATAGTGTTTTATATGTAGTGTTTAACCACAAAAATAGTATCAAGTATAGAGGCTCTGAAATGTTTTGACATAATCTATATAGTATTTTTGGTCATTGAGGAAAATTTCTAACATCAAGTGAGAAGTAATCATCATGTTGTTGCTACTGGTCGATGAGGAGACCCCAGACAATCTGCAAAGCACGTCAGGAAATCACCGGAAGAGTGGGATATTGAAGGAAAGCTAAGGATGCTAATTCCAATTCCTGTGCTCCTGGTTCGCTCTGTTCTTTAACTAGTTAACCACTCACCAACGACTGCCCACTCATATTCCTCTGCTTGGAGTTTCTATGTCCAAGGTTGACATGAACATGCTGAACATGCTGTACAGAACATGACGATTGACGGATCATGAGGGATGGTGGATTTATCGCAGTGGACAGCCAAAAGGATTACAACATGCTATGACAACTTGATTTGCTGTGCCAATATCAACCTCACAACTGGTATAAATCAGCATTCAAATTATCCTGGGACAAAGTCATCATAAATTTTATAGCCCATTTATCACAAAGCTTCTAACCATAAAGTACATGATTTGATTTTGGAACTTTACACATAATTTTTCTGATGGACGACCCTTTCTTTTTTTGTAGGTTAAAAGTAAACTTGGGGAAAAATATCAAAAAGTGGTAGGTGTGGAAACAATGGAAGACATGTCATGGATCATGGACATGACATGAATGGAGTTAGCGCTAACCAGTAGATTATGACCATGCTTTCTCACCCACTTACTTTGCCTAATATGGTCTATATGCACACTTCTGAACAGAGTGCCGAAAAGTCGCTTTAAATTAACATGCTGTACGTCTCAGGTTTGTGTAAGCATTGATGCAATGTTGATGAGCACTAGTAAGGTTAAGGAGGATTATAAGAAGTCTCCCCTACCACTATCACCCATCTACTACCTTCCGCTGAGTCGTTCTTCTGGTCGCCGTAAGCGATGTTCGTTTTTCAATTTTAACATATTGCTTGTTTGTGCAACATGTGGTAATCTACACCAAAAGTTTTAGGTTCACAAAGTAATTGGTTATCCGTTGTACAGACACATGAGCGACCAATAATAGCAACATGAAAACAATAACAACTGAACATTGCACTTTTCTATTTAGTTGGTTTCCTGAAGAGTTGTTGAAGCATTATCTCAAATGTTAGCACTTGACTGTCTATGACATTTGATGCTAGCTGACAAAGGCGTTTAATTTGGTAAGACGTTTCACATTTTGTGTCCCACTGACAAAAGTGGGACTCCTAACTTATAACAACATACTCTAGTCGATGTAATAGGGGAATGCTCGGTTGAAGTCTCCACAACTTACATCTTCAACTTAAATCTTCATCTGCATCTAGGTATCTAGTCTTAGTAACCCCAACTGGAGCACTAAGACACATCAGCACTCATATAATCTGTGACAATGATATACCTAGATGCAAATTAAACTTGATAACAGATAGCAGCAACCCTAGTGTAGCATATACGCTATTCAACAAACTCCCCGAAGATGTTAGAAACCTGAAGACAGCCCATTATAAAATGGACTCACTAAACGTATGGGTTGAAAACAAAGAATTTCTACCCTGTGGAGGAGTTTTAGTGGCACCAATTAAAGTACGCATCATATAACAACCGGCCACCAAACAAAACGACAAATAAAAATATTAGTATTAGTGAAATAGGAAAAGTTGAGAAGATCTATCCAGCACGGTGGTCATCGATCGAGGATTGGTATTGGTAATGGTACAATATGTGTAGATAATCTCTCACTTCGGACGGAAAAAAGAACCGACTGGGTAGGTAATCCTTTCCTTTCCCATTAGATTAAAGTTTTTTGAGGCAGGGAAGGGTTAAAAATTTCACAACAGTCATCATACATTTCTCCATTGTGTTTCCAGTATGAATTTTCTCGTGTCATACAGTGCCATCCAAATGCAACTCCATATTAAAACATGTGGTGTACGTCATGTTGTACAAAGAAGCAATGGGCTTGAATTAAAGAAATGACATCGTTAACAGTATGTGGAGGGAGGGCTCATCAAAAGATAGTAGAGGGCTGATAGTGGTAAGGGATGCTTCTTATACTCCCCTTAACCTTATCACCCACAAAGACCTGTGATATGCTGAAAGTTAGTGTACAGAGATTTTATGACTATTCCGTAGTCTAATTGAGTGGGCAAAGTAAAGACTAAAAATGCATAAGAAAGGATGCCAATGTTTTCTAAATACTAATGAGTCATGAATTTGAAGATAGTCGAACATGAGACACACTGGTCACTGGTGACATGAGACCTACCCACGACGGGAGACAGCTGCATGCCCATCCCGGACAACCGGCGAACCCTCTTGCTGTACTGCGTACAGATGACGGTGGCGTACTCTAGAGTGGACTTGACCTTGCCACACATCTGCAAAGCAAAATGGCTCATTAAGGAACATAAAAATATGTAGGTAAAATTAGCAGTTAGCTTAGTTTTAAAAAACCAATAAAAACTGTAACCTTAAAAAATAGATAAAATTATTAGATAGCTCGGTTTTAAAAACAAACTAAAACTGTACACTTTTTTTTATACTGTAGGACGTAGGAGCCCTCTTGTCCTAGATTGGATCCTGCAAAGGATTATTATCCAGATTGCAGCCAATTTAACGTTATTGAACCATAAATTTTTCTTACTAGAATTTGATAAAATCCTTCATATAAAATGTCAACTATGTAAGAATTAATAATCTATATATATATTTCTGTAAGCGAAATTATTTGTAAGCTGAACATCAGTAACTTTTTTTTTCTTATTGCCACTTTTCTATTATGTTAATTTTTTCTATTACTCTTTAAAACCCCCTTTTTTAACAGTACATATTTTAATAGACAAAATCAAGCATTCATTCATGACATGTGTCCCAAGATTGTAAAGAGTGCTTTAGAAAAGATTGGTCTATGCATAAGATATTGCTAAAAATATGAGCTTATCGATAAAAATTAAATCTTCTGGAAACTTTCTTAGTAAAGTACTGGTAATCCACTGAGGTATACCATAAAACCAAAAGACTTTTTACTTTGCCTACTTCCAGTCCATTATTCAATATTTTTTAGTATTGTGGGGTAACTGTGGCAGGATCAGTGACATTCTCCTCTTACAAAAGAGGACCGTTGGAGTCATGACCAAATCTAGTCTTCGGGCACATTGCCGGCCTTTATTTGTGGGTTTGAACATTCTGACTGTCACCAACCTTTGCATTTTTGAGCTTGTAAAATACATTTCGATGAACTGCCTAACCTGACCTTAAGAGGTGACATCCTCTTAAACTTGTTCAATTTGGTAGCAGTAGGCTATCTAAGATATTTTTTCTCTATCTCCATTGTGAGTGCAGTACCATGGAGTCCTGTTTGCAGAGCTGTATGCTGGCGGTGGAGTTGCACTGGTGACATGATCTCCTCTCCACCAATCGGATCCCGGTGCCCGGAGACACGCAATTGTAGTAGCAGTCACTGATTGGCTGCCACACTCCCACCGCCACCTGGCGCAAAGTATTGGAAATGCCCTTCAGAAAGAGAGTTCATTTTGAAATAGCTATTTGTGTAATAAGAGCGTAAAGTATGTCATTGTCACTCGAGAATTGTAGATGGCCGCACGAAGCGTCAGTTGAGTGCGGCCAAACAATTCGAGAGCGGCAATGACTATTTACGCTCGTAATACACACAAGATTTTTTTCTACCAACGTAATTGCTACAGAATAAATGTTTTATTGTATACAAAATGTTATTTAGATTGTTTTTATTTGTTTCTGTTGGAACACACTGTTAACTATCAAACATAACCTCAAACTAAAAAAGAAACAATTACTAAACGACAACAATGACCAACAGCTGTGGCATGGTTTGTTATATCAGCTGACTTAAAATTGCTATTTGATCAAGCGTGCAGTAAAAAACATTGTTGTTCTAGAACGGAAAAGAAACGGAAACCAGAAATTAACCTTTTTTTGCATAGGGGTTACAGGTGTGGCAATATAGTTCAAGACTTTGCAGACTTTTATTGATTGTTAAACTATCTAAATGTTGAACTGAAGATAGAGCATGGAACGTTTTAACATAGGGAGTATATAGCCTAAATCATGAGTTTAATTTAAGAAACACTAAATTTTAATGAAACCTTAAGTTGAATGGACTTTAACATAACCAACATTCAAATCATTCGCCACTTTTGATTACATTTTCACCTTTGCCAGACACCAGTGAATTGGTCGCCAGTGACATGTTAAGTTGTCAAGGACTGTGTTGAATTATAAGGAGTGTCAGACTATCTAGGTTGTACTGTACCAAATGCTAACAACAATACCTAATTGAAATGGATCGTTTTCAAGCACAAAAAGGTAGTAGCCTTCTTAACTGTGAAACATTATGGTATTTTATGTTACAGCTGACATTAAAATTGTAAAAAATTATCATTGGAAATACAAATTTTGGGTGTGTGGCACTTGTGTAAATTCGTGCACGATCACACTAATTTTTTCCGTTACAGTTACTACAGGTATATTCACAAAGCTGTACTGTGAAAAGTATACTTGGCCTTTTTCAGCGGCGATAATTTTACTTGAGCTACGGCTCTATGTTTATGGAAATTGGCAATAAGGGAATCAGTTGTGTTTGGACTATTATACTGTAACTACTTTATAAACTGTACAGTTAAAATATTATTGGTTTAGCTGAACTGCCTCACCTCCCTGCGTTTGCCTCTTGAAACTTGACACATCTCACTAGACAGGAGCATATGGCTGCCTTCCCCTCCGCGCTCACAGCTGAACTCCTAAAAATATATTAAGTTAGGTCTAAAAATTCATTATATAAATTTTCATGTAAGAAGTGACCAGGTTTTTATAAGACTATTTCAATAGATTTTAATACAAAATAATATTTTTACTCTTTTCACATAAAGTTTTTACAGTAAAACCTCCCTTATCCGACCTCCCGACAACTGACTCCTCCCGATATCCAATCTACTAACTGTCCGTGATTCCCACGCTCGTGTTGTTGCTAAGCCTGTTGGAACACAGAAGACGCACTAATCGTTTTACACATATGTATAAACATTGTAATTGTTCAGTTATTATACAGTAGAACCTCCCACATCTGTCAATGAGGGCGCCGGGCCATGGTCGGAACGGTCAAAAAGTCAGATATCGGGAGGAGCAAATGAAATGAATTTTCTAGGTACCAAAACAGCTATACAGTGATTAATACTACAATATATTGTACGTATAACACATTAATTAAACATCAAGATATGTATAGTAACTAAAAAATTTCAATATTTATACTTAATTGTCTCAACTAATAACTAATAGTTTTATGTTTTGACAGGCTCAGCAATGACGGGAGGGCGGAAACCACAGACAGACAGTTGGACACTAGGTCGGATATTAAGAGGGATTGTTTATCAGGAGTTTGGATAAGGGAGGTTCTACATACAGTATCTTTATGAAACATCATGTTTTGTACGTATAATAAAGTTGTATTAATACCTTTAATACCTTTATTAATACCTTTATTGAAATGGCGACCTAACTCAATAGGTAGTTTAAAGCCAAGTATGAATGAGGGATGATTAAAATACTGTATAGCTATTTTTCTACCTAGGAAATGCATTTTTATAGCTTCTCCAGATATCTGACTTCTTGGCTGTTCTGACCATGGCTCAGTCCCATCATTGTTGGATATGGGAGGTTCTACAGTATTGAAAAAAGCGAAATTGGGAAGCTTAAGCTATGGTGTGAAGTTAAAAATTTCTGGATGAGTATAAACTCCAGATTCCGAAATTAGAGTTGACCTGGCAGGTGCCGCTGATGCAGTACATGGCCTGTTTGGCCGGCTGGGTGCGGCACGCCGTCCCGTCGGGGAAGGTCCACCCGCGGCTCTTGGAGCCCCCGTGGCGCTTGTAGCACCAGACCGCGCACGCCTCCTCCGCTGCAACACATACAAGGCAGGCTGATACCACGTAAAGGAAAATTTGACTTGTAATAAATAGATTGAAATGTCTGATTTAATGGTGTTCAGTATTTCAGACCTATTACTATGGTAGGGTTCACAAAAATAGTCTGATGGAAATTGTAACAGTTGTCACCCTTCTGACCCCTCTCGCCCTGCAATGTTGTCATGTGTGTTTATGTTAACCATGTGTTTTATAGAATAAATATATGTTTCTGGATAAATTTGGCAACAATGCATTAACTTTCATCGGACTGTTTTTGTGACTATTACTGTGATCTAAATGTTGCTCGAAATCAAGAAATTTAATCTGGACTATCACTTGTCATTGCTAAAAATGTTACTACGTTTCATTCTAAATCAATTATACCCAACCAATCCAATATTGTGATTATCAATATTCACACAAAATACACTTATTTACAGCTGCATGTTTAAATTGCTCAACCCAATCCCAATGGGCTTGTTCACAATCATCCATCGCAAATGGAATTCAGGTTTTTTTTGTGTTAGCAAAAGATGCATGTGATTGTCAACTTTCAAAATCCCGTTGGATTCATATAAGACAGCAACAAAATTATGTCACCAAGCTCCATCAAACGACACCAAAAACTTGAAAATCAGTTAAAAATTGTAAGAGTAGTTCCAATTAAAATATATATATATATATATATATATATATATATATATATATATATATATATATATATATATATATATATAGATTACAGTACTAACTTTTGGATATCCCATGCTCATAAAGAGTTGTTCCCCTCATAACGTTTTCTTAAAGTGTTATTTATGGGGGATCATATTATCTTGAAAACTGAACATTTAAAGATAATTTTGTTAAATAGAACTAAGGTTGTCATCAAACCGTTAGGCCTAAGTCTACATGCTGTAATCCTGTTGATTCATGGACTAGAATTTACTGTCAAAAAGTACATTAAGTACAGCTCTCCATCCTCAGGGTCTTCAAAACAGCAGCAAACCAAACTCTGCCTAAAAATTTTAAGAGAACATTTTGATTCTTTTTTTTCTTTATAGTTAAAATCTTTCTTTATGAACAAAAAATTGTCTTTTTTAATGCTAAAATTGTAATCTGTAAACACTCTTAATAAATTAAACAAGAAGACATTTTTATTATAAAAAACCAAACCATAGCTTACGGTTGGGAGTGATCTTTTGCAGGCCAGTGCCTACTAAATCTGAGTCCACATCTCTGGCTCGAAGACAAACTTCATCAGCGAAGTCTCTCACTGTCATCTTTGGTATGTTTTCACACTGGATATAAAAAATAAACAATCAGAAATCATTCAAAGATATTTAAAAATTAATCGATACTTTGTTATAAACACAAAATCTTTTTAAAGAAGGTTGATATCAGAATTTATTTTACAAAAGTTTATGATTTTTGAGGTGCAGAAACATGTTTAGAGATTGGCACTAAACCTCAAAAGTCTCCATTACTCTAAGATCATTTAAGGATTTATCATTATAAAACTTTTTTATTAACACTTTGAACCCTGAGCCCGAGTATAGCTCGGGGCATAGCGTATGTCACCGCGAACGAAGCCCGAGTATAGGTCGGGCCTCGAAATAAAATTCCATAGCAACCTGTATTCGGCTTATATGCGCTATTCGTTGCTACGGAACGCTTCCTTGATCATCTGGCATTGATTATAGTATCCTCAAGTCTCACAAAAAGCCATCTGTTTTGTAGCAGAAAAATAAATCCAAATGCCTGCAGCCGATGTTTTGCGTC
Source organism: Neoaliturus tenellus (assembly GCA_030545055.2). Classification (NCBI taxonomy): domain Eukaryota; kingdom Metazoa; phylum Arthropoda; class Insecta; order Hemiptera; family Cicadellidae; genus Neoaliturus; species Neoaliturus tenellus. The sequence goes on along the minus strand of CM061533.1, from coordinate 23,470,977 downwards.
GCCAGCTGACGACGCAGTGTTGTTGTCTGCAGTAATGGCTGACTTTGTTTACGTTCATTTTCGTGACAAATAAAGTGTAGTTTTACTGTTATTATAAGTGTTTAGACTGTGAATTAGCTTTTAGATTCACAGTAAATATTAAACTATGTTCTAAATATAAGTGTACGCACCGTCGCAATTTTTATTTTCTTCAATTTTTCTGGTAAATTTTATGTGGAATCCTAAAAATTTTTTTTTGTAATTTTATTAAAATTTATATCATTAGAAAGGTTATATATTTCTCTTTATTTTGATATATAATTTATATGGGTAAGAAATATGTATAGCAAGCTACGAATTTTAATTTTAACCCCAAAATTGGCCAGTAACGCACTTAAAACGGCAAATCAGCGCCCAGGGTTCAAAGTGTTAAGGAACCAACAAAACAAGGATAATAGAATAAAATAAGAAACATTTTAATTTACTAGTCTACTTGTTGCTCGGAATCGAGCAATTATTTATTTTGATACAATACAAAGGCAAGTTCTAAATTAACAACATCCAACCAATCCAATATTGTGAATATCAGTAATCATAAAAAACTACACTTATTTACAGCTGTGCATTAACAGATGTTTAAAATGTTCAAGCCAAACCCAATTTTATTCTAAAGGAAAATTTTCAAATTTAATTTGTGTATAGCCCTTATTGTATGCCCGATTTTCATCAATTTTTGGCAGAAACTTCTACAGACCAAGCCCTATCCAACGACACCAAAAACCTGAATATCAGTTGAAAATTGTAGGAGGAGTTCACAACACAAAAAAACCTTAGCGTATTAAATAGTATAGATTGTGGAAGACTGTTATAATATAATATACAACAACAAACTTTTTTGACACCAAAAGAATAGTTGGAATATTTGTCATCGGAAGCTTTTGTACCAAAAGGAAGGAATCATGATGCATGCAACAAACTATGTATAATGTGCTTAACAAATTTCAAAGGATTCTACTTTTTTAATATAAAATATATATTCTGTGTGGGATGCGTCCTAAATATATGCTACATACTTTATGTATCGCTAATGTTTATTCAATGAAGATCTCTTTAAGAATGTCATAAAGCATATCCAGGGCTGAATTTCTAAATAGGCTGAAAAGGCTGCAACCTAGAGCGGCAATTTGGCAACAGCAAAAATTAAAATTGTTTTGATTATTTTAATACCAGAAACTTTTAAGCAAATCTTTTTTTGATTGTCTCAAACAAATTATGTACCACATATTTCATGTAGAATAATGACACTCAGTGGTTTTTATTGAAATATTGGGCCCAAAAAAGGGAACTACACTTACGCAGTGTCCAAAATCACAACTAGTGATTTCCTGTTTAAGGTATTTTTATAATTTTATAAATGTATTGGCCATAAAATAGCGCATACACATTGTTTTGACTTCTAAAGAACATATCCCCCAAGAAAAATTATAATTTGTTAAAGAATGGAATGAAAAATGTATCCCACTACTTGCCAAACTTCCGCAAAAATCATAATTAACAGTAAAAAAGTAGTAATGTAGTTGTGACTGCTATCTTCTTCTGCTTACGTCACTTATTCACTCTGTTTGGGATGTTGGTAATGTATGATGTTAGACTGTGATGCTGCCCCAACAAACCCTCCAAAGTTTTCTTCTATTTTCCTTCTTTTCATTTAAGAGCTTCATGCCAGAACGGCATACCAAATTAATTAAGAGATATTTTGCCTATACGTTCCATTCGTTATGGAATGCAATGTCTCAAATTTGTATGGGTGTAACCTATAATACTTATTGTGATTTAAAATTATAATCTAGGGCCTTATAGCTGTTATTATACAGTTTTGTCAAGATTATCAAGGCAAAAAGGTGTATGGGTCATATACGCCCCTTTGGAACTGTATAAGATGTTTTCTTGTTAAAAAAACGATGGAGCAAAAGGTCGTATGTGCTCCAACTTAATGAAATAATAGTATTAAACGGCAAGTAGATGACCCATTGTCCAATCATTAAAGCGTTGAGGGATAACAAACAAATGACGATTGATTAAGTTTACAAAAACTTATAAATTAGAGGACATAGTACATTGTTCTATGTAGAGACATTAAGGGAGAATCTGAAACTACAGGATGGTGGGGGGCAGCGGAAAATGGATTACATTAAATACTGGCAACATACTCTTAAATCTGGCCCTGAGTAATACTAAAATGTCTAACTTTTACCTGATTGGTGAGGCAAGTGCGATATTTCCGATCACTTCCGACACATCCAGTTCCTCCATTCTCTGGTCTGGGGCTATTAACAGAAGTCAAGATATTTTTTAATCACACTAAAAGTGTATGGCAAAGTATTATTAAAAAAAATTCAATATAAAGGTGAAATGAATGATATGTCAAAATCTTGCATTTAAAAAATGTCTGCAACAAGGAGGCTTATTCTAGTTTTCTTGGTCTGCAAATATATATTTTTTACACTGTTATTATTTTGTCTTGCATTAGTGTGATTTTTTTGCAGACAAACACATCTTTTGACGTGTATTGCCGCAAATTAACCCTCCAACTGGCACACTGTGAACTCTGTAGTGGCAAAGCCATTTGTGTGATTTTGCAAACATATTTTCAAAAAATCATAAAAATTCAACCAATAGAGCAAACATATTGAACTGTATAGGCTACTTGAATTGTTTGTAATAAAATGTAGAATTTGAAAATGGCAAAACAAATAATATTTGGTAAGATAATTTTTGAGATAAAGTAGAAAAAATCATAAAATAAGAATTTTTGTTTTAGAAAAGTTGAAAGAAAAACTTTGTTGCAGGAGCAGTAAATTTTTTATGTAAAATCCAAGATATACAAAATGTACACAATTTATTTCCCTACATAAAAATGTAAAAACATAAGAAATGCAACTTTTTTTGTATGAGTTATGATAAAAAAATAAAAACATTGTCAAATTCATCGATTTTGGGCAATAAGATTCATACCAATGTAAAAAATTTTTTTTATCAAGGAATCTCAATAAACTCCCAATTTTTTTAGATGCAATTACATTGGGAACAACATGAAATAAGATTCTTTCGGAGAAAACTGTCATATCTATTATGTTTTGTAACTTTCACAAAATTAAATTTTTTTTTTTTTTTTTGAAAAAATATTTTTGATTTATAAATGTATGTATTACTTTACAACACTTATAATTCAATAAAATATTATGTAAAATGATTCAAAATTTATTCACCAACACAAAAATATATAGTTTTTAGAAAAAATACCAACAAATCATTATTTTGTTATGTTTTATAAGAAAGGCATTCCGTCATTTTTTTGGCACTGACTCAATAAAATTCAACAAAAATTAAATGCATTCTTTTTTTACTGAAAACCATATTTTAAATTCAACAAACCTTGTTTCTTAGATCTGTAGTTATATCTGTTATATGAAAGAGACATATTGGCCTATAGCCACATAAATAGGTACCGGTATATACTAAATAGGTCTAAGTATCTTTTGGGTAAATTTGAAATCAAACTTTTTCATATAGAGAAAAACAATCAAATATTTATTATAAAGAAACAAACAAAAAATGAGGGTAACCCAACATATTGGTAAGTGGAATAACATAAATAACATAGAATATAAAAAAACCACATAAAATTACATATAAATCACATGTGAAACAAGCCAACCCCATTCACAAAAACAGCTAAGGTTGTTGACCTGGGTGCACCAGCTGCTCACTACAGAGTGTGTGGCAAGCAACATTGCAGGCTGGGCAGTAATATGAAGTCTTTTTCTTTAGCCCTTTCTTTTTGCACACATCACACAATCTGACATTGTTGCGAGGAAGCCGCACGAGATTGTGAGTTCCATCATTGGCATCGCCACCAGGACCACCAATGAGCATTGCGAGGAATCGGGGAGGTGGGGGAGGCAAATTGGCGGAAGTCAGATGCAGAACAATTTCGGTTATAAAATTGTACCTGGGCATGCCATTTGGATTTTGCAATGAATACAAAGTGTATGCATTGTAGATTGCCATATCGATAAAGTTCTGTACAATCTTCCGCCAATATTTTCGAGTTGTTCGAGAGCAAGTGACATGATAAACACTTTTGTCCTTCGAATCTACTCCACCCATGTAAGTGTTGTAAGACTGAATCACAACTGGCTTTACTGAAATGCGCCCACTCTTACTGATGCACTCCTTGTCCTCAGCATGCGTAGCAGTGGTTATGAGGTGAACGGGTTTCCTCGTTTCACGCTCCTTGAATTTCACGAGGAGAACTGAGCCCTGAGGTTCAATTCTCCTTCTGTAATACAAGCTCTGACCAACCTGCAAGCCTGCTTGAAGAACAATTTTTTAAGCTCTTTACTCCGCTTATTGATAGTCCCTGTCACATAGGTGTTACGACGTAACAAAAAGCGGGATAAAGGAATTTTTGTGTAAAAGTTATCCGTAAACAAGTGGTAGCAAATACAAATACAAATACAAATCCTTTATTGCGTAAACACAACATTTTGTCGTTGGGCAATGTTTCAAATACAATAATTTTTCTGAATTTTTTAAGCTTTCTTATACTACGGTAGTTAACAATTTTAGGCTATATAGCTTTTTTTACATTATTAATTTTCTTATATTCAATAAAAAATACAAAAAATATGAAAAATGCATTTTCACAATTTTCATGGATTATTTTTCATAATTTAGATATTCATTTACTGAGTAAAAGCATTCCCTTTGAAGAAAATTTCCAATTTCTTTTTTGATCTTTCTTTCATCATTTATACTTTTAATTTTGTTGGGTAAATAATTAAAAAGTTTTATACTCATGTAAAATGGGGAATTTTGAAATAGGCTTGAATGATGAGCTGGATAATGGAAATTTATATACAGGGTGACCATAAAGTCTTAGGACGACTTTATAACTTTTAAACGACAAACGATATCACAACCACATTTGGTATACCGTTACTGGAAATTGTAAGCTACTTTTCTGTGTACATGGTGGTCGGATATCACCTTTGGGGGACGGCCCGTCAGGGGTCAGAAGAAAATCTTAAATGTAAGCATAGGTCAAGATGTACAACAAATTAAAGGTCTCTAAAAATAGAGAATAATGCCGCAAACCCGACCTCAAAAGGATGACCGAGTCAAAAATGGCAGGCGTTCAAACTTTGCATTAAAATCATATTGCTAAAAACAATGAATGCAATAACTCCCGTTACACTCGACCTTTTGAGGTCGGGTTTTTGTCAAATTGCTTATAATGCAAAGCGCTTTAAAATGATATATCATATGACGTGGGCCAAATCAGTTTCTCTGACGACTTCCACTAGGGACGTCCCTAAAGGAAGTCTTGGGAAAAACTTCATTGGCCTAGGTCATATGATACATCATTTTAAAGGGCTTTGCATTCTAAGCAATTTGACGCAAACCCGACCTCAAAAGGTCGAGTATATCGGTAGTTATTGCATTTTTTGTTTTCAGCAATATGATTTTAATGCAAAGTTTGATCGCCTGCCATTTTTGGCTCGGTCATCCTTTTGAGGTCGGGTTTGCGGCATTATTCTCTATTTTTAGAGACCTTTAATTTGATGTACATCTTGACCTATGCTTACATTTAAGATTTTCTTCTGACCCCTGACGGGCCGTCCCCCAAAGGTGATATCCGACCACCATGTACACAGAAAAGTAGCTTACAATTTCCAGTAACGGTATACCAAATGTGGTTGTGATATCGTTTGTCGTTTAAAAGTTATAAAGTCGTCCTAAGACTTTATGGTCACCCTGTATTTATGTCTTGTATTAAATTTATGATCATTATTTAAATCTTTAATATCAATGTTACTATGAAAGATATTCATGATACTTTTGAAAATGAATAAAGAGGGTAATGGCAATATATTTAATTGTTGGAATAACGGTTTACAATGGGTTCTAGGGTGTTTTTTACACATTACTCTAATCATTCTCTTTTGTAATTTAAATATTTGTTTACTATCAACTGAATTCCCCCACAATTCAATTCCATAGGTTATTCTTGAATGAAAATAGGCAAAATAGATCATTTTTAGGGTTTTTAGGTCGGTTATATTGGACAAGAAATTAATGGCGTAAAATGCTTTATGTAATTTTTTTAGGAGTAATGAAATATGAGATTTCCATTTCAAATTGTTGTCTAATTGTAAGCCTAAAAATTTTGTATTTTCTACTGTTTTTATTGACTGGAAATTAGTTAATGCAATTTGTTTTGTGTTACGATTTATAAATTGCAAAAATTGTGTTTTATTTTGGTTTAACTTAAGACCGTTTGTTGTAAACCATTCTTCTAATTTATTTAAATTATAGTCAATCATGATTTGTAAGTTGCTAATGTCAGAGTCTGAGCATAATAAAGAGGTATCATCTGCATATAAAATCACTTCACAATTTTTAGTGACTACTGGTAAATCATTAATATAAATTAAAAATAAAAGTGGACCTAAAATTGAGCCTTGAGGAACCCCATTTTTAATATTGCTTTGAATGTTAAAGAAATTTTGGTCATTTATTGAAACACTTTGCCTTCTATTTATGAGGTAAGACTTAAGTAATGACAGCGCTTTTTTCTTTACCCCATAAAACTCTAATTTTTTTAATAATAGTTGATGATTTACACAGTCAAAAGCTTTCGATAAATCACAGAATACTCCAGCGGCATTCTGGGATTTATCAAGAAATTTTGACACTTTGTTAACAAAACTTGATATTGCCATAGTTGTAGTTTTGTCTTTTCTAAATCCAAATTGATTTGATATTAAAAGATTATTTGATTCAAAATAGTTTATTAATTGATTATAAATTGCTATTTCAAATATTTTTGAAAAAGTTGGCAGTAGAGATACTGGTCTATAATTCTGAATTAATTTAGGATTTTCACTTTTATAAATAGGTACTGTACGAGCAATTTTAAGTAATTGTGGGAATTCAGCTGTTTCAAACATAAGGTTTATTAAGTGAGTTAAGGGGGATAGTATATGTTCATAACATGTTTTAACTAAGGCTGGAGGAATTTGATCCCAACCAGTTGACCATTTCATTTTCAATTCAATTCAATTCAATTCAAATTTTCTTTATTTGTTCATGTACATATAATACATTAAATAGTGTCAAGCTTAAAACTAACTCAGTACATTTCAGGCATTTCAGAACACTCCAGATAATTTTTAGAAATAGTTAAGCAGTATTCACATTACTCAATTCATAAAATTCTTCCAAGGAATAAAATGCATTTTTTTATTAAAAACAGTTTAAGTGATTTCTTAAACTTACTTCTACTTTCTATCTTAATTATTTCTTTAGGGATGTGTTTTAAAAATACAGAGCCGGCATAGGATGGTTTCTTCTTAAATAGCTCAGAGTTATGAGCGGGCAATACTATACTACTTTTATTTCTAGTATTGTAACCATGTATGTCCTCATGTTTTATAAAATTGTCCTTATTATTTTTAACATGCATTACACATTCTAAGATATACAAACTGTAAACGGTTAAAATGTTTTGTTCAATGAAATGCTGCTTTACAGACTCATCAAACTTTAAATTTAACATGGCTCTTAGAGCTCTTTTTTGGCCAACTAAAATTTTATTGAGGTTTTGTTTGGTTGTTCCTCCGTAAACACAGATTCCATAAGATACATGGGATTGAACATGGGCATGAAATACATTCTTTAAAACTGTTAAACTACAAAGGTAATACAGTCTTTTTAAAGCGTAAATTCCTGAGTTTATTTTTGCTAGAAGATGGTCAATGTGCAGGTCCCAGCTAAGATAATTATCAATATGAACTCCTAAAAATTTTGTTTTATCAACCTTATCTATTTGAGTATTGTCAACAAAAAATATTAAACTCATGATTATTTCGATTTTGTTTTGTAGTGAATTGAATATAATTAGTCTTTTGGAAATTCAATATTAAATTGTTAGAAGAAAAAAAATCCTGAAGTTGACCTAATTCTATAAAGGAGCTAATTTCCATTTCAATGTCAGTCTTTGCTTTTTATGTCACTAAGTTTACTAAGACAGTTCGGCATTTCGTTTATGTAGCAAATGAATAATAAAGGTCCAAGTATGGAGCCTTGTGGCACCCCGTGTTTGATTGTTTGAGAACTTGATTGATATTTTACAATTTGATTTCCTTCCGTTTTTGATATTTCTACATATTGACTTCTGTTTTTAAGATAACTTTCAAACCAATTTAAGTAAAAGTTTTTAACACCTAGCCTATTTAAATTTTTAATAATTTTGTCATGAGATATACTGTCAAAAGCTTTAGATAGGTCCATAAAAATTCCAGCTACTATGCTTTTCTCATCGATTGATTCAATTAAGGATTCAGTAAATTTAATCAAAGCCGTATTGATGGATTTATCCTGTCTGAAACCATGTTGTTCTGGGCAGAAGAGATTATTGTCACTTAAATGTTTTACCAATCTTAAATACATTGCTTTTTCAAAAATTTTTGATATTGAAGGTAAAATTGAGATGGGCCGATAGTTTTGAATTTCTGTTTCTTCTCCCTTTTTAAAAACTGGTACCACTTTTGAAATTTTGAGTTGGTCTGGAAAAATTCCCGTAATGAAAGAAGCATTTACTAAATGGGTTAAAGGTTTGATGAGTGGATCCCTAGCAAACTTTATTACTTTGACAGGGACACCATCATAGCCACTAGACCACTTACTTTTGAGTGAGTCAAATATTTCCAGTAACTCTTTTTCCTCCAGTGGCGGACACCTAAAACTAGGAATCTGATAATCAGTATCATTGTCAATACAACCATCCTGAGCCGGTGTCATGTCTTTTACCATATTTTCTACTATTGTTACAAAATAATTGTTAAAACTATTTGCTACATCCCTAGGGTTAGTAATTTCACAATTGTCTGAACTTAAAATGTAATCATTTTCTAAATGTTTTGAATTTTTTTGTGTTTCTTTATTTATGATTCCCCAAGAAGCTTTACTTATATTTTCAGAGTTTTTAATTTTATTATCATAATAATCTTTTTTGGCCTTTATCAATTTAAATTTGTATTGTCGATTTTTTTCTTTAAAGTCTGTTTTCAGGTATTGCAAACCTGAGTCCCTAGCTAATTTATTGAGTTCAATGAGATTGTTTTTTTCTTCTTTTAGTTCTTGTGTTATCCAATTATTGGTATTTTTGGTAATTTTTTTCTGCACAGCCGGAAATGATAAATCAAAGTAGTAATGAAAAATATTGTGAAAGGTTGTATATTTTTCTTCGATTTTTGAGTTGAAAAGAGACATCCAGTTTTCATTTTCCAAAAGTGATTTAAATAATATCATATTATTACTGGAAAAATTTCTTCCTCTAAAATGAAGGCTGGGAGCATTTATCTTATTAGGTAACACTGGCAAATCTATTACCTGCCCATCATGATCTGATAAGGCAGTTATAACACCCTCAACTTTTATTGTCTTCTTATCAAAATTTGTTAAAACGTTATCAATGCAGGTTTTGGAAGTAGCTGTAACTCGCGTTGGAAAGTCAATTAGGTAATCCATACCATGCCTAGCAAGAATATTTTTTAATTCTTCAGATTCAGGTGATACAACAAGCATATCAATGTTAATATCGCCCATTATGATTAAGTGATTATTTTTACCTAACAGAATTTCAAAGAGAAAATTTAGACGAATTAAAAACTCTGAATTTTGTAACTGTGGTTTTCTATATATACCTACCAATAAGAAACTAGTACTATTAAATTTAAAAATAGAACAACAACATTCAAACAGTTTATCCTGACACAATGCTTCGACTTCCTCAGATACCAGTTGCTTCCCTCTTAAACTCTCTTTGGATAAAATTACTGAACCACCACCTGTGGTTGTGGTGCGGGTATATTGTGTAATTAAAGAATAATTATCTAAATTAAATCGTTCTAATTCAGTTTCATTCATGTTATGTTCGGACAAAACAATTAAGTCGGGATCTACTTCTGTTAAAATAACCTGTAACTGTTCTATACGAGTGGATAAATTTTGAATATTTTGGTGGAATAATCTTAGAGTTGAAAAACTTGTATTTACCTTGGGGCTGCCTGATGGCTTACTAGAGAGTTTAAAAGGGACTCTTTGAGTGGAGTATTGACAGGTGAGTCATCCAATGAAAAGTTGACTAGAGACTCATTTGTTTAACTATTATCTAGACTTGCTGTCAGAACAGAATTTATGGGAGACCATCCCTTAAAAGGACTACCATCACTCAAAAAAGAGCAATTCACAGAAACCTGATCTTGCACTTCATTTACACTCCCCTCATCGACATTATTCCCCCCCACACCACTTGACACTTTAGCTGTAGGCAGGTGGCCTTCTGGTAGCGAGGCACTCATACTGTGGACGTCTGGGCTGTCGTGGAATGGCGTGTCGTTTGTGGTGGCGTTGTTCATGATGGAGGAAGCTACTTGAGTTGATGAAGATGGAGATACGTCTGCTCTGGTTGATGGAGATTTCGTGTGATTGTCTGAATTGGTATTTTGCTCCAAAACACAGACACTTGGACGGAAGAGATGCTCCAAAATTTTAACGAAGTCATCATGTGGAACGCCATTTCTGAGTCTTTTTCTTGTAGTGTCATTGTTGGTTACAACAATCACAGAGGCGCCGGTATCTTCCACAAAATTCAACAGATTAGATGCAAAATGAGATGGCCGAATACAGTCTCGAATACAACCTAGGGGCGAACAGATGAGAGTTTTTATATTACGAGCTTTAAAATCACAGGCCAACTGCTTAAAGGCTGAATCGTAGATTGCCTTGTAGTTGTTAAAGTTATTGGCATTCAAGAAATATTGTGGTTTCGTAACTAGTCCGTAAACAGATAGTCCGCTCTCAGATTTCTGGTGAGTTAAATTCCTTGCACAATAGTCCGCTCTGGAGGGTTTTCCAAATTTTTCTTTAAAAACCACTGCAACTCCTTCACTCATTTGTTTAACATTGTCAAAATCTCCAGAGATGCAGTGGGCGAAGGCTACATCGGTGCGGTTTTTATAACCTTCTATAACAGAGCCCATATCTGCAATCTTAATTTTTATGGAGTCGCTGGAGAATTTGGATGCACGCCTATCGATAAAGGTTGAGCTGATAACTGAGTCTGCTATCCTTCTGCAGAGGATTCGTTTACCTAATTTGTTTAGGTGTTGTCCGTGGTTTGTGAAAAGGTGTCGCTTAAAATCCCTTATATCAATTAGATTTAAGTTTCTTGAATTTTTCAAATCAAAATTCACTTTATGGATTTCTCTGTTTATTAAGTTTTCCCATGCCAAATCATACCTGTGGAATTGGGTCACATATACAAAGTTGGTGTGGTTGTTTGCTGCTACAAATTCATTTATTTGTCTACTTACATTACTAGCAGGTTCTCTGTTCAACTGAGTTACATTAGACACGTTATTCGCCCCAGCAATTACAATCACAGTGTCTTCGCTCGTAAAATTATGAGCCATGTCGTTAACATTGTTGTGAATGTAATCCAGTGTTGCGCCAGAATTAGCACACACAAATGATTCAATATTTTGAGGCAATAACGGACCTAGAAGGTTGCCAAGGTCCTTACCGTGGCTGTCGGCAAAAACATAGACCTTTTTCTTGGTTTTCAATTTAGTGTTGATTTCATTCTCTGGTGTTCTATTGATGGTACTATTCATATTAACATAGATATTATCATTCAGTGTAGGTCTAATGTTTTTGGTTTTTCGCTTAGTAGAAGGTTTTGGGGTTTGTGGTATCTGTGCAGGTGTGTTCAGAGATACATTATCTTGTAAAGTGTTGGATAAAGCAGAAAATCTATTAAATAGGGGCAATGCAGGGAAATTATCCATGGGTTCCATAGAAGCCTTTTGGACTCTTTTAGGTTTATCAAAAGGACAGTCTTTAGCATTTGATACTGTTCTCAGAATCATCAAAGATGTCAGTGTTTTAGCATCGGTTGAGTTTTCAAGGACATACGCCAGAGAACACCTTTTTTTTATGCAATCAATTTCATCAAAAGGTGGTAAGGAGAAATTTTTGAAGCTGTCATTATTTCGGTGCATTTGCAAAACATGTTCAACGCCTAAAACCATATAAATACCACAGTCGTAGGAGTTGTTTTGACAGGGACCCTCAACAGTTTTAAAATCATAGCTTGTGCTTGGGGAAAGGAAATTATTCAGCTTATGAGCAATTTTTTTACTTTGATTCAAGTTTTTCAGAGGAATCGAGTCATAATAGTAGAAACTGTTCAATTGTCTATTGTAAATTAATAAACTCCAATGGGAGCCACTTTCCTTCTCAAAATCCGTTGAGTCATTTACCGGACAATTATAATATTTTTCTTGTGCAGATTCAGAGGTTCTAGGAGATAATCAGTATCAATCAGTGACTTAAGGGCATGACTCATCAGGGAGCTCAAAATGTAGACACTCGCACTGGGCCCCAAAACATCATTGTTTAACTTATCAAAATAGTTACTCAAATGGTCATCATCTACCCAAATAGGATGAATTAAATTATTTTTCAGTTTAGAACTTGCATCTTTAAGAGACTTGCTGAGTAATTTAATTTGATCACTGGCCTCCTGGAGTTTCAATTCTAATTCACTATATTTAATTTCAAGTTCAATTAACTCTTTATTGTGTTTATCCGACTTGGTTTTCTCTGAGGTCTCTTTTGTGGTATTAATTGTACCATTATTAATAGTTTTTACAACTTTTTTAGGTGTATTTTTCACTTGCAAACTTTTTTGGTCAGACTTTTTTTGACAGTAAGATCTTGTTTTAATTGCTGGGCTTTCTTTACCTTTATCAACATTTGAACTACTTTTATTTTGAAAAGCCATGCCAAGTTTTAGCTATGCTTGTATTATCATCAGTATCAAACTATTACAGAAATAAAAAATAAAAAATCAAGGTTGCCAATTAAATAAATATTGTTTCAAACATTTTTATTTATTAACTTCCCAATCAAACACTGAGATTACCAGGCTACTCAATTCACCTAGTTTGACACAATAAAATAAACTCCCTTGTTAATATTCAGTAATACAGTTTCAATAATAATAATCCTGTATTAATTAATTTGGATTATGTTTTGAAATTAATAATTTCACTTCAAATATTTATTTACATCAGGAGACCAAAACAAAGTCTAGAAAGCTATGTAGATGTGGGTCAATGCTTGGACTGGCTATCTATCCGTGAATGAACTGATAAGGAACCGACCTTGGCCTTGTACCTGTAGTCTTATCAACCAGTTTTTTCATGTGGACATTCCTTTGCTGAACCCTTTTATCAGGTTGTAAACGTTTTAACTGTACGGACTCACCCTCAAAACACTTGAATGTCAAGCACAGGTATGTAAAATATACTCACTAAATTGTTTTGTGTAAAGTTAAGCCGTAAAAGGTACTTTAAAATGAACTTTTTTAAGAGCTAAATTACAGGTTCTTGCTACTAGCCGCCATCTTGGTTACATCACTTTCATTTTAAGTCATTTTAAGACTTTTTATAATTTGTTTTGTTTCACTTTCTAATACGGGTTCAAAATTTAGTAATAAACTACTTTTTAAATTAGACGTTTCCATTATTTGAATAGCTTCTTGTATATTAGGGATTAAGTTGAGATTTTTGCATATGTTAATAAAATAATCATTGAAAATTGATGAGATTTCGTTTGGATTATTGTATAAAATACCATCTAATTCAATTTCATGAATTTTTTTATTATCATTGTTATTTCTGGTTTCTTTTTTTATTATATTCCACGTAGTTTTTATTTTGTTTGAAGATTTTTGAATTTTACTATTGTTATTTAATATTTTTGCTGATTTTACACATTTTTTAAATATTTGTTTGTATTTACGGACATATTTCAAAAAACCTTCATCATTTGAAGTCTTAGCTATTTTGTGGAGTTGTTGTTTTTTTATTGATGATATTTTTAATCCTTTGGTCATCCATTCTTTTGAAGAACAATTTCTTGGTTTTTCATATATTTTTTTCAAAGGGAATGTTTCATTTAATATACCTACAAAAATATTTGAAAAAAGTTCATATTTTTTGTTTACATCAAAATTATGAGATATATATAACGAATTCCAACATGTTTTATCAATTTTTTCAATAAAATTTTGAATATTTTTGTCATTGAATAAACGTTTTTCTACACATTTATTATTTTTGTTAGCTCTTTGATGGTCGATTTCCAAGTGAAACTATTTGGCCTAAGTGATCTGATAAACTAGTTTCTAATATATCGGTAAAAGTTATAACTTCATTAATATTTGTAATTACATTATCTATACATGATTTAGAATTCTTAGTTATTCTTGTTGGAGAAGAAATACAAAATTTCATATTAAATAATTGAATAATACCTAAAAATTGGGACACATAGGATTTATCATCATTAATATCAATATTAAAGTCACCACATAATATTAATTTTGTCAAATAGTTCCTCCTAAAAATGTGATTTAAAACACTATACAAATTATCAAAAAATGCTTCTAAATATTGTTTGGTTTTGTTTGGACTCTATATACACATAGAATGGTAATCTTAAATTTTCCAACAATATCAACACCACAACATTCAAAATTTTGAGATTTAGAAAAGTTATTAATGTCTAATCTTTGTTTGAAAGAGATGTGCTCCCCAATTAGTATAGCTGCCCCTCCTCTCTGGATTTCTGGTCTAAAATAATTTGACACATTCTTATAATTTAAAATTGATTTTAAAATAAAATCATTTTCTGGTTTTACCCAGTGTTCAGTTAAACAAATGACATCAGGTCTATTTTGTAAAGTTTCCAAAAAAATTTCAAAATTATACTTCTTTTCTTTTTTGGTTATTCCTTGAATGTTCAAATGAAAGAGTTTTAGTATTCCATTATCATTAATACCCACATTATTAATAGGCGTAATAGAGGGACAGTGTAAACTAATTGGTTTGCCATCTAAAAAGCTAAAAAATTATTATTATAGATATTCTTAAATCTAGGGGCTGCATGACCTACGTATTTATCACTATGAATGTTTTCCATTATCATTGGATAGTTGAAGGGTGGGGTTCTTGGCACAGTCCATTCATAGGGGACAGATTGTTCATGGGTCGAAGATGGGAAAGCGTGTGAGTTGATGGGCCACATCTGGTGTGAAGGAAATCGATTGGATGCGAGATATTTTCTTGGCTGATATTGGAATGGAGGTTGTTGAAAATATGTTTTCCTTCTTCTTGAATCAGTCCGTGGGTTTTGTTCAAACTTAGTCAATCTTGAACTAAGTATTTGGCGGGAATAAACTTTCTCTTCACTTTTACCAAAACTCTAACTCTTGATTGAGTACTACCGCCAACCTATGGCGGGGCCGTAAACGTGCTTGTATTGGTGTAGACATACCGCTAGGTCCTGGCAGGGCCGGATTTACGGTTTCTTCGCCCATGGGCATATAATAATCTGCCGCCCCTTCACCCCCCCCCCCACCCTCTTTGTACCCTCCAAGGAGCCACATTGCGGCGACATTGTTTTTTTTTTAAAGAAGGAATCTAACTTTAAAGTTTGGACAAGCACTTCATTTTCCTTCTTCTTCTTCACTTCAGCTAATTTCCGGTATTCCGCTGCCACTAAGTCTTTTTCGCCCATCCATTAGGCCTATGTTTCAGAAATATAACGAATATTATTGCGAATATCAAATTTAAATGAAATCTCACACGAAACACAGCATTAAAGAGTTATGAGCAAATCAACAACACACAGTCGCGCACGCACTACTGCATAACAAGCAAGGCGAAAGCGTACTCGTACAGGCTGTCAGTTCTAATGCGACATTTAACAATGCCACACAACACTGACGAATGACGTTTGTACACTGACCGCCCAGGCGCCCAAGCGGAAGCGAAATGGCGACTTGGCGGGATGGGCTGATGACCCATGATGACCATGATGGGCATACGGAAGACATTTGGAGCAAACTATGACGTCATTGAATTAGTTCCTTGAGTTATCGCTACGAACAGTCTAGCGCTAAATACGCTTGATTTCAGAGTTGTCGTCTGCAACAACTGAATAATATTGTTTACTCTAGGCCTAACCTCTATAAGATTAGATGATGATGAATGGAAATGGATAAATTCTATCATGATCCTCTTTTTAAGGAGAATTTGAAAAATCTTTTACAAAATAAAAATGTTTATTTTTGTTATAGGTATTTTTTTTTTTTTTTTTTTTATCAGGCTTAGCTTACATAAACTTGGGCCTGCTTTAGTTTTAATAGAAAAGGTTCAAAGCGTTAAACGTTTTAAGCCTAGCTAGGCTATATTTTTGGTTAGTATGAAACGTAATTTTATGCAAGTTTAACTGTCTTAACAGTCAGCCTATTCCTTAATTCCCCATAAACGAATCCTAGTCGGATTCGGTAAGATGTATTTACAGTCATTACCGGCAGTAAAGTTTAAATTTGATAAAGTTTATTTGGATGTATACTACTATAAGGATACTGTATCTATTTCTAATCTTACACTTGAATACCGGTATATTTATTAGTAAATAAAATGCTTTTAAGATTTTTAGGCTTAGGTTTTACTTATTTATTCATCTTTATCAAGATCTTACTACACTAACAACGATTCCTCAATACTCAAAAACAAAGAGAGAAAAAAGAAAGAGGGCAAGCGAGACTAGCCGAGTAGCGGCAAAATATAGAAACTTTAATATTATGACGCCAGCATCATAGCCGTCACACAGTGAAGCGACGTCATTAAGCTGCTCCGAATATCTCCCGTATGTCCCACCGAGCTGATGACGGCGAGGAATACGAATATGGCTCCCCCCTCCCTCACGGCGCCCCACCACTAGCACATCGTCTGCCGCGTGCAAATAAATAGAGGCTCGTCCACGCATCCGCGCAGGCAGACTGCAGTATGCCCTTTGCCGCCTCACCACGATACGGATATGTGGCCTGCGACCATGACGATGACAACGCGCCGTGCATACAGATATAAATTTTAATTTCTCCAAAATTTTGCCGCCCTTGAAATTTGCCGCCCTGGGCATGTGCCCATGTTGCCCATGCGGTAAATCCGGCCCTGGGTCCTGGTACATTTAGCGAAGTAGACAGTCCCAAATCAGTATTATTGTCACTAGGATAATTTTCTGATACCACCCAGTGTGGTTGGTTTACTTCTGGTGGGGGTACATCAACAACTCTATTCACCTTGTCTTTGGTGGGGCGAACAGGAGGTTCAGGGGGAGGCACATGGCGTGGCGTCTTCCAAGGATCGTTTTCAGGCAATCCCGGGTCATCAGCTTCCTCTTCATCTGAGAATATAACTACAACTGGGCTCTGTAATGCCTCAAGTATCATTCTCTTCCTTTGATTTGAGGCCATCTCAAAATAACACTCTTGACACACACCAAAATTATGTTTCTATAGCCTAGCTAACTAGGCTAGTAAAAATAATGTTTAAACATTGTCAATCCTATGTAATGTTTTACTATTACCGCAATATTTAAGTTCCAAACTAAGTAAAAACAATAATTATAAGAAAAACAGATCAAACACTTGTAAACTTGCACTCAATTCACTAATTCTTCCACGTTGCTTCTGCAAAACAAGGAATGAGGTTATAGCAAACACAAAAACATTGCATCAAAACATCAGGTGATGACGACGGCCCAGGTTGTGTAACCGGGCAAAACGTAATTGCAAAATAGACGGAATTTCATAGGCTTTCAAATGATATATTTTTTTACTCGAGAAAATGTATATTTTAGTGAAAAAATGTATTTTATGACCGCAAATATAATAGTCGCGTTGCCAGTTGACGAACACGTAAAAGTTGACTGCATTGTTATTTTTCCGTAATTACTACATGTGAATATAATGTAATTATATTCACATCGTAAGAAAGGAAATTTCTTTCCGGTTGCAGTGGTACCACCCACTGTCTCATGGACAAAAAACTAAACTTGTTATGATTTTTTTAAACCTGCTATGTTTGCCAGTTTTGTAATGCGTACATGGTAAAACTAAATTTGTTCAAAATTTTTGTTCACTTTCTCGTAAAATTACATCGATCTGTTAGTGATCTAAAGTTCATGTAGGTAATAAAATGAAAGTTTGGAAACACGCCTTTCATTTGGTATATAATTTATTCAATTTGGCAATCGTTTTCAGCTGCTTATTTTGAATTTAAAAAACCCTTACAAAACGCGACTATTATAGTCTCTGCCACTACAGACACCAACTGCCGCGACTATTATAGTCTCGTTGCCAGTTGGAGGGTTTTAACACCTGTTTTTACTTTGCACTTTTAAAAGAGACAGTAAAAACTGACAGCATATGTACTAACAAAAGACGGAAAACTGCTTTTTTGTGTACAGTTTGAAGGAAATTGATTTTTTACAGCATTATAAGTTTTTAAAAAGGAAATATACTTAAAATCTAAAGCTTTAAATGATTCGAAAAACTGTCATTGATGAAAAATGAAATAAAATAAAATATTTGCCGTTATCAGTTTGTAGTTTTTACCTGTTGCACTGTCGGTATGCGAACATGATGCCAGTGCTGCCATGGCCCAGGCCCCCCGCCTCTGCCTGCAGACAGCCTGATGCACATTCCGAGTAGGGGCTCCATGGACCCCACTGCCCCGCCACTGCCCCCGTCCCGGGCCCCGCCTGCAGCTGGGAGAGCCCACGGGGCACGCACCTGCCCCCGCGACACCACTGCAGAACACCGGCACCAGTGAGGGGCATCGTGTACGGGGTAAAATACTTTTAAAGTCTAACATAGGGTTTATTAAAAATATCTCCTTTTTTAACAAGTGTTAATACTCAAATTGAAAAAAATTAGTAAATGATGTGCTCCTTTTCAATATGGAACATAATCTAAGACCCTCTCCATATCACCTGAAATCCATGTCAGCTATATATTCAGAGCTCCCAAGGTTTTTCTTGTGACTCACAGTTATCGACTAAAGACTTCATCTATCCTGCAAACCTCTGTTATTTCACCTCACCCAGCATTTTTCCTCAGAAAGAAAGAAACTTTATTAGCAATTTTTGAGATTGTATTAGAACAAGAAATCGTAATTAACTTAAAGTTAAGAGGAGATAGGAAGATAGGGTGCTAAGCAGAACTATCTGATGCTGTTAAACGCTAGCAAAAGTCAGCTACCAATGGTAACCAACAATAAATGCTTCAAATACAAGACAGATCTACTAAAGATAGATAAATACAGATTAATAATTTGATCTCAAGCTTGCTGGAATAATGGATATAATGGAAATGTAATATCATTTTTGGTCTATTCCCAAGAAAAGAATGCACACACAGATATCGTCTGGTACCTTGTTGTTGCCGCATGCGGTGCCCTCCAGTGCGGGGTGGGAGGTCCAGGTGTAGCGATCGCGGTGACAGTGGAGGTCTCGACACAGGTCATGAAGCGGCTGCGACGCCGCGTGTCGACTACCGGCCCCGTACTTGAGCATACCTGGCATACATAAATCAAACTGGAAAAATGTCATCACGATTCTTTCATACCACTAGTGTTCAGATCGGTATGAAATAGCACAATTCCTAGATCATAATAGTCGCAACATGAAATCAAAACTAGAGGTCCAATCTCTTTGACTTTTGACTCACACTGCTGGTCGGCGTCAAAGCGTTCGCCAGGCAGGGCTCCGTGGCTGGAATGGTCCAGTTGGCTGTCCTCGTTGTGGTCCATCAAGCAGTGTGACTGCGGACTCCTGCAAGGAACCAACGTTTCTATTAAAAACATTTTTTAATGTAATTTAAAATCTGTTTACCAAAAATATAAGTTCCCTGTTAAAATCTAAGTTTAGACACCAATAAAGAAATCAGTTGTTTTCCGGTAGAACGAGGCGGACTTTTTACCACTGACAGGGGGCACTCTTTTGCGCCGATCAACGACACTAGGCCAATCGGAGACCCTAGCCAGATTGGGAGCGCCTTTGAACAATGATAAGCGGTGCTCTTACTGGTAGTAGGGAGCACAATTTACCAATCGGAGGTATGTTTTCCCACCATCAGGATTCGCTCTTCACTGCTGAAAGAAGCCACTCAAAAATCGCTGATCAAGGGTACTATTCATCACCAATCGCTTGTGTCTAACGACGTCTCAGAAGATCGGGGGCGGTTGTCTACCCTACAATGGCCATCGGGTCTCAGTACCCTAGGCGGGAGTATAGAACAACTGTATGGTGCGGTTTCCCTGTTTACTACCCAAATATCCTGTACTCTATGGTTCAAATAGTTGTACAGATTTGTGAAATCTAATTTTGATGTTAAGAAGTTTCACCAAGTAACAGTTTGACACTGACCTGAGGAACTGCAGAAGGTAGTGACGGCTACACTCGGACCAGGTTATCTTGCCACTGCCCAGGGTCGGAGACATCAGATAGCTGGTTGGGTCACAGTTGTTGTCCGCCAGGGGACCGTCGTGCCTCATGCCTAGACTGAACATTCAACGTTACTTGACATACTCCTCTGATACAATCAAATACACCACATCAGAGGTTGATGTAGTTTTGCTGAAGAAAATGATTTTCTTATAATTTTTATGGGAAATGCTCTTGAATGTACATAGTGGGTGGATGCTGGAGAAAAGATTAATTTGTATAAAAGATATACAAAAGGAACCTGTATCCCTTGGTTTCATAGGACAGATGTACTTAACACGTTCACTGCGGCTAGGATTAATAAAACTACCCGAAACACTAAAATATATTATCATGAAAATACATTCTTTATACTGTCCAAAGATGATTTCAAGGGTTGAAA
This sequence comes from Neoaliturus tenellus, assembly GCA_030545055.2. Lineage (NCBI taxonomy): Eukaryota > Metazoa > Arthropoda > Insecta > Hemiptera > Cicadellidae > Neoaliturus > Neoaliturus tenellus. Next base: position 23,450,123 of record CM061533.1, on the reverse strand, counting down.
CTGAGTTTCCACCGCATTTTGAACATCTGCCTTAAAAATTCTGTAAAAAGTCTGTATTAAAAAGTCTGTATTAAAAATCTTAACGCCCGGTCGGTAGTCAGCACCAGCTGGCGCCCCTCTTCGACTGCCCAGTACATCGCCGTTCCACTTACACTTCATTTTAGCGCATTGAAACTAATCTATATGTTATTTATTACATAAATAATAGTGTGTTCTATAAAAATATAGGTATTTTCAGTTACTACTCGATCAAAAAAGACTCATTGTCAGTATTCCCATTTTCCTTCCTTCAATGAACTTGTCCTTCAATGAAAGCAGCTCTGCCATGATCGACTGTCTCAAGGGTCATGTTGGCGTCGTCTGCCACTTGTTGTTTGTGAATAGTCGCCATTTTTTCATTATAAAACACACTTTTACAACAAACAATTATAAACAAAACTTTAGTGAAATTCCACCACGCACTGTAACAGAACCAGTAACAACAATTTTGAACGTATTGCGCCAAAAGATAGCCACTGTCCTTCACTAAACATGGACTAAAAAGCTACTGGGGTGCTGCAGTACTGCGACGGAATAGATTTGTAGGGAGCATGTTACCGACCGGTCAGCGCGCAGTCACCTGCGGAGGACAGGACTACCGACTGGTCGGTAGCGCACAATGAACGTGTTAAACAGATTTTTTAAATAAATTTAATTAATATATATTTTACCAAGTACAACAAAAAGCAACACTCACAAAACGTTTATTAATACTTCTGTACTTGAAGGTGAGTGAGGGGAGCAAACCAACTAAATCTAGAGGCAAATGAGCAGTGTGAATATTACATTATTTACTGTCTAAAATATTACATTATTTGAAATTAAATAATTTTCTAATTGAACTTATAAGCGCAAAGCACAGGAAGAGCACAGAATAGAATGAGTCCTCAAATATTATTAGAAGCTGGTACACACTCTGTGTATTTTTCCCACTTGAAAAATGGAGACTATTTTTGTGTTGTTCTATTCTCCAGCCATTTGTCCCATTTGTTGTTACATGGTTTGAAAGAGTTTCATGCAAAGTTATTGGTTGTTATGAATATTTTACAGTTAATTGTTGGAGATCAATAACAACTTACTTGTGCCCAATCTCGTGAGCCACGACGTAGACACTCTCGAAGTGTCTGCCCTCGTTGACGGTACAGCTGCTGGTGGGGGTGCACATCCCCGCCACGGGGGCCAGCCCTGACAACACAGGATGGTTAGTTAATGAAGGAAGCAAGAAAGGTGTTACTATTTTAATACATAAACTAAAAGTAGACCAACCTTAGACCTGAAGTCTACACCTATATGTGAGTGAATGGATTTTATACATGCACTGTTAGCTCTTGCATTTACTGCAATCAACAATTTTAAAATCCTATGTAGCAGGCTATCAGATATTTTTCTTTAAAATAAAATTGTACATATTGAGTCTACGAATAGAAGAGTGTGTACAAATAACTTTGAGCAAATTCAATCTTTTCATAATTTTAATAATTTCATCAACACATTTCTGACCTTCTAAACAGAGTTTAAATATAATTAATAACATCAAAGCATGACCCACCGACGACCTGACTGCTGAACTTGCCGTTCTTGCCGCGTACGAAGAGGTCGAGGCCGGTGAGGATGAGCGCATGGTCCCAGTGCAGTGGGTCGGCGTCGTCCGCGGGGTTCTCCTCACGTTGCCACGCACAGAAGCCACCGAGGAACTGGTCAATGTCATGGTGGCGCACAAGGCCACTCGGGTCCGTGTGCAGGATCTCCAGACGTTTCATCACAAACGTCACCGGCTGGCCCAGCGACGGGTCGTGGTACAGCAGCTGCACCTGCAATGAAAATCTTTCAATTTATAAAAAATCCCTTAATCTTTGTCCTTTTTGTGATGGGTGTCACCTTTTTTAAAATTATTTTTCAAAATTTTGGGTTTGTTATAACAAGATACCTGGTAATGGGATTTCAATACCGGTGTGGGAACATATACCAGTGTTTTATGAATTGATCGGTGGCCAAGGAATTGACATAGAGACTAGATATTTGATAATTATCAATGTTCCACCAATCCATCCTAACTAGGCCCCTGGCTCACTATGAAGCAACCGCTGAGTTAACTCTATTCAGCATATCAGATGGGTAAATATTGAAAAGCAATGAAAATCTTTAAATTTAGGAAAAGGACCTTAATCTTTGTCCTTTTTGTGATAGGTGTCACCTTTTTCTAAATTATTTTTAAAATTTTGGGTTTGTTATAACAAGATACCTGGTATTGGGATTTCAATACCAGTGTGGGAACATATACCAGTGTTTTGTGAATTGACCGGTGACCAGGGAAATGACATTAGATGTTATTTGATGATTATCAATGTTCCACCAATCCGTCCTAACAAGGTCCCTGGCTCACCGATGAAGCAACCGCTGAGTTAACTCTATTCGGCAGTTCAGATGGGTAAATAATGAGAATCATCATTTACAGTAGAGAGTCAACTATCCAAATGTCAAGTAATCAAGCAGTTACTTATACAAACCAATGAATGGCTTCTAATTCAGTGTTCAGTTCTAAAATAATTATTAAAAAATGGCAAACATAGTGTAAGACTCTAAAAATACAAATAAATGTATATTTCTTTGCTATTTTGATGTGATATTTTAACAAAATGTGATTGAATGAATGAAAGAAGAAAAAAAAATTTGGCAGTGAAAAGGTTTAAATTGTGAAACACAGTAAAAGACTTATTTGAATTCCCCAAAATATATACATTCCCAGACAATGTCCTCAGCAGAATAAATGTTATTAGCCTATTATTATTATGTTTTACAATTTTATATAATTTATCATATGTATAATTTATTGTTTGTTTCATTATCTTTGTTCTGTAATTTGACTTCGGAGATTATTAAAACCTATCCTTCAGTAATTTAATTTCAAGTTGTATTTCATATACCACTATTTTTTTTTTTTCTACCTGGATTTTACCAACCCGAACCATCCTTGATTGATTAGTTCGGATAGTCCGGATTAGTTAAAACAATCTATACCCCACTGAGCACAAGATTTCCCCAGGATATCCCAACCAGATCCCAAATATCCTATTCAAATCCCGGGATATGGAGAAGTACAAAAGGACATTCTAGGCATATTCCAAACGGACTTAATAGAAATACAAAATTTTTATGTAAATAAGACTAAAAGTAAACAATTTCAAACAAAACAAGTTTATAATGGATTTATTTAACTTTTTTGATTACAAGACACCTGTCAAACAAAATTTCAAAGGATATTCCAGAGATATCCCAAGGATGTGTCAGAACTACGTAAACGGTCATATTCCAAGAATATCCCTGGGATATGTGCGTTTTTACAATTTAATTCAAACATATATTCCATTCAAAAAAGGGTTTTGCCGAAAGTCCAAAATATTTTTCAAGTCATTGAAAAATA
>CM061533.1:23136441-23446563 GCA_030545055.2 Neoaliturus tenellus | reverse complement strand
CAATTTCGACCCCTTGAAACCCCATAAAACCCCGTTCCCATAACCCGACAATGCTGGTTCACGAACTCCTGAAAATAGACCTGGTCTTACACCGTCATACCAAATTTGATCAAAATCGGAGCTTCGCTTCAAAAGTTATCGGTACCACAGACACACACACACACACACACACACACACACACATATATATACATATATATGAAAATGTACGAATGGTGTTTTTGGCTTCTGGGGACCTCAAAATGAAAAAGTAAAGTGGTCCCGGGCTTAGGTCTTACCATGGCTACTACCATAATAGCGTATTCCCTATAGGGAAATTCGTTAAAAGTGCTACCCAAAAACTAAGTTTTAATGTCTGAACTAATCGGGACCAGGAACTAATTGGAGGAACTAATCAATAACCAGGGAACTAATCCAAACTATTCAAGGGTGGTTCGGGTTATCAAATTGTTCGGATAATCAAACACGAAAATTATCCAACATTTAAAGTTATAACCACTCACTCATTGACTGTTTTTCATCGAAATATACAAAAGACTTTTAAATAACTTATAAGCTTCAATAAAAAAGATAAAAACCAAAAATATCAAGAAAAAATAGTGGTATATGAAATACAAGGATAGGGTTTAATAATCTCTGAAGTCAAATTACAGAACAAAGATAATGAAAACAAACAATAAATTATACGTATGATAAATTATTTAAAATTATAAAAATATGTATATATCATTAAATAAAATAAAATAAAATAAATAAAAATAAAATATATATCATTTATTTGTATTTTTAGAGTCTTAAAGCTATGTTTGCCTTTTTGTAATAATTATTTTAGAACTGAACACTGAATTACAAGCCATTCATTGGTTTGTATAAGTAACTGCTTGATTACTTGACATTTTTGGATAAATGACTCTCTACTGTAAATTCTCAATATTTACCCATCTGAACTGCTGAATAGAGTTTAACTCAGCAGTTGCTTCATCGGTGAACCAGGGACCTTGTTAGGACGGATTGGTGGAACATTGATAATTATCAAATATCTAGTCTCTATGTCAATTCCTTGGCCACCGGTCAATTTATAAACACTGGTATATGTTCCCACACTGGTATTGAAATCCCAATACCAGGTATCTTGTTATAACAAACCCAAAATTTTGAAAATAATTTTAAAAAAGGTGACACCCATCACAAAAAGGACAAAGATTAAGGACCTTTACCTAAATTGAAAGATTTTCATTGCAGGTGCAGCTGCTGTACCACGACCCGTCGCTGGGCCAGCCGGTGACGTTTGTGATGAAACGTCTGGAGATCCTGCACACGGATCCGAGTGGCCTTGTGCGCCACCATGACATTGACCAGTTCCTCGGTGGCTTCTGTGCGTGGCAGCGAGAGGAGAACCCCGCGGACGACGCCGACCCACTGCACTGGGACCATGCGCTCATCCTCACCGGCCTCGACCTCTTCGTACGCGGCAAGAACGGCAAGTTCAGCAGTCAGGTCGTCGGTGGTCATGCTTCAATGTTATTATTGTATTTTAAACTCTGTTTAGAAGGTCAGAAATGTGTTGATAAAATTAAACTTATAAAAAGAATTGAATTTGCTCAAATTTATCTGTATACACACTCCCATTCGTAGACTCAATATGTACAAATTTTTTTCCAAGAAAAATCTCTGATAACCTGCTACATAGAATTTTTCAATTGTTAATTGTAGATCATTTATTAATTGCAAAAAGCTAACTAGTCCTGGATCTGACAATACATTCCGTAGGAAAATCGCGTATAGTCAATTTGACTTTTTTAGTTGAATATATGTGTCTTAGGAAGTGTTTTGCACTTAGGTGTCATTTCGGCATCTGGTAGGTTTACCCGCTATGACGTCATCAAGATGGCGGAAAGTGATATTTTTTAATTGCGTATATTTCAGATGTTATTTATCGGATTTGGATAAATCTTTTTTTGTTTTAAAGCTTATCAAAAGATCTATCTTTTTTGTATTTACCATTTTCTTATGCACTTATTAGTTTTTCCATAATATTTTAAAAAAATTGAATTTTAAAAATAAAATTTTGTAAATTTTTGCTTATAACTTGTTTACTAGTAAGAAATTGGCAATTTTACCTCTTATCAAAGTTGTTTGTCTTTTAATACCCTTTCTAATGATACCACACATGGGGGGATAAATCCTACGAATAATGCAGAAAAACGCCTGAAACACCGATGCGATCGCTACAATTAGTACGTGCCTGAACAATGGTACATGTATCATTTTATTGTTGCATATCTACCAATAATGTATTTCATCTGTTCAACTAGTTTATAAATACTCTCTAATAACAAAAAGTTATTTTTTGTTTATCTAATGTTGTTGCACTTCATATTCACAGGGTGTACAACAACTATGACAAAACTATGATTGTGTTAAAATTTTAATGAAAAAAATTCATTACATTACCTGAAATGATTTTTATATTATTTACATCAGTTTAACTTATATAAATACACTTATTTGATATAAACACATATAAAACATTTTTAAGCATGTTATTAGTTATTTTACTGTGAAAGCAATGCCAATACAGATGTACTTTATTATTCGTCCGTCATCGTTTAAATATGTTATATTTTTGTTACATTATCAGAAATAATTTTAAATTAAAAATTTATACCACTGTTTTAGAATTAACAGTGAACAATTTCAGGGGAACGCGTTCCCGTACCTTTAAAAAAATAAATAAAAAATTAAAAAAATTTAAAATAATAAAAACTAAGAATTATTTTTGAAAATGAGGGAAAGCCTTAAAGTCAAGTATAGACCTTAAAGTCAAGTATAGTTTGTTAAATTAACATTAATAATATTTTTAGTTTCATCTCAGTCATTTAATTTAGTTTTCTTTCAAATAATATTGGATGTTCAATAAAAAGTTTTTAATACAATATGATGTTATTCTTAGCGCGGATATTTTTAAACTTGCAGAAAAATTAGGCCTTATATAGATTTTACATTGTTAAGTTATACAGAATGAAACATGAATGCTCCCGAAAGGCTTAATGATTTTTATTAAATCTTTAAAACTGTATTTTGAGTGTCATAAAAAAGCTGCAAAAATATTCTCGGGTACGTTAAAAACGCTGCAACTTAGGAGTAATTTTAAAAACCTTCCGGGGGAGGGCCCGTGGTGAGCCAGTTCCTTTACAGTTCCCTTACCTCTTTTTTTTAGAAATCGAGCACTGGTTATCAAGTACGGCATTTTTTGTTCGTTGAAATGCAAATAACAAACTGTGACTCTTACACATAGGCCTACTGCTACTATTATCATTCTTTTGGAAATTGGTAGCTTTCTACGATAGCCATACGATATATATATATATATATATATATATATATATATATATATATTTCATTCTTTGTGAATGTTACTGCTAATCAGGGGGAACCCAGGGGGAAATAAAGGGGATATATCCTCCCCCCCCAGAAATGTTGGAAATAAAAAAATAAGCTAAAAAAATAAAAATATTCTATGACAAATGGTTAAAATATTCTTTTTATACACCAGACTTCTATAAACAGATATGAAGGCCAACTTATTATAAAGAATAATAGTTAATTGCACAATGCAAAAAGATAAAACAGTAATATTAAACCAAAAATAGGTCATATTAGTTATAGAAATGAAATACATTATTTAGTGTGTACAGTATTAATTATATATTACCTTTACAACATGAATAACTCTAGTACTGCATTCTGTGTCCTATAGATAAACGGTTAAATACCTCATGATGAGTAATGTATTGCTATGTTTTTAAACTTTACCCTATAACTTTTTACCGTACTTCGCCTGAATGTTATTTATTTTCCATCGTAATATAAAGCCAATACATTTATTCCAAGTTTAAATAATAGTCTGATCCTTTATTTAATGTTTGAAACCCATTAGTTTCACTTTAAATTCTGACGGAGTAGAGGTATTCATAAAGTTAAATTTTAACTTCTGAAATTCACTAAAACTAAACAGTTAGCTTCAAAAGCTCGAAAAATTTTCAGGGGGAGGCCCCCCGGACCCGCCGTGTTCTTGGAGGGGGGGGGTATTCCATACCCCCCACACCCCCCCGTGTTACCCCTCTGCAGAAAATACCCCCCCCCCCCCAAAAAAAAAAAATTGAATGCTGGATTCGTCACTGACTGCTATATGTATACTGTTCAATATATTACTGTTTAACTAATGCTGAACTTATGTTTGACATTTCTTAGATTCTAATTGTACTAATTTTTGAACAAAGAATCATCAACACTTCAACATTTGCACAATGTGCAACATGGGACTTTATTCTTTATGTGCACACACATGTCGACTTAGCACATTTCATGCACCTTTCATGAACCATCCCTGTCTTTGGTACTAAAGTGTTGTTGTCCACTTGAAATCCAAATTCTAGTGGATCGAATAAATGAAATTCTACATCAATGCAATCTTTCTGTAAGTACGTATGGTAATATGCCCATATATCTGGACCTGATTATACAAGTAAGTTTGGCACGAAAAAGCCCCTATGAGTGTGGTATCCAAAAAACTTTTGAAGGATTTTGGAAACTCAAAATTTTCAACCGAAATTGAATCAAGCTTAGTTTCTGTTGAGATTTATTTAGTCCAGGTACTTATAAAAGGTTCTAAAGCAAAGAATTTGGACAAACTCAGTATGGATTTTTTATCATGGAAAAACGCCAGTATCGGAGACCTTCCACCGACCAGCCGAAGCACCAGACAACACTTACTGAGGGCCAACATATTACCATTTTTACTTACAAAAAACATTGCATTGACGAAGAATTTAATTTATTAAATCCACTATAATTTGGATTTCAAATGGAAAATATCACTTCAGTACCAAAGATTCCATAAATGTAGAAGTGTTGATGATTCTTTGTGCTAAAATTATTATGATTAGAGTCTAAGAAATGTCAAACATAAGTTCAGCATTAGTTAAAAAGTAGTATTGAACAGTATACATATTGCAGTAACATTCCAGAAGAATGATAATAGTAGCAGTAAGCCTATGTGTTAAGAGTCACCGTTTGTTATTTGCATTTCAACGAACAAAATATACCGTACTTTATAACAATACTTTCTGTGTGTTTATTCTAAAACAACATTAGTTAGTATTTAAGTTTAAGTCATACTAAACAATACAAATTATTCAACATAAAGCTTTTGTTTCAAATACACAATAAAACAAGTAATGTTAATTCTAAAACAGTGGTATAATTTTTTTATTTAAAATTTATTTCTGATAATGTAAACAAAAATATAACATATTTAAATGATGACGTACGAATAATAAAGGACATCTGTATTGGCATTGCTTTCACAGTAAAATAACTAATAACATGCTTAAAAATGTTTTATATGTGTTTATATCAAATAAGTGTATTTATATAAGTTAAACTGATGTAAATAATATAAAAATCATTTCAGGTAATGTAATGAATTTTTTTCATTAAAATTTTAATACATAGTTTCGTTATAGTTGTTGTACACCCTGTGAATATGAAGTGCAACAAAATTAGATAAACAAAAAATAACTTTTTGTTATTAGAGAGTATTTATAAACTAGTTGAACAGATGAAATACATTATTGGTAGATATGCAACAATAAAATGATACATGTACCATTGTTCAGGCACGTACCAATTGTAGCGATCGCATCGGTATTTCAGGCGTTTTTCTGCATTATTCCTAGGATTTATCCCCCCATGTGCGGTATCATTAGAAAGGGTATTAAAAGACAAACAACTTTGATAAGAGGTAAAATTGCCAATTTCTCACTAGTAACCAAGATATAAGCAAAAATTTACAAAATTTTATTTTTAAAATTCAATTTTTTAAATATTATGGAAAAACTAATAAGTGCATAAGAAAATGGTAAATACAAAAAAGATAGATCTTTTGATAAGCTTTAAAACAAAAAAAGATTTATCCAAATCCGATAAATAACATCTGAAATATACGCAATTAAAAAATATCACTTTCCGCCATCTTGATGACGTCATAGCGGGTAAACCTACCAGATGCCGAAATGACACCTAAGTGCAAAACACTTCCTAAGACACATATATTCAACTAAAAAAGTCAAATTGACTATACGCGATTTTCCTACGGAATGTATTGTCAGATCCTGGACTAAACAGTGCATGTTTAATATCAATTTAATCACATATGGTTGGTCTCTTTTTATTTTATGTCTGACAATAGTAACACCTTCCTTGGTTCCTTCATTAACTAACCACCCTGTGTTGTCAGGGCTGGCCCCTGTGGCGGGGATGTGCACCCCCACCAGCAGCTGTACCGTCAACGAGGGCAGACACTTCGAGAGTGTCTATGTCGTGGCTCACGAGATCGGGCACAAGTAAGTTGCTATTGATCTCGAACAATTAACTGTAAAATATTCATAACAACCAATAACTTTGGATGAAACTCTTTCAAACCATGTAACAACAAATGGAACCAATGGCAGGAGAATAGAACAACACAAAAATAGTCTCCATTTTTCAAGTGGGAAAAATAGTGTACCAGCTTCTAATAATATTTGAGGACTCATTCCTATTCTGTGTGCTTCATGTGCTTTGCGCTTACAAGTTCAATTAGAAAATTATTTAATTTCAAATAATGTAATATTTTAGACAGTAAATAATGTAATATTCACACTGCTCATTTGCCTCTAGATTTAGTTGGTTTGCTCCCCTCACTCACCTTCAAGTACAGAAGTTTTAGTAGTAATAAACGTTTAGTGAGTGTTGCTCTTTGTTGTATACTTGGTAAAATATATATTAATTAAATATATTTAAAAAAAATCTGTTTAACACGTTCATTGCGTCCGACCGGTCGGTAGTCCTGTCCTCCGCAGGTGTCTGCGCGCCGATCGGTCAGTAACCGGCTCCCTATAAATCTCCATTGCAGTACTGTAGCACCCCAGTGTGGACGGGAGCTTTTTCGTCCGTGTTTAATGAAGGACAGTGGTTATCTTTTGGCGCAATCCATTCGCAATTGTCGTTTTTGGTTGTGTTACTGTGCGTGGTGGAATTTCACTAAAGTTTTGATTATAATTGTTCATTGTAAAAGTGTGTTCTATTATGAAAAAATGGCGAATATTCATAAACAACAAGTGGCAGACGACGCCAACATGACCCTTGAGACAGTTGATCATGGCAGAGCTGCTTTAATTGAAGGACAAGTTCATTGAAGGAAGAAAAATGAGAATACTGACAATGAGCCTTTTTTGATCGAGTAGTAACTGAAAATACCTATATTTTTATAGAACACACTATTTTTTATGTAATAAATAACATATAGATTAGTTGCAATGCGCTAAAATGAAGTGAAAGTGGAAAGGCGATGTACTGGGCAGTCGAAGAGGGGCGCCAGCTGGTGCTGACTACCGACCGGGCGTTAAGATTTTGAAAATGGCGGCAGACGTTCAAAATGGGGTGGAAACTCAGTTTCAACCCTTGAAATCATCTTTGGACAGTATAAAGAATGTATTTTTCATTATAATATATTTTAGTGTTTCGGGTAGTTTTATTAATCCTAGCCGCAGTGAACGTGTTAAGTACATCTGTCCTATGAAACCAAGGGATACAGGTTCCTTTTGCATATCTTTTATACAAATTAATCTTTTCTCCAGCACCCACCCACTATGTACATTCAAGAGCATTTCCCATAAAAATTATAAGAAAAACATTTTCTTCAGCAAAACTACATCAACCTCTGATGTGGTGTATTTGATTGTATCAGAGGAGTATGTCAAGTAACGTTGAATGTTCAGTCTAGGCATGAGGCATGACGGTCCCCTGGCGGACAACAACTGTGACCCGACCAGCTATCTGATGTCTCCGACCCTGGGCAGTGGCAAGATAACCTGGTCCGAGTGTAGCCGTCACTACCTTCTGCAGTTCCTCAGGTCAGTGTCAAACTGTTACTTGGTGAAACTTCTTAACATCAAAATTAGATCTCACAAATCTTGACAAATATTTGAACCATATATAGTACAGGATATTTGGGTAGTAAACAGGGAAACATCACCATACAGTTATTCTAGACTCCCGCCTAAGGTACTAAGACCCAATGGCCATTGTAGGGTACCCAAATGCCTCCGATCTTCTGAGAGGTAATTAGACACAAGCTCCCCGATTGGTGTTGAATAGTGCCCTTGATCAGCGATTATTGAGCGGCTTCTTTCAGTGGTGAACAATGAACCCTAATGGTGGGAAAACATGCCTCCGATTGGTAAATCATGCTCCCTATCAGCAGGTAAGAGCACCCCCTATCATCTTTCAAAGGCGTTTCCAATCTGGCTAGGGCCCCCAATTGGCCTAGTGTCGTTGATCGGCACAAAAGAGTGCCCCCTGTCAGTGGTAAAAAGTCCCCCTGGATCTACCGTAAAACAACTGATTTCGTTATTGGTGTATAAACTTAGATTAAACTACATAAAAAATATCCTTAATAGAAACGTTGGTTCTTTGCAGGAGTCCCCAGTCACACTGCTTGATGGACCACAACGAGGAAAGCCAACTGGACCATTCCAGCCACGGAGCCCTGCCTGGCGAACGCTTTGACGCCGACCAGCAGTGTGAGTCAAAAGTCAAAGAGATTGGACCTCTAGTTTTGATTTCATGTTGCAACTATTATGATCTAGGAATTGTGCTATTTCATACCGATCTGAAAACTAGTGGTATGAAAGAATGAAAGAATCGTGATGACATTTTTCCAGTTTGATTTATGTATGCTAGGTATGCTCAAGTACGGGGCCGGTAGTCGACACGCGGCGTCGCAGCCGCTTCATGACCTGTGTCGAGACCTCCACTGTCACCGCGATCGCTACACCTGGACCTCCCACCCCGCACTGGAGGGCACCGCATGCGGCAACAACAAGGTACCAGACGATATCTGTATGTGCATTCTTTTCTTGGGAAATTTAAACCAAAGATGTAATATATCCATTATTCCAGCAAGCTTGAGATCAAATTATTAATCTGTATTTATCTATCTTTAATAGATCTGTCTTGTATTTGAAGCATTTATTGTTGGTTACCATTGGTAGCTGACTTGTACTAGCGTTTAACAGCATCAGATAGTTCTGCTTAGCACCCTATCTCCCTATCTCCTCTTAACTTTAAGTTAATTAATTACAATTTAAGTTAATTACTAATACAATCTCAAAAATTGCTAATAAAGTTTCTCTCTATCTTTCTTTCTTTCTGAGGAAAAATGTAGGGTGAGGTGAAATAACAGAGGTTTGCAGGATAGATGAAGTCTAATTTAGTCGATAACTGTGAGTCACAAGAAAAACCTTAGGAGCTCTGAATATATAGCTGACATGGGTTTCAGGTGATATGTAAAGGGTCTCAGATTATGTTCTATATTGAAGAGAAGCACATCGTTTACTAATTTTTTTCAATTTGAATATTAACATTTGTGAAAAGGGAGACATTATTTAAATAAACCCTATGTTGAACTTAAAAGTATTTGACCCCCTTACATGATGCCCCTCACTGGTGCGTGTGTTCTGCAGTGGTGTCGCGGAGGCAGGTGTGTGCCCCGGGGGCTCTCCCAGATGCAGGCAGGGCCCGGGACTGGGGCGGTGGCGGGGCAGTGGGGTCCATGGAGCCCCTACTCAGAATGTGCATCAGGCTGTCTGCAGGCAGAGGCGGGGGGCCTGGGCCATGGCAGCACTGGCATCATGTTCGCATACCGACAGTGCAACAGGTGAAAACTACAAACTGATAACGGCAAATATTTTATTTTATTTCATTTCATTTTTCATCAATTACAGTTTTTCGAATCATTTAAAGCTTTAGATTTTAAGTATATTTTTCCTTTTTAAAAACTTATAATGCTGTAAAAAATCAATTTCCTTCATACTGTACACAAAACAGCAGTTTTCCGTCTTTTATTAGTATGCTGTCAGTTTTTATTGTCTCTTTTAAAAGTGCCAAGTACAAACAAGTGTTAATTTGCGGCAATACACGTCAAAAGATGTGTTATTTGTCTGCAAAAAAATCATACTAATGCAAAACAAAATAATAACAGTGTAAAAGAAAAATGTATATATATTTGCAGACCAAGAAAATTAGAATAAGCCTCCTTGTTGCAGACATTTTTTAAATGCAAGATTTTGACATATCATTCATTTCATCTTGGGGATTCGCTACTGAAAATGGTTAAAAATCATGAAAAATTCAAAAATTTTATTTTTTCATTTTTTTGTAGTTTGGACCTTATTACATCCAAAAAATATAATATAAGTCATGTCTGAATGTTATTTCCATGAAAAAAAATAAAAATTATGCGTTACTGCACGCTCGCGAAATTTCACGATTTCATGTCATCGCAATTATTATGTTACATTTCAGCTTAGGTTTTATATATAAATATATTCCCATATTTACAAATAGTCAGAACAATAAAAGCCTTTAACCCTTTGAGTGCCGCAGCGTCTACATAGTAGACGTTATAAAATATGCATAAATTGCCGGCGTCTACCCAGTAGACGATCGGTATTTTATTATTATTTTATATAGTACGTATTAGTTTTAATTGATTATTCGTTTTACGGCATTCTACAGGTTCCAAACTTTCGTATTGTACTGGTTTTTCACTTTCACTGTTTACTTGGAGTCACATGGCATTATGATAAAAATATGACACCAGTTTGACAGCTGATTGTTACCCGCTGCAGACAGCTGTGTATTTTGATTAGTTGCATTGTTTACGTTCGTTCTTTTACACTAAAAACTGTTCCTAATACTTCGTTATTATTGTGTTTAGTGAAATTATTGATTTATCAGTGCTATTGGTTGTATGTTGTATGAATATTATTTTTGCTTGTTATATATGTTATATGTTATATTATGTTATTATTGTTTGTAGTGCGTTATAATGTAAATTTTCACTGTAACATAACATATTATGTATGATTTTTGTTCAGTTTTTCGTGCTCTTTTACAAGGTGTAACTAAAAAAAAAATATAAAAATACTATAAACACAAAATTTTGGTCCAAACTTGAAAATTTAGAATTTTTTTATTTTTTATTTGTAGTTATAACTCATAATCTTTTATATAAATAAATTTAGAAGAAAGGATTTATATGTAATATGTTCCCCATTTTATTACAAAGAAAATATAAAAAGAATTATTAAAATCTGTTGAATACTTTTTTTTATACACATTTTTTCCCAAACCCTTGCAAAATTGTAGGTTTTAGCACGGCAATTTATGCACATGACTTGGGAGAATGGCTGCGGCACTCAAAGGGTTAATAAATCACCCTTTGACAATTTTACTTACTTTTATACTCTTTGAAAATTACACACAAAAACCAAATGGCATAAACTGGAGTCAGATGATCAGCTGCTCAATGTCAACAAACTGAAATGAATAATTGGTCTGCTGTTTGGTTTTTGTGTTGTCATAGTGATTATTTTGTAAGCTAAAAACTAAATAGAGTAAAGAAGATAGAAGAAGAGGGTAAAACATATGGTGCAGGAGAATTTTAAGAAACAGTGAGTAATTCAAACTTTCCGAAGATGGACTAAATTCGTCATAAGCCTAAGACTTATATATTTTTTAATATTTTTTTGAAGTAGGCCTGATGGTAATTTACTTATTTTTTAAAGTTAATAAGATAATGTAACAATAAAAAAAAGTTTTTAGCCAAAAAACTGTTCATTTATATCATTGATTTCAGTAGGCCTACAGCTTTTTATTCAAACGCTGTTTTCCGCAACTTTGAAATTTCACGTTTTTCAAGACAAAATTTGATATATCTTGAGAACCATTAGAGGTACATTGATGAAATTTTTACTACTTATTCTCGACAACATTGGGCAAATATTTAGGTAGAATTAGTTATCTAAGTTTATCAGGCACTAAAAAATAATTTTTTAAAAAATTAATTTTTTTGTACTAATAAAAATTTATGTTAATATGCCATCGCAAAAAAAGTATCGGAGATATTATGAATCTACCTAAATATGAAGTTTAGGCAATTGTCTTTAAAAAAACACCAAAGTTATGAAGATCCATAAAGAACTCTCTTCAGAATATCGATTTTTAAAAACCCTTACAAATTGACCGAAAAACCTCTATTTTATTTTTTTTCCACATATAATTTATATTTAAAAGTAAACCAATATTTTTCAATTTTTTTTTACCTCATACTCTGCATGAAAAAAAATAGTTAGTCCACTTTCCTTATTATTTAAAATAAATCACCCTTTTCAGTAGCGAATCCCCTTATGTTTTTTAATAATACTTTGCCATTCACTTTTAGTGTGATTAAAAAATATCTTGACTTCTGTTAATAGCCCCAGACCAGAGAATGGAGGAACTGGATGTGTTGGAAGTGATCGGAAATATCGAACTTGCCTCACCAATCAGGTAAAAGTGAGACATTTTAGTATTACTCAGGGCCAGATTTAAGAGTATGTTGCCAGTATTTAATGTAATCCATTTTCCGCTGCCCCCCCCCCCCCCCGTAGTTTCAGAACCTCACTTAATGTCTCTACATAGAACAATGTACTATACCTCTTAATTAATTTGGTATGCCCTTCTGGCATGAAGCTCTTAAATGAAAAAAAGGAAAATACAAGAGAACTTTGGATTGTTTGTTGCGGCAGCGTCACAGTCTAACATCATACATTACCGACATCCAAAACAGTGTGAAGTGATGTGAGCAGAAGAAGCTAGCAGTCACAACTACAGTACTACTTTTTTACTGTTGATTATGATTTTTGGGGAAGTTTGGCAAATAGTGGGGTACATTTTTCTTTCCATTCATTAACAAATTATAATTTTTCTTGGGGGATTTTTCTTTTGAAATTAATACAATGCTTATGCGCTACTTTATGGCCAATACTTGTAAAATTATAAAAATAGCTTAAACAGGAAATCACAAGTTGTGATTTTGGACACTGGGAGCGCTAGTGTAGTTCCTTTTTTTGGGCCCAATATTTCAATATAAACCGCTGAGTGCCGTCATTCTACATGAAATTTGTGGAACATAATTATTTGGAGTAAATTGATGCTATGAAAAGAATAAAACATTTTTCCTGTTCTTTAAACGAGAAAAAACTACAAAACACAACAAACAAAAAATATGTGCCTAAAAGTTTTTGTATTAAAATAATCAAAACAATTTTAAGTTTTGCACATTGCCAAATTGTCTCTCTAGGTTGCAGCCTTTTCAGCCTATTTAGATATCTGGCCCTGTATATGCCATTGAATAAACATTATCGATACATAAAGTATATAGCATATATTTGGACACATCCTATACAGAATGCATTTTTTATATTAAAAAAGTAGAATCCTTGAAATGTGTCAAGCATATTACACATAGTTTGTTGCATGCATCATGATTCCTTCCTTTTGGTACAAAAGCTTCCGATGACAAACACTCCAACTATTATTTTGGTGTCAAAAAAGTTTGTTGTTCTATATATTATGTTAAACAGTTTTCCAGAATCTATAATATTTAATACGCTAAGGGTTTTTTTTTTGTGTTGTGAATTCCTCCTACAATTTTCAACCGATATTCAGGTTTTTGGTGTCGTTGGATAGGGCTTGGTCTGTAGAAGTTTCCGCCAAAAACTGATAAAAATCGTGCATACAAAAATTAAATTTGAAATTTTTTCATCATTAGAATAACATTGGGTTTGGGTTGAACATTTTAAACATCTGTTAATGCACAGCTGTAAATAAGTGTAGTTTTTTATGATTACTGATATTCACAATATTGGATTGGTTGGATGTCATTGATTTAGAACTTGCCTTTGTATTGTATCAAAATAAATTGCTCAATTTCGAGCAACAAGTAGACTAGTAAATTAAAATGTTTCTTATTTTATTCTATTATCCTCGTTTTGTTGGTACCTTAATCAAAAAAAGTTTTATAATGATAAATCCCTAAATGATCTTAGAGTAATGGGACTTTTGAGGTTTAGTGCCAATCTCTAAACATGTTTCTGCACCTCGAAAATCATAAACTTTTGTAAAATAAATTCTGATATCAACCTTCTTTAAAAAGATTTTGTGTTTATAACAAAGTATCGATTAATTTTTAAATATCTTTGAATGATTTCTGATTGTTATTTTTTATATCCAGTGTGAAAACATACCAAAGATGACAGTGAGAGACTTCGCTGATGAAGTTTGTCTTCGAGCCAGAGATGTGGACTCAGATTTAGTAGGCACTGGCCTGCAAAAGATCACTCCCAACCGTAAGCTATGGTTTGGTTTTTTTATAGTAAAAATGTTTTATTCTTTAATTTAACTAAGAGGGTTTACTGATTACAATTTAAGCATTAAAAATACCCCCGTCGCAGCAGACCTGCGTACTCAGCGAATTTCCAAATTAGTAGTATTAATTATGACCAGATAAACCTGTAAACCAAAAATCATCACAAGCTCATAAATAGGGAAATAAATGTTTATCTCCTTATGATAAATGTAGGGAAAGAGTATGCAGGTATGCTGCCATGGGGAACACTAAAAGTAGGTTTTTAGCATTAAAAAAAATTATTTTGACCATATCAAGCCATACATTAAATTTCATCAATATCTTTCCATTGCTAAAGGAGTTTGCCTATTCTCCATATGATTAACATTGGAAAAGAGTATGCAGGTTTGCTGCCATGATAAGCACAAAAACCAAGATTTTTTACCATAAATGGATAAATCTCAACCAAATGAAGCTGAATACCAAGTTTCATCCAAAAACATTGGTTAATAAGTGAAATATTAACACATCCTTATTCTCCATAAGATTAACATTGGAGCCTCAAAATAAAACGTACTGTCTTTAGACTTTGTAATATCTCGGTAACCAATGGAGATAGAGCAAAGCTTCAAAATGCTAAATTGTGTGTTTTTTTGAGCTAAATCCAATGGTCAAAATAAAAATTTGAAATTTTTAAAAATTACATATGAAAAATGCAAAAAACCCATTTTTGGGGTACAAAACCCCCCAAAACTACCCCTTCCGATAGGTCGATATGTCTGGATTACGAACTCATCCGAATAAACGTAGGATTACCATTTCTACCAAATTTGGTGTCGATCGGACCATTTTTACGAGAGTTATCGTGTCTAGGGACACATACATATATATATACATATATATATATACATATATATATATATACATATATACATATATACATATATATATATATATATAAATTTTAATGACTATTATTTTTGGTCTCTGGGCACCTGAAAACGAAAAAGTAACATGGTCCCGGGCTTAGGTCTTACCATGAGACCTACGGTAATAGCTTATTCCCTATGGGAAATTCGCTAAAAGGCAATTTTGTATTCATAGAAAAAATTTTAACTATTAAGAAAAAAAGATTCAAAATGTTCTCTTAAAATTTTTAGTCAGAGTTTGGGTTGCTGCTGTTTTGAAGGCCCTGGGGATGGAGAGCTGTAATGCTTTTTTGACACGAAAGCTAAAGAGCTGACTTACATACTTTTTGACGGTACATTCTAGTCCATGAAGCAAAAAGAATACAGAATGTAGACAATGTACAGAATAGACCTAGCGGTTTGACAATCTTAGTTTTATGTAACAAAATTATCTTTAAATGTACAGTTTGATAATATGAACCCCAATAAATCACACTTTTAGACAACGTTATGAGCATGAGATATCTAAAAGTTATTAATCTATTCTTTTTAGTGAATTTCCCTATAGGGAATATGTAGTTTGCTGCTGTCTTATGAATAAGACGGGATTTTGAAAGTTTACGTTCACGCGCATCTTTTGCTAACCATAAAAAAAAATAATAAACAGGATTCTGTTTGTTGTAGATGATTGTGAACGAGCCCATTGGGATTGGGTTAAGCAATTTAAACATGCAGCTGTAAATAAGTGTAGTTTTGTGTGAATATTGATAATCACAAAATTGGATTCATTGGGTGTAATTGATTTAGAATGAAACGTAGTAACATTTTCAGCAATGACAAGTGATAGTCCAGATTAAATTTCTTGATTTTGAGCAACGTTTAGACTGTAGTAAGGTTCACAAAAATAGTCCGATGAGAGTTAATGCATTGTTGCCAAATTTATCCAGAAACATATATTTATTCTATAAAACACATGGTTAACATAACCACACATGACAACATTGCAGGGCGAGAGGGGTCAGAAGGGTGACAACTGTTACAATTTCCATCAGACTATTTTTGTGAGACCTACCATAGTAATAGGTCTGAAATACTGAACACCATTAAATCAGACATTTCAATCTATTTATTACAAGTCAAATTTTCCTTTACGTGGTATGTGTTGCAGCGGAGGAGGCGTGCGCGGTCTGGTGCTACAAGCGCCACGGGGGCTCCAAGAGCCGCGGGTGGACCTTCCCCGACGGGACGGCGTGCCGCACCCAGCCGGCCAAACAGGCCATGTACTGCATCAGCGGCACCTGCCAGGTCAACTCTAATTTGGGAATCTGGAGTTTATACTCCTCCAGAAATTTTTAACTTCACACCATAGCTTAAGCTTTCCAATTTCGCTTTTTTCAATACTATAGAACCTCCCATATCCGACAATAATTGGACTGAGCCATGGTTAGATCAGCCAAGAAGTTGCACATCGGGAAGAGCTACTGAAATGCACTTCCTAGGTGGAAAAACAGCTATACAGTATTTTAACCCTTCCCGGGCTACATTAAATCACGGGCTGAGACGGAATTATTTTAAGCAAAAGTTCAAAACATGATGTTGTGATTTTTTGACATCAATTTGTTAAAAATAATTCATACGTTATAAAAAACCCCGTTTTCAGTGGTGAAACAATTTTTTTGCACATGTTATAAAGAAAATAAAATTTGAGATAACGGATATATCCGTCTTTGGCCCGCAAGAAAACTTAAGTAAACGTATATATCCGTCCGCCGCCCGGAGCAACTATCTAGAAATATGAAAACTGCTGATAATTTGGAATATTTTTGCGGGCGGAGGACGGATATATCCGTTTATGTCATTTTGTTGTTTTATTTACTGCATATCATAATATAACATTAAAAACAGATCCTCTTTAAAACGGTAAAAAGAAAATAAAATGTAAAAATGCAAGAATTACAATAAATCGTGCTTCTGGTTCATCGCTTTCTTCGCCAGAACCATTTTTCATATTATAGTTATTTTCACTGCCAAATATTAAATCCTCTTCAGATACACTTCTTATTTAGTATTTTATAACATCTTCAGCAAAATTTGGGTGATTTAGAATAATTATTTTGAAATAAAACTCATAGTACGTCATTACAAAAACGTAAACAAACACTCACTGTAAGGTCCCAGCGCAAACTGACAGTTTCGCGCTACACATGTGTTTTTTTGGCATGAAACAGGTGAAAAAGTCACGGGACATATTTTTGCCAACTGCAAAAACTAAATTACCCGTCAAGAAGTCAATATAATGTTTATAATCGTAATGTATACGACATATGTTTTTCGTATTTTTGGACGGATATATCCCGGAAAAGAAAATTTCTAAAACGGATATATCCGTTTTCAGCCCGGAATTGAAATGAACTTTAACGGATATATCCGTCAATAGCCCGGGAAGGGTTAATACAACTTTATTATACATATAAAACATGATGTTTCATAAAGATATGTAGAACCTCCCTTATCCGAACTTTCGATAAACAATCCCTCTTAATATCCGACCTAGTGTCCAACTGTCTGTCTGTGGTTTCCGCCCTCCCGTCGTTGCTGAGCCTGTCAAAACGTAAAACTATTAGTTATTAGTTGAGACAATTAAGTATAAATATTGAAATTTTTTAGTTACTATACATATCTTGATGTTTAATTAATGTGTTATACGTATAATATATAGTAGTATTAATCACTGTATAGCTGTTTTGGTACCTAGAAAATTCATTTCGTTTGCTCCTCCCGATATCCGACTTTTTGACCGTTCCGACCATGGCCCGGCGCCCTCATTGACAGATGTGGGAGGTTCTACTGTATAATAACTGAACAATTACAATGTTTATACATATGTGTAAAACGATTAGTGCGTCTTCTGTGTTCCAACAGGCTTAGCAACAACACGAGCGTGGGAATACAGGGCTCTTAACAGGACATTGTTCTTTGAGGAAGCACCTGAAGCGCATGGGTCTCTTCAATGGCCCCGGTATGTAGGAAGTGTGGGCAGTCAGAAGAGACTGCAGATCACTTGCTGTTCGACTGCATGGAGCTGGAAGAGGCTAGAGAGAGGGCCCTCGGAGGACTGCGGAGGGGCTCTTTCCTTCCTCAAGAGGAGCTAGTCTGCAGGTTGCAGAAGTTCATCGGGTTCCTAGACTTGGATGAGCTCTGAAACACATACGGGGAGCGCAAAAAGCCCTTGCGGCTGACGCGCCTTGGGATTAGGTCCGCCCCATCGAATGAAATGAAATGAAATGAGCGTGGGAATCACGGACAGTTAGTAGGTTGGATATCGGGAGGAGTCGGTTGTCGGGAGGTCGGATAAGGGAGGTTTTACTGTAAAAACTTTATGTGAAAAGAGTAAAAATATTATTTTGTATTAAAATCTATTGAAATAGTCTTATAAAAACCTGGTCTCTTCTTACATGAAAATTTATATAATGAATTTTTAGACCTAACTTAATATATTTTTAGGAGTTCAGCTGTGAGCGCGGAGGGGAAGGCAGCCATATGCTCCTGTCTAGTGAGATGTGTCAAGTTTCAAGAGGCAAACGAAGGGAGGTGAGGCAGTGATTCCCTTATTGCCAATTTCCATAAACATAGAGCCGTAGCTCAAGTAAAATTATAGCTGCTGAAAAAGGCCAAGTATACTTTTCGCAGTACAGCTTTGTGAATTTACCTGTAGTAACTGTAACGGAAAAAATGACCAGGACAGTCTAAAACATCAGCAGTCCCCGAGGACGGACAATGTTCTCGAACAGCTGCAATAGCAAAATTTACTAATGTAGAGCATTTATTGTGTGATTGTGCAGGAATTTACAGGGGTACGCCATACACCCAAAATTTGTATTTCCAATGATAATTTTTTACAATTTTAATGTCAGCTGTAACATAAAATACCATAATGTTTCACAGTTAAGAAGGCTACTACCTTTTTGTGCTTGAAAACGATCCATTTCAATTAGGTATTGTTGTTAGCATTTGGTACAGTACAACCTAGATAGTCTGACACTCCTTATAATTCAACACAGTCCTTGACAACTTAACATGTCACTGGCGACCAATTCACTGGTGTCTGGCAAAGGTGAGAATGTAATCAAAAGTGGCGAATGATTTGAATGTTGGTAATGTTAAAGTTCATTCAACTTAAGGTTTATAAAAATTTTGTGTTTCTTAAATTAAACTCATGATTTAGGCTATATACTCCCTATGTTAAAACGTTCCATGCTCTACCTTCAGTTCAACATTTAGATAGTTCAACAATCAATAAAAGTCTGCAAAGTCTTGAACTATATTGCCACACCTGTAACCCCTATGCAAAAAAAGGTTAATTTCTGGTTTCCGTTTCTTTTCCGTTCTAGAACAACAATGTTTTTTACTGCACGCTTGATCAAATAGCAATTTTAAGTCAGCTGATATAACAAACCATGCCACAGCTGTTGGTCATTGTTGTCGTTTAGTAATTGTTTCTTTTTTAGTTTGAGGTTATGTTTGATAGTTAACAGTGTGTTCCAACAGAAACAAATAAAAACAATCTAAATAACATTTTGTATACAATAAAACATTTATTCTGTAGCAATTACGTTGGTAGAAAAAAATCTTGTGTGTATTACGAGCGTAAATAGTCATTGCCGCTCTCGAATTGTTTGGCCGCACTCAACTGACGCTTCGTGCGGCCATCTACAATTCTCGAGTGACAATGACATACTTTACGCTCTTATTACACAAATAGCTATTTCAAAATGAACTCTCTTTCTGAAGGGCATTTCCAATACTTTGCGCCAGGTGGCGGTGGGGGTATGGCAGCCGATCAGCGACTGCTACTACAATTGCGTGTCTCCGGGCACCGGGATCCGATTGGTGGAGAGGAGATCATGTCACCAGTGCAACTCCACCGCCAGCATACAGCTCTGCAAACAGGACTCCATGGTACTGCACTCACAACGGAGATAGAGGAAAAAATATGTTAGATACTGCTATCAAATTGAACAAGTTTTAAAGGATGTCATCTCTTAAGGTTGTCAGGTTAGGCAGTTCATTGACAATGTATTTTACAAGCTCAAAAATGTAAAGGTTGATCACAGTCAGAATGTTCAAATCCACAAATAAAGGCCTGCAATGTGCCCGAAGACTAGATTTGGTCATGACTCTTAACGGTCCTCTTTTGTAAGAGGAGAATGTCACTGATCCTGCCACAGTTACCCCACAATACACTAAACCATATTGAATGATGGACTGGAAGTAGGCAAAGTAAACAGTCTTTTGGTCTTATGGTAGACCTTAGTGGATTACTAGTACTTTACTAAGAAAGTTTCCAGAAGATTTAATTTTTATCGATAAGCTCATATTTTAGCAATATCTTATGCATAGACCATTCCTTTCTAGAGCACTCTTTACAATCTTGAGATAAATGTCATGAATGAATGCTTAATTTTGTCTATCATTTAAATCTGTACTGTTAAAAAAAGTTTTAAAGAGGGGTTTTAAAACTGGGGTTTTAAAGAATAATACAAAATATTAACATAATGTAGAAAAGTGGCAATAAGAAAAAAAGTTACTGATGCTCAGCTTACAAATAATTTCGCTTACAGAAATATACAGGGTGTTAGGAAAAACCATTTCAGGAATTCAGGAGGTTATTGCCCACATCAAAATAAGCATAAAAAGTCCTATAAACATATGTCCTAAAATGCTTCGTTAACCCGCTAGCCGCCATTTTGTTTTTTACACTAAATAATTTTTATTTCCGTAGTTGATCATTGTATTAAGTTAATATTTGGCATGAACCTTCATCATAGCAATACCCATTTTCAAGAAAAAAGTTATTTTTTCTAATGTGTATTTTCAAAATGGCGGCCATTTTAAGATTTTAAACTAAATTATCTCAAAATTTTATAAAAATTTTACCAGACACAAAAAAGTTGACAACTTCAATTATCTAACCTATGGTACCAAGTTTTTAAGGATCTGACAACAAATAACTGAGTTATTGAGATTTTTCAATTAAAATTACCTTAATTTGCATGAATTACAATGCAAAATCAATGTTTTTATGCATAAAAATCTCATTAACTCCGTTATTTGTTGTCATATCCTTACAAACTTGGTACCATTGGTTAGATAATTAAATTTGTCAACTTTTTTGTGTGTAATAAAATGTTTATAAAATTTACCGGTTTTGAGATATTTTAGTTTAAAATTTTAAAATGGCTGCCATTTTAAAAATACCCATTGGAAAAAAATTACTTTTTTCTTGAAAATGGGTATTGCTATGATAAAGGTGCATGCCAAATATTAACTTTATACAATGATCCATTACGGAAATAGAAATTATTTAGTGTAAAAAACAAAATGGCGGCTAGCGGGTTAACGAAGCATTTTAGGACATATGTTTATGGGAACTTTTTTTCTTATTTTGATGTGGGCAATAACCTCCTGAATTCCTGAAACGTTTTTTCCGAACACCCTGTATATAGATAATTGACATTTTATATGAAGGATTTTGTCAAACTTTAGTAAGAAAACCTATTTTTATGGTTCAATAATGTTAAATAAGCTGCAATCTGGATAATAATCCTTTGCAGGATCCAATCTAGGGCAAGAGGGCTCCTACAGCATAAAAAAGTGTACAGTTTTAGTTTGTTTTTAAAACCAATAAGCTATCTAATAATTTTATCTATTCTTTTAAGATTACAGTTTTTTTTTTTTTTTTTTTTTTTTTTTTTTTTTTTAACTAAGCTAACTGCTAATTTTACCCACATATTTTTATGTTCCTTAATGAGCCATTTTGCTTTGCAGATGTGTGGCAAGGTCAAGTCCACTCTAGAGTACGCCACCGTCATCTGTACGCAGTACAGCAAGAGGGTTCGCCGGTTGTCCGGGATGGGCATGCAGCTGTCTCCCGTCGTGGGTAGGTCTCATGTCACCAGTGACCAGTGTGTCTCATGTTCGACTATCTTCAAATTCATGACTCATTAGTATTTAGAAAACATTGGCATCCTTTCTTATGCATTTTTAGTCTTTACTTTGCCCACTCAATTAGACTACGGAATAGTCATAAAATCTCTGTACACTAACTTTCAGCATATCACAGGTCTTTGTGGGTGATAAGGTTAAGGGGAGTATAAGAAGCATCCCTTACCACTATCAGCCCTCTACTATCTTTTGATGAGCCCTCCCTCCACATACTGTTAACGATGTCATTTCTTTAATTCAAGCCCATTGCTTCTTTGTACAACATGACGTACACCACATGTTTTAATATGGAGTTGCATTTGGATGGCACTGTATGACACGAGAAAATTCATACTGGAAACACAATGGAGAAATGTATGATGACTGTTGTGAAATTTTTAACCCTTCCCTGCCTCAAAAAACTTTAATCTAATGGGAAAGGAAAGGATTACCTACCCAGTCGGTTCTTTTTTCCGTCCGAAGTGAGAGATTATCTACACATATTGTACCATTACCAATACCAATCCTCGATCGATGACCACCGTGCTGGATAGATCTTCTCAACTTTTCCTATTTCACTAATACTAATATTTTTATTTGTCGTTTTGTTTGGTGGCCGGTTGTTATATGATGCGTACTTTAATTGGTGCCACTAAAACTCCTCCACAGGGTAGAAATTCTTTGTTTTCAACCCATACGTTTAGTGAGTCCATTTTATAATGGGCTGTCTTCAGGTTTCTAACATCTTCGGGGAGTTTGTTGAATAGCGTATATGCTACACTAGGGTTGCTGCTATCTGTTATCAAGTTTAATTTGCATCTAGGTATATCATTGTCACAGATTATATGAGTGCTGATGTGTCTTAGTGCTCCAGTTGGGGTTACTAAGACTAGATACCTAGATGCAGATGAAGATTTAAGTTGAAGATGTAAGTTGTGGAGACTTCAACCGAGCATTCCCCTATTACATCGACTAGAGTATGTTGTTATAAGTTAGGAGTCCCACTTTTGTCAGTGGGACACAAAATGTGAAACGTCTTACCAAATTAAACGCCTTTGTCAGCTAGCATCAAATGTCATAGACAGTCAAGTGCTAACATTTGAGATAATGCTTCAACAACTCTTCAGGAAACCAACTAAATAGAAAAGTGCAATGTTCAGTTGTTATTGTTTTCATGTTGCTATTATTGGTCGCTCATGTGTCTGTACAACGGATAACCAATTACTTTGTGAACCTAAAACTTTTGGTGTAGATTACCACATGTTGCACAAACAAGCAATATGTTAAAATTGAAAAACGAACATCGCTTACGGCGACCAGAAGAACGACTCAGCGGAAGGTAGTAGATGGGTGATAGTGGTAGGGGAGACTTCTTATAATCCTCCTTAACCTTACTAGTGCTCATCAACATTGCATCAATGCTTACACAAACCTGAGACGTACAGCATGTTAATTTAAAGCGACTTTTCGGCACTCTGTTCAGAAGTGTGCATATAGACCATATTAGGCAAAGTAAGTGGGTGAGAAAGCATGGTCATAATCTACTGGTTAGCGCTAACTCCATTCATGTCATGTCCATGATCCATGACATGTCTTCCATTGTTTCCACACCTACCACTTTTTGATATTTTTCCCCAAGTTTACTTTTAACCTACAAAAAAAGAAAGGGTCGTCCATCAGAAAAATTATGTGTAAAGTTCCAAAATCAAATCATGTACTTTATGGTTAGAAGCTTTGTGATAAATGGGCTATAAAATTTATGATGACTTTGTCCCAGGATAATTTGAATGCTGATTTATACCAGTTGTGAGGTTGATATTGGCACAGCAAATCAAGTTGTCATAGCATGTTGTAATCCTTTTGGCTGTCCACTGCGATAAATCCACCATCCCTCATGATCCGTCAATCGTCATGTTCTGTACAGCATGTTCAGCATGTTCATGTCAACCTTGGACATAGAAACTCCAAGCAGAGGAATATGAGTGGGCAGTCGTTGGTGAGTGGTTAACTAGTTAAAGAACAGAGCGAACCAGGAGCACAGGAATTGGAATTAGCATCCTTAGCTTTCCTTCAATATCCCACTCTTCCGGTGATTTCCTGACGTGCTTTGCAGATTGTCTGGGGTCTCCTCATCGACCAGTAGCAACAACATGATGATTACTTCTCACTTGATGTTAGAAATTTTCCTCAATGACCAAAAATACTATATAGATTATGTCAAAACATTTCAGAGCCTCTATACTTGATACTATTTTTGTGGTTAAACACTACATATAAAACACTATGAAACCCAACTCCAGTATGGTTCGGTATCTAATATATTTATTCTCATTAATGATATGTGTAATATGAAAAGATCTAAAATTATATGTAAATAATAACACAAAGTTTTAACTGTAAATGGATAATTTTATGTTAATTCTTTTAAAGAGGATCCTGACAGAGCTTGCCGCATTGCATGCCAGGATGAGACTGTACTTCATCGGTTCTACCTCGTCAATGGAGAGGATGGATGGTTCCCTTTTGGAACTGACTGTACCAAGGGTGATACTACCAAGAAGGCATTCTGTATACGAGGGAAATGTTTAGTGAGTGTTGATTATAAGAATTTGATCATTTCTGTGCAGAATCTAATGACAAAGTAGTAAAGAGTAAGAGCTTTTTAGTAGGGATTCATATTATTATAGGGTTGGGAGGGATATTCATGTGTTAAATATTCTTTGTATGAAATCTTTAAAAGTCTTGATGATGTTTTTTTACCATCCAAAATTTTGAACAACTATCAAACTATGAATAGAGTACTATTATGGAGTATTCCTATGTCAACAATTGTGGCGGATTGCATGGGGGGTTCCGTTTTAAAATATATTGTAAAAATACATACAATAAAACTTCAAACTACTTTTTAGTAGAAGTTATAGTTTCACATTGCTGTCAAGTCAAAGAATTATATTTTATTCAAATTTTTAAATTGGTTCTAACTTTCATTTATTTTTTAAAGGTCCCTCAACTTTTATTAAATTTTTTTATGTTTTTATTAAGAATCATTGACATTATAAAATTAAAGTGACTAGGAACATCTCAAACTACTTAAACGATTCTGGTATTTCAAAATTAAAGTGTACCAGCTTCCATCTTTTTTATTATTCTTCAAAATGGGCATTTTATATGAACCTGTATACAGCACTTAATATTTATTAATTTGATTATATAAAATTTAGTACTATAAAACCACAAGTTCAACTGTCTTAGTGTAGTAAAATTAAACCAAAATGTGGCTGGAAAATGAAAAAAATTTTTGGATAGCGAATTTTTGCTGGAATGTGTTCTATGTCATTCCCTGACCTCCCTCAGAAAAGTCCCCTGAAATCCCCAGTGGGCAACATGCCTAAAAAAGATGGGATGGCCCACGTGGAGTCAGAAATTTCGTCGACCAATAGGTTTATGTACAAAAAATTAAAGCTCTTACGTAGTCGAATCCAATGCCGCAAACTCCATCTCAAAAGGTTGCCTGAGTAAAAAACGGCAGCCTGTCAAACTTTGAATAAAAATCAAATTTTAACCTAAACGCTTAAAAATGTAATAATTTTCTAAATACTTGACCTTTCGAAGTGCGGTTTGCGGCAAACGTTTGCTTTAACAATTGAACCTTTGAAAATGTGGATAGCTTGTCATGTGCCTTTCATATTTCCATTGAACCATCCTCTACATAAACGTCCCAAAGAGGAAGTTTTACAAAAATTTTCTTAGTCCATAGCCATACTATACATAATTTTAAAGGTCTTAGTACGGAGAGTACATAGCCAAAAACCAGACCTCAAAAGATCAAATATGTCAGAAGTTATTGCATTTCAAAGTTTTGATAATATTTTATCCCAAATTTTGAACTCCTGCCATTTTACTCCCGACAGGTATATTAAGGTCAGGTTTATGGCATTGTATTCTACATTTCAAGACCTTTGATCATGGGCGGATTTTGGTCCAAATTCTTGGGGGTGCCAGCTATCATCCTAAAGTATGAGTCGTTGTTTACTCATTCAAAGACCAAAATCCCATTTAAATCACAGCTTTAAGGCCTATTCCAAAAATAGGTCCTAGCTGATTAGGAACTTGTCTGTTATACATTAAATCACTTTTTATTTTATCTTGAACTGGGATCTTTAACAAACACATAAATTGAAAGAAAATTATTTACTGAGCATTGTGTGAAAATTTTACGTTTCTAAGTTTTACGGTTTTTTTGTTCTGCTTCCTACTTGGCCAGGTCACCCGATGATCGCGACGAACACATCTCCGCACGCGGCCGCGACACCGGGCCTAATACACGTAATCAGCCAAGTTTACAGTGTGCTTTCATAATTTCTGTTATTGATATATAGGCATATAGGTCAAACATACTTTCAATAACTCAAAACAAATCTCACTGTAGTGATAAGTCATACGAAAGACCGTCTAGACAGCTGTAACATAACTAACCAACCCCGCAGCATCGCGGTCTCAAGAGTAGATGCGTTCGAAGCTATCATCGGTGAAGACATGGATGACTTTAACCAATCACACCTCGAAAACTGTGAAACTTAGAAACATTAAATTTTCACACGATATTCAGTAAATAGCCTTCTTTCAATTTATGTGTTTTTTAAGACCGCAGCAATTAAAAATAACCAAAAAAGAAAAAGTGGCTTATGTATAACAAACAAGTAACGTTGTTTAATTTATTATTACAAAAACTCAAAATTTTACTATATAGCTCATTTCAGTTTTAGAAAACTATCTGTCTAATTTGGAGTTTATTATGAAAACCACCCTAGAATATTGATTGCAACCGTTGCTAGAAAAGCGTTTTTATAATCTTTAAAAGGCATTCATTTATTTTTAATGAAGATCGTTTGTTAACCTAATATTTAACCTTCAAGTCAATTTGATTTGTTTGATTAATTTCCTTACGAAAGAACTATAAAGAATATAAAAATGGTCATAACAAATTAAATTAGAAGTAGGCTAATATTATTTTTTTGACAATGTACTGTGAAAACTCACTAGAAAAAAGGTATATCAAAAGATTGTTTTGTTAGTGAATTGATAGTGATTAGGCCTAGGCATACTGTATAACGAAAGTCGAAAGTCGTTTTATTTTTTTGTAGTTATTAATGTCTCTTTACCAGTAAGGCTTATTATATTCGTCGACCTTTTGAAAGATACAAGTCCAAAAGTAACTAAATAAGTAAATAACTTTAAATAAAAGTACTACACCCTGCACTAACTAATAACCAAACTGTATTGCTCTGTACTGCTTGACCACTATAGGCAACGATCGATGCTTCAACTAAATGTTCTGTAGAGTCCACAAAAAAATAAAAATAACTATATCACAGATGTACATCATACTCCAATAAATTAAGTCACCAGAGGTAAATGACGAGAGGGGGAGTGGGAGAGAGAGAGCGTCAGAGCAGGGTCAGTCCTCGCCTTTGCTGGAAACCGTGCAGAGTAGTTGACCAGAACACACACAGATGCGACAGTTCAAAATATAGTTTAATCGTCTTAAAATAGTTCTTTTGATTACGCGACTTGACTGCTTACGTCTTACTTGTTAAAAATGTTTATTGTCCAAAAAAACTTTTTTGATCCAATACAGAAATATTATTACAAAAATATTATAGAAATTTTTAAAAATCGTCAAAAATCAGGGGGTGCCAGGCACCCCCTGGCACCCCTGTAAATCCGCCCATGCCTTTGATTTGATATATAAAACTTCTGGAATGTATTTAAACTTAGTATGCTTGATAATCAAATTTTAATGTAACTCCTTATGGGCCAACCCCTGATACGAGGTATATTCGGAAAGTAAGTTCCGTTTTTAAATAAAAAAAGAACAAGTACAGATACAGCAAAAAAATTTATTGCATTCAAATCTACATTTCTTACATTATTTTTCGACATAACTCCCGTGATTTTCCAGGCATTTGTCATAGCGTGCCATAAGTTTTTGTATACCCTCTTCGTAGAATTTTGCCGCCTGTGTAGTCAACCATGATGTAACACGTTCTTTCAGCTCTTCGTCGCTGTTTAACCGCTGACCGCCAAGGAAAGACTTCAGATGGAGAAACAAATGAAAGTCGCTAGGAGCGAGGTTGGGGCTGTACGGCGGATGGTCAAACACGTCCCAGCCAAAGCCCTGAAGGAGTGATTTTGTCACATTGGCAGTGTGTGGTCGAGCATTATCGTGAATGAAAACCACGCCTTTTGTCAGCATTCCTCGGCGCTTGTTCTGTATTGCGCGGCGCCATTGACTTTGTTCACTACGTTAGTGTACATAGTCAATGGCCGCGCAGTTTCTTGAGCGTTTCGCAATAAACATCTTTATTGATTGAAGCCTTTCCTTGGCGGTCAGCGGTTAAACAGCGAACAAGAGCAGAAAGAACGTGTTACATCATGGTTGACTACACAGGCGGCAAAATTCTACGAAGAGGGTATACAAGAACTTGTGCCACGCTATGAAAAATGCCTGGAAAATCACGGGAGTTATGTCGAAAAATAATGTAAGAGTTGTAGATTTGAATGCAATAAATTTTTTTGCTGTATCTGTACTTGTTCTTTTTTTATTTAAAAACGGAACTTACTTTCCGAATATACCTCGTATTTAAGCGTGATCCCCAAATGGTATTTCTTGGGACTTTTCGGAGGAAGGTCAGGGGATGCCATAGAACACATTTGAAAAGAAATTTTCTTTCCAAAAATTATTTCATTTTCCCCACTAATTTTACTACACTATCTGTCCGGCAGGAGTTTGGCTCGGACGAGACCCCACTGCACGAGTCTGAGTATGTCCTCCAGTCCACGGCGCGCGTGCCCGGCCGCCAGCGGAGGAGCTACGACCACTCCGTCACTGTCACGGCGACACTCGACAATCAGACACTGGCCGAGATGGTGCAATACGTCAACAGGACAGGTGAAACACAATGACCCATGATAGTGATTAGGCCTATAACATAAACCTTAGCATAACCTTAGCCTTAACAAAAGTTGATTAAGTGTAAGCAGATTTTGCATATTGATCAAATTTTACTAAGATATTTAATTGTCTTGATAATGTCTGTCAATTCTAACAAGACATGATCAAATCTGATCTAACCTGATAGTCTTCAAACCTGATAACAAGGCCGATATCAGAATTGTTGTAATGTTTTTTGTAATTTCCAAAACAGCTGTGAAATACCTTTAATGTTCAATGTTTTTAAAGTAGCCCTTTAAAGGTGTAAGGATGAAAGCAATCTTCAAGTAGACTTACCAGAGATTGAATCGATGCCTCCGCTTCCTTCAATGCAGGCCTGCGGTTTGCACGTGACCTGCTATGGGCCCGAGAGATATTTAGGCCCCCCTTGATATTAATCACCAAATAAAAATACCATAAATGTCACAATTATTTAACGATTTGACCCATACATTTGCAAAATATGATTAGAATGTTGTGTTATAATAGTGTTATTGTTGTGTTAACTTTTCATTGTTAATAAGGGAGTACCCGCATTGTAAAAAAAATAGTTATCAAAAATAGTACAGCAAAAAAATAGTTAGCAAATTAGTTAATAAACTTATTGACAATCCACATGAGGTGTGACATTGTGTCTCACGCTATTGAACTGAACGCACTGAGTGATAATCAAAGAAAGAAAACATTGCCAACGATCTAGTAGTAACAGGCAGTGTCAGTGATGAATCATGGGTAAGCTCCGAGAGAGGGCCCCCAGATAGCACAGAAACAAGGAACATAAAAAAGACGTGAAAAAAACTTTTCCTTAAAACATTTCTGATGTTATTTTCACGTTTTAAAATTATTTTAATATTTTTTCATGTGATTATAACATACAGATGTAACAATAGGTTAAAATAACATTATTAAAAACATACGTGACTATAACTTTTTTATATCACTTAATTGTAACCTTTTTAACTTATTTTTCATCGGACAATTTATAACTTTTTAAACCTTATTTTTACATTGTGTGTTGACTGGGGGAGTATTCCTTTAGTGCAATGTTTAATTTTTTTTTTTTTTTTTTGCTTGCATCCCCAAAAACCAAAAAACCTCTTGTGCCCCTGGGCCTTGTTTCAACAAAAATCGGCCCTGCTTCAATGTTTGCCATTTAGTCAAATACAAATTTTTGTATTTGTCCAAACTGTTCTTAGTCAATAAACTAACCCACTTACAAACTAAACTTTTCAATTTTTACTTTCCTTTATTTCAATTTATATCCAAAATATAAAAATAATTATTAATTGAAAATAAATTCAAAGTTAAAATGATTCCTAAAATATGTTTGTTCAGTTTAAAAGCTGTGTGTAAATCATGACCTAAATGTTTTTTTTTTTTTTTTTATCCTTTTATACTCTATTCTCGAAGATTTTACTAACATGGTTCAAAATTTTAGAGGGAATGAGTTAAATACTATGCAAAATAATTACAGTATCATGAAAAATTAATATTTTTTATGGATTGTAAATTATACATTTTGGGCTCTATATAACAGTAAATGTTGTGTCACTTTCCCTGATGATCACATTTGTTTACAGGTGACAAGGACCAAGCTTCGAGACGAACAGACGGAGGCCCTCGATTTGCATCACTTCTGCTGATGATCACATTTGTTTCCATTTGAACAGACCAAACTTTGGGACGAATGGGACGGAGGCCCTCGATTTGCATCACTTCCGCTGATGATCACATTTGTTTCCATTTGAACAGACCAAACTTTGGGACGAATGGGACGGAGGTCCTCGATTTGCATCACTTCCGCTGATGATCACATTGGTTTCCAGGTGGACAAGGACCAAGCTTTGGGACGAATGGGACGGAGGTCCTCGATTTGCATTACTTCCGCTGATGATCACATTTGTTTCCAGGTGAACAAGGACCAAACTTCGGGACGAATGGGACGGAGGTCCTCGATTTGCATCACTTCCGATGATGATCACATTGGTTTCCAGGTGGACAAGGACCAAACTTCGGGACGAATGGGACGGAGGTCCTTGATTTGCATCACTTCCGCTGATGATCACATTGGTTTCCAGGTGGACAAGGACCAAACTTCGGGACGAATGGGACGGAGGTCCTCGATTTGCATCACTTCCGCTGATGATCACATTGGTTTCCAGGTGGACAAGGACCAAACTTCGGGACAAATGGGACGGAGGTCCTCGATTTGCATCACTTCCGCTGATGATCACATTTGTTTCCAGGTGGACAAGGACCAAGCTTTAGGACGAACAGGACAGAGGTCCTCGATTTCAACAATCCTGTGGTAGCTGATGTGTCAGACTGGCTCAGAGTTAATGATGTTGATTCAAGTTATACATTATAGGGATCTGCTCAAACGTAACAAATTGTACATACTATGTTGTGATAATAAATCAATATTTTATCTCACTGTTAATGTTACCTATTCCCAAAGAGTTGAGATGAGTAAAAAATTTAAAGAGTAAAAAACATTTTCATCATGCATTGCTCCAAACATGGTACCAAATTTTCAGGGCAAAAGTTGTTCTTTTTTATAGAGAGAAAAAGAATCTGGTTCCGAGGTCATCAACTTTTAAGACTTAACAATATGGTTAAATTAAAACTGTAGCAAACAATCAGCTATCTGGTTTTAAAATCAATAACAAGATGGACTGGAATTTGCTTGCTTAGTTTTTTTATGAACTCTTAAGGGAAGTGTCGCACTATACCAATTAAAATACAGTTACAGTTCACTTGTTTGTCTTGAAGAATGGTCAAATGGCTTCCAAAATCAAAAACAAATAAAAACACATATTATTTAATAAACTAGGGGGCCGTGCAGCGCAATGCGCTGCATTTCGTATAGAGTATTAAACCTTGCTCCGTGGTAATGGACAGAGTTACTTTGAATAAAAATTAAATTATAGTGAAAATCAGATAAAACATAATGGCGTTTCATTAATGTATCTTCATTACTAATTCTGCAACTTGCCAATGTGACACTGTTGATATTTGGTGGTTTTTCTTTTAGTTAAAAATTAGCTAAGATTAGGCCTATGTTCTTTTGCTGATTTGTCTTAGGGCCTCTGTCTAAGCACTCCTATAAAATCTAGAATAAATTCACAGATGTTGGATTTACATAGTTCATCAAACATTTAACTTAAATGACAACAGAACAAAAATCAACATTTCATTACAACTCCTTGGTCCTGCATGAGTTATGCAGCACTCACTGCTGCTGTTATGAGGTAGTCGTCGACATAGTGAATGAGTCCACATTACTATTAAAAAGAACTAAATCCCCTACAACTTAATTTTCCATGGTATTACAACATGTAAATAAAGAAATCACTAAAATAAGGAGAATCTACATCTTTGTTAGTGTGGTCCATTTTGGTTTTATGCGGTATTTATATTTTGGTTGAAATTTCTCTTTATAAACCATATTGGTAATAAGCTGGTTTTCTACACCGGAGGTAAAAATAATTTAAATGTCGTTTCTAATTTTAAATTTTAAATGTCGTAAAATAATTTTAAACAGGAGTATTAATATGTGTAGCATTCGGTATTAAGTTGTTGTATAGTATAATAGTAAACAAACAGGTTATAACCCCTACAAACAACTATCCCTTTTCCTTATAGTTTACAGAGTTTGAAAACCCATGCACACAAATTTAGTGTTCTATTTTAATATTTTTAAGCTTTCGTTATTGTTTAAATACCAATCAGACAACCCATAAGACCCACGTCAAAAATTTCAATTTCTAAACTCGTTTTTGTAGGCCATACATTATTTTTTTCTAGGGTTACGTTACTTAACTTATTTTGTTTCCAAATACACGTAAATAAAATGTTAAGGAAAAATATACCCGCTAAATTTTGAGAAAAGGTAAAAAATACGACTGAAGACACTTCTTGTTTAAAGTATGAAATTGAGTTGATATTTCAGTGCCAGTAGTTCAACTGTTTCTATTCATCTAGCTTTTAACATGTGTTTGTTTGTTTTATTATCAACAGCTGTTTTATTGAGCAATTCAATATAAATTGTTCCCCTGTTAATCTTATGGACAAAAAAAGAACTTTGAGGGCTTCCCGTGAGCTTCAGAATTAAAATATCAAAAATCTAAAACCTTATTGCAAAACTACGAACTGAGACCATTCTTTTGACACCTCAAACTTTAAAATTGGTCCAGAAATAAGGGAGGAGTAGCGTTAACAAAAAAAGGGCATCACGTATTATATATATAGATTCTCATAGTACAAACTCTATATGAGGCTTGAAATTATGTCTTTTAATTCAAACTAGAGCCCGCCCCCTGATTGAAACTCGATTAAAATTTCACTTGATCTGGATTCAATTAGTCTTAAAATATCTTTGACGGAAACTTCTGTTCCTCCTACTTTGCTAGCATTTGTTATTTCAACAGCTGTCTAATTATTAACTCAGTTACCTTCCCTCCATAAGATTACCATTGAATGTTTGAAAGCGTGTAGGGCGTAGCCCTGGGGACCGATGTTTCTTGATTCTTGATTTTTGATTTCTCCTACGACATACACAAGATAAGAAAAAAGAAGGAAAAAATATGCTTACCTATTAATAAGGTTGATGAAAGACAAAGTATGTATGTATATGTATGTTGCCTATGGACTCCGAAATTGCTGGAAAGATTGCAATAAAACTTTCGAGCATTTGTCAAGGAGTACGCAGGTCTGCTGCGACGGGTTGTCACACTTTGTTGTGACTCCCCATCACATCAGACCTGCGTACTCAGCGAAATCCCTAATTATAATATTAATTTTGACCAGATGAACCTGTAAACAAAATTTTATTATGTGCTCATAAATAGGGAAAAAATGTCTATTCACCTTATGATAAATATAGGGAAAGAGTATGCAGGTATGCTGCCATGGGGAACGATAAAAGTCGATTTTTAGCATAAAAAGATTTTATTTCGACCATATGAAGCCACATACTAAGTTTCATCAATCTGCCCATGAATAAAAGAGTTTGCCTATTCTCCTTGTGATTAACATGGGAAAAAAGTAGGCAGGTTTGCTGCCATGATAAGTACAAAAACCAAGATTTTTTAACATAAATGGTTGAATCTCAACCAAATGAAGCTAAACACCAATAAGCTTTATTGAAAAATATTGGTTAATAAGTGAAATATTATTAATTACAGTTCACTTATTTGTCTTGAGGAATGGTCAAATGGCTTCAACAATCAAAAACAAATTTAACCATTTAGATTACCTCATAGATTACATGTATTCCCATGTAATAGTAGATATGAAATGGGCGTTCTGGTGCACCTCGCACTTCCGATTTTTGACCCTCCGTGAACTTCATTTTTGACTGGTTTTGGGCCAGTTTTTATCTGGTTTTGGGCTAATTTCAACCATTTTGCAGCATTTTGCAGGTTTTTGAAATGGTGAAATTCCAAGGAAGTGCGAGGCGCCCTCTTAACCGACCCCTTGTAAACCTCATTTTCAACTGGTTTTGGGTCAGTTTGTATCTGATTTCGGGCTAATTTCATCCATTTTATCATGTTTTAAAAATGGTGAATTTAATCCAGAAATTTTATCCAAATAAGTGCGAGGCGCCCTTAACCTTTGTTGTTTCACCTAACATAATCCTGATTTCAAAAGGATTTTCACCTATTTTTAGACATTTTCACCATATTAACAGGTCACGTGACAAGGAAGAGCCCTTTGATTGGTAATCACCGTTACTTTAAGTCTGACGCTGAAAAAAAAAATCTCGAGACATTTTGATTTCCAACATCATTTTTTATAATTTAATCAGTTTACACCGGTGCTTCCGAATCCGTTCAGTTTGTTCAATTTTGTGTAATCTGATACAGGGCGGCTTTTTATACCTTTCACTAAAAGAAGTTTTGGATGAAGTGTATAAGACTGAGAAAGACTATGATAATTCTAAAGAAAGAGTGTTTCTATCTAAAATTTGGCCAGAAATAGCTAAAATGTTTGATCAAAACAAAAAACCCGTGAAGTTACCATTGTTTCAAGAAAATGTAGATTATGACCGTTATCTTAGCAGTACCAGCTAACTGTGAAGTTGAACTTGAAGTGAATGAAAAATAGAAAAGTTTGACATTTCAATCTGATCAAACTTGCAAGTCAGATGCAAAACATAAATGTGCTGTTGTTGAGGTGGGTGTAACAATCAAGAAGCCTGTCAAGTTTGAGATATTACTTTTAAAAAACACTTGATTTTAAAAGTAATAAGTTTACTGACACTATATCCAGTGCAAGAAAGGAACAAATAGAGTTAGATAGCCATTCCAAGGAGGCAGTAGAGTTGTCATTTTATGGAAAAAACAAAGTTCTGGTTGAGAATTCCTGACTTTTCATCTCCAAGAAAGGATATTCCTGAAAAGTGCACAGTTTATATTCATTAGGTAAAGATTTTGAATTTGAGTGAATCTAAAATGATTGGAGAGAGTGAAATAGGGAAAAATTTTTGGAAAAGTATAAAAGACAATGACATTCATTTGATGATGCAGATCGGTATTATGAGGATCTTCTAG
This sequence comes from Neoaliturus tenellus, assembly GCA_030545055.2. NCBI lineage: Eukaryota > Metazoa > Arthropoda > Insecta > Hemiptera > Cicadellidae > Neoaliturus > Neoaliturus tenellus. The sequence continues at coordinate 23,410,845 of CM061533.1, read as the reverse complement.
ATCTGCTTCCATATCAGACAACCAAATCATTCCAATCTCTCAGAAAAATTTGTTTTGCCTGAGTAACAATTTTAACATAGTAAAAATCTTCAAGAAAAAGATGTCTTGGTACAAAAAGTTGGACAACTTGCTCACATTCAAAAAATCGCAAACCACATCTGGACCTGGACTCATCATTAAGGAAGGTAAAATTACATATGAAAAATTCAACATTGGAGTATATGTAAGCTATATTCAGATTGGCGTTAAAAAATCTATAAAAGAGTTACAATCTGAGACTAAAAAAGATGTTTCCATTGCAGATTTTAAGTCTGCTGAGGTGCATTGGAATCTAGAAGACAAGGATTATAGTTTAACCATTTATGCCCCAGTAGCTTTCACACATTTAAGACGATTTTTTAGGTATACAGAGGAAGACTACGTCAAAAATATCTGCGATGATAATTTAATAGAGCTTTCAAACCCTGGCAATAGTGTTTCTGGTTTATATTTGTCAAAAAACAAATATTTTCATTATTGAATACCTTTATTGAAATGGCGACCTAACTCAATAGGTAGTTTAAAGCCAAGTATGAATGAAGGATGAGTGTAGGGTGATTGTGGCGCGATCTTGTAGTCTTTACTGACTAAGGCCGACATTCTCCTTAGACAGGACTGTTAATTATAGCCCAACAGCCAATGGTATTTAGGGACCTACAGTTTAACGTGGGATCAGGGGTGGACTGACACTATGAAAAGGGCGGTGGAATGGGTATGGGAGGGGCGCCATATATACATATATGGCATTCATATTATTATTTATGTAATAAAGAACATTTATTATACATATTTCGACTATCATATAATTTTATAGCAATTAAAATTGTAAAATTACAATATTAAAGAGTTTATGGTTTAAATAGACTTGAAAATGACATAGTTGAAACATGTGACAGAAAATATGGATACTTTGGTCTTTATAAATTTCTAATGATTATAATAACAGAATCCCTTAAAATTTAAACAATTTACAATGTATCCATAGAAGTATATTACTGTAGTTTGTAAAATACAGTAAATCAAACAAGTGTTAAAACAGTAACTTCTTAATTTTCAATAAACATTATAAACTGATATTAAAAATCAAACTCGTGAAAGTAGAAATAACTTTACAATAAGGATTTGAAGGCTTTGTAGGCAAAAATTCAACTTGAAAGCCGTAGTTTTTCATCTTTATCAAAACCAACATATTTTATTTACATTACTGTTTGTTTATATTGCTGACCATAAAAGTTAAGTCAACATACCAACAGTTTATACGTGAAGAAGTCTTCGTAATTGTTCACTCTTCTCACTCAGCTTGTCGATTATCTAATAATTCTTGATCTTAGCAAGAATATCTCCCTCCATGTTCATGAGAAATAAGGTCTGAAGGTGTTCATCAGTGAGTCGTGATTTAACGGAGCCTTGTTTTGATATATTTTAATTTTGCAAAAGGCCGTTCACATGACGATTGGGGTGGCTGGTAATGTCAAGATACTTAAAGACTTAAAAAAGGTTTTCTGTACAGCATTGAAAACAAAACATTGTACTCAATTACTCAAGTAAGACGTCGACTGCACACTTGAAGCAAGTGTTTCATTTTTACCACTTTTACACTGAATATACTGCAAATCTTTTGGATCTCTTTATTCGTCATCATTTAAGTTGGAAACCAATTCTTCTTCCGAGAGCTCACCTTCAAAATCATCGGTTGGGTCTGTTATGTTTTCCGGCTTCGACAACTGGTGACGACACGGTGATTAAAATATATACTAATTCCTCCTCCAGTTTCCCCTCCTCGCAATCGGTAACTAATTCTATTATCCTTTGAAAGCTAGAAGAGTTAATGGCAATGCTGTTAAACCGCTTGGGATCAAAATATTTTAAATCTAAACTTAGACTTTGTTCTGCTGAAAACTTTTCGTTCATACATTTGACAGCTTGATCTATAACACAGTTAAAAACGGTTACTTCAAATCGGCGATTGCTGCATGTCCTCAATTAGGCCACGTCTCCTGATGAAGTTTCCCCCGGCATTTTCTTCTTTTTAATACTCTCACCCCAGGCAGTTTTGCTTCCATGATGATTTCTTCGATATTTGGAACTGTACCGGACAATTGTTCGATTTTGTTCGTTATTTCAGTGACGAAAACCTCTGCAGCTTTGAAGACATCGACAAACTTGGACCTAGCACCTTTTTAACCCTAAATGCGCCTTTTTTTTCTAAGTGCAGCTTACTAGCCTCAATGCTTGAACATAGTCAAGATCCTTGGTTTGCAGGTAATCTGTAAGTGAAGTGGTGAGCTAAAAAATCATCAGGAAGTCATTGCAACGAAGATTGCCTGGAAACTGCATAGTTCCTGCAAAATGCAAATACAGCATCGTTCCTAACCTGTTAAAATTGTCGATTTATTAAAATTATGGATTACAAGAGTTGTTTTAATACGCGTATTTATATTCAAAATTGTACATATACCATAATAAATACAAATATACACTTTGTGTAAGGTTTAACAAAATCATCCCCCTGGGATTGACCTTTAATCGTACTACGTCGCAAGTAATGGTCGCGCCCAGGCTGTCAGCTGTTTGGCCGCCCAGGTTAGCCAACTATGTCGAGTCATTGCTACACGAAAGAGTTCCCAGTTGGAGCAATTTATCAAAGTTGAACATTCAATTTATATGAAGATAAACGTATTATGTTCAATTCATGAAGTGCAAACACTAATCGTTTTAGGAAAAACAAAAATTCACAAATATTGAACTTTCAAAAAATATTTTACAATTCCTTATAATGAAAAATTCTTGTCCTAGGGGCGCCGGGGCGCCTTGATGGGGAGGGCGCACCGGGAATTTTCCCGGTGTCCCGGCGGCTCAGTCCACCCCTGCGTGGGATCCGAACCACAATTTCAACCTCCCATAGAAATCAGAAATCAGAAATCTTTATTCACCATTGATCATTTTACAATGAAATAGGCTTAGTCAAGGTACATAAACAGGTTAAAAATCAATATTAACTCTAGAGCATAAAAATTCATTAATATTATAAAAAGGGTTTTCTAATAGCCAGCTGTACAATCTAGATTTAAAAATAGAAACAGGTGCAGTTCTAGCAGTCAGTGGGAGCTTGTTAAAAAATTTTACATAGTTCACTTTATGAGAATTGCTTGTTTTAGCTAACCTGTGCTTAGGGATATCAAGTCTTAATTTCCCTCTTGTGTTATGGTTATGTATGTTAAATCTTGTAACAAAATCTTGCAAATTAATTTTAACATGAAGGAGAACACAAAAAATATACAAGTTTACTACAGTTAAAATTCTGAGTCTAATGAACAGCGGTCGACAGTGATCCACAGGGCCAGCCCTGCACATTATCCTTATGACCCTTTTCTGAATTAATAAAATGTCATTGACTAAAGGAGAGTGACCCCATACAAGCAAGCCATAAGCTATATGAGACTGAAAAAGTCCAAAATATGCTACTCTAAGGTATTGGTTAGTTACAATATCTCTCAGCTTCCAAATAAGATAGCTCACTCTGGAAATTTTCTTGCAGACAAAATCTATGTGAATTCCCCAATTCAATTTAGAATCAATATTAATGCCCAAAAGTTTGACAGCTGAATCTTCAGTATTACTACTTAAACTTAAACAAATGGACTGAGTTTTTTCTTGGTTACAATATAACAAGTTGGCTGAAAACCAGTCAACAGCACTACTTAAGGCAATGCCAGAAATATTTTGCAAAACTTGAAAATCTTTATGTTTGGAAAACAAGGTAGTGTCATCTGCATAACATATTACAGAATTGGCACGTACATTAGAAGGTAAGTCATTTATTGCAACAATAAAGAAAAAAGGCCCCAGCACTGAACCCTGCGGAACACCCCGCACGACATCCCTTAGACCAGAAGAGTTGTTATTGACTGATACATATACGAATTGGTCTAATTATGAGGATGGTACTTATGGATGAACTAGTATTCACTAGTGCGGATGTTAATCCAAACCAGGGAATATCGCATCCACAAGCCATCGCTCATAACTATCCACACCGTGACCTCCAAGTAGCTGGATTACAGGGCGTCGCCACCGTCCCAAAAACCATTGAAGTAGTAGAAGCAAACTTTCATAAACATTTTTCCAGCATATTTTTCTCATTTGCACCAAAACCCAGACACATTATTGTCAAAATTCTATGGCCTTTATGAGTACAAGCTCCCACAGTTTACTAATTCTGCTATACTTCTTCTTGTAATGAAAAATGTATTCCCTGCTAATGTCCGCTTTGATCAAAAATATGATCTGAAAGGATCCACTTTTTAACGAGAGGCTTCTGGAAAAGAGAAACTAAAATCTTCCCCGACTTACAAAGATAATGATTTTACAAGACATCACCCTAAAGGGATATTTCTGAAGAAAAATGATCACAAAAGGCTGTTAAATCTATACTTATTTAATACGCTAAGGGTTTTTTGTGTCTTTGGAACTCCTCCTACAATTCTCAACAGATTTTCAAGATTTTGATGTCGTTGGATAGGGCTTGGTCTGAAGTTGTTTCGGCCAAAAATTTATGAGAATCGGACTTAAAACAAGGGCGCTATCCACAAATTAAATTTTAAATTTTCCCATTATAACCCCCGCCACGTAACTTGACGAATGAATTTTCACTACTATTCAGTTAAAATGATTGGATAATCAGCTGTTATATAAAAAATTGCATGTAACGTAAGCTTGATGTTTTTGGAAAAGTACCCACTCTCCTCCCCTCGCCCTACCCAGCTGTTTTTGGTCATTCGTCAACTTATATGGCGTGACCTATAGAATAACATTGAGATTGGTTTTAGCATTTTAAACATCTGTTAATGTACAGCTGTAGTTTTTGGTGATCACTGATATTCACAATAATGGATTGTTTGGATGTCATTGATTTAGAACTAATTGTAACTTTTGTATTGTATCAAAATTAATTGTTCGATGTCGAGCTACACGTGCACTAGTATTATAGAAAAGGATTGCAGAGTCTTGGAAAGTCACAATGTTATGGATTACAGTTTGTTGTTAGGACTTCATTATGAAGATAAGGCATTAAAAAAAGAAGAGAGTGATCAAACCACTGGAGACAATATTGATGGTATTCCTTGTGAAACACCTAATGTTCAGGAAGATATTGAAGATGATAAAAAAACTGACTTTGCAAAAAATTAAATCCCCGCCGTGACTGTTAAAGGAGACAAAATATTGTTATACTTATGAATCATAGACATTTTACAGACTTACAGGCTTTACATGAAAGTTGACAATTTTTGAAAACATACATATCTTCACCAAAAAAATTATTCTGTTATCAGTCCAAAGTTGTGTGCTACATGATTTAAAGGTTTCATGGAGAAAAAGGTTTTCAAATTGATGCCACCATGTGCGCCTGGCCGTCAGACTGGAGTGTAATTGGGAAAGAATCAAGAACAGTGACCAAAAGATGAATTAAATGGATTACATTAAACTTTACAAGACATGAAAATCGTATTAATAATGCATAATATTTTAAAACAAAAATAATGTAGTTTGATTTTGTTTTTATTTAAAATAACTCTATCCTCAAAGAAAATAGTTTTTTTTTCATCTTCATGTTACAGTAGCGAATTTCCCTTTAGGGAATACACTGTTACGGGAGTACTCACAGTAAGGCATAAGCTCGGAACCATGTCCCTTTCGTTTTGAGGTCACTAGAAACAGAGAATCCAAAACCTCCATTCAACCGGTTACGCTATCAATTGATGCTCATTTCGATGAACAGTGTGTGTCAAAAATCATTAATTTAAAAAAAATTAATTCACAAACTCCGATTTATGTGGAATTTTTAGATTTTACACATTATTTTAAGCCAACTTTACAATTTAATGTGTTTCTCTGATCCTAACAGTTAAGGAGATAATGGTGGTGGAAGTTTAGTATTTTCCTGTGAGCACAACATAGAAAAATTCCTTACACCTATTATCTCTCAAACACTTATGTTATACAAACAAGCATAGAAATGTTTTAGAATCTCACTTTAAATATTATTACATTGTGAAACACCGGTTATCATAAAATTAATTTTACTTTTCCTTACATTTTCAATAATCTCTGCCATACTGTAAATTTTATGAAATATTTTTTTATTTGTAAATTTTTTTACAAAAAAAAATTTGTAAATTTTTTTATTTGTAAATTTTTTTCATTTATGGAAAACTTAAATGATTTAGGGCAAAACGATCAATTTTGATTGATATTAAAAATGTGATTAAGACATTTTTATGATTAAACACTTTTACTTAACGTAAAAGTGTCAGAGATAATGGTTATAAAAGTTTTTGCTATGTTATTCTCATGGGAAAAATATGTAAAAAAAATGTAAAAAAAAAAATAAATAAAATATAACCTAAAATAAAAAAAATATGTAAAAATGTAATAAAAAGTGGGGAATTGTATTTTAAATTAATGACTTCCGGTTTGGATTCACTCCTGGTGCACTCTGTTACCATCATCATTCAATGATGCATCATAATTAGCATCATTCGATGAACGGTGAACTTAACATACTGATACTGTAATGGTTCTATTTGTTTTCGTGAAAATTAATTCTGTTGATTTTAAAAGGAGTATACAGGTCATCTGGGACACCCGGTATATTTATATCTATACTTGCTTATTCATCATGCTTTGCATTGCCATCCAGAGGAAGTTTTTGCCCTTCAGGTGAGCTCGTTCGCAACGCTCACTTACCTCCAGGTTCAGTTCATTCGCGTTCGGGGTCTTATGTGATCGTTGGTAAAATGGCACCAATCAACAGGGGACGTAATTCCCTATCTTAGTAGCACTCTATATAAATTTCACCCTCAGTGTGAAAAGATTTTTAAGACCCATTACCTTCTATAGCCTACGGGCAAATTGTCCATTGCGGATCTGCTCACGCAAAATCTGTCGTTCGTCGGCCATTCTATGCGTGTGGCGAACGGCGCAACAGTGTTACCCTCCATCCAGATGCTGTCAAAAATACCGCATTGAGTACTATACCATTTAACACTGACCTTGCTAACATTGTGCCCACATATATTATCACGCTTTACAAATTAGGTGTCGTACATACATAATACATACAATACAATTGCAAATACATAATTGCAATAAATTAAAATTATAAAATGAATTATATAAAATTACAAAAGCATAAACTATTGTATAAACTTATATGATTAAAATTATGATAATTTGAAGGATATGTTAAAAAATATATAACTTTATAGGTTTAATATTTTTAAAATATTGAAACAATTATAAGTGGTGATAAAATGGGTGAATGTTAACTTATGGTCAAAATCCAAAAGCCTACTTGTATAATAAAATCCAACATTGGTCAATATTCGAGCAGTACGATATTTTTTTGTTAAAAACAAATCAAAGGCCTATAATTTACATTTAAATGTACCATTTATATTTGTTTTAATAAACAAATATTTATTATAAAATTTATGAAAGAATATAAAAGATACTAGTTAAATAATGTCTATTTAACACCTTTTGGGCAATATTCTCTAACAACTTTACATAGGCCTATGTAATTTAAACTGAGCACGTAAACGTTGGTCCAGGCCTAATTATTTTAACTCCTTTTGTCATGTAATCAGTAAGTAATTAATTACACTAAGGGACCAGCAAGTCATTAAGACAAATACGGTTGTGTATTTGTAATGAGAACCCTTATTTTCGTAAATAATGAAAGAAGGTAATAATTTACTGAGCAGCAAATTGGAATTGGCTAACTTTGATTAGGCACTTTGGCAAACTATGTCAAACGTTTGAGGAAATTACGTTCAATTTTCTCTGGCTGTTAAGTGTATAAGCCAAGTAAAACTTTTCTTAACATGGAAAATGTGAATCCATCAGTATCAGTAATGTGAATCTTATAGATTATTTGAAATAAATTTAGAAAGTAGTTTTATCCCTATCTAAAAATATAACAAAAAGTGTATAGCAAAAAGATTTACCAGCACGACGAAATACTAAAGTAAAATTGCCTTTAAATATATCTATACTTATTTAATACGCTAAGGGATTTTTTGTGTAGAGAACTCCTCCAACATTTCTCAACCGATTTTTAAGTTTTTTGTGTCGTTGGATAGGGTTTGAACTGTAGTTTTGTCCACCAAAAATTGGTGCAAATCAGACTTAAAACAAGGGCGCTATCCACAAATTAAATTTTAAATTTTCATATTAGAATAACATTGAGATTGGTTTGAACATTTTAAACATCTGTTATAACGTACAGCTGTAGTTTTTAGTTATCACTGATATACACAATGTTGGATTGGTCGGATGTCATTGATTTAGAACTAGATGTTACTTTTGTATTGTATCAAAATAAATTGCACTAGTGTCAATAAATATGATTGATTTACCTTTCAAATTTGAACCTGTTTATTCATTTTTTCAAATTAAATATTGGAACTGTCCATTAGGCCTATAATTTACATTTAAATGTACCAAATGGCATTAATCAAAACACAGAAAAATAAGATTGCAAATGGTATCACTGACAAAGGACTAAGAGCATTAGAGATAGGCCTAAGCCATGTCAGGTTGCGGTCTTTGCGGCGGACATTCCAAGACAGATTGGGACGTCCCGCGAGTTTGAGTCATCACGACTCATTTGTGAAAAATATTGAACTCATGACGTGGAATCCAACTCACACTTTATTCACTCGCGGATTCACCCGAAACCTCATGTGAGTGAACAAAATCAGTAGGCAATAGCCTCAATCCCAGGAAAAATAAATTTGGCCTAAATTTAAGTTTAAAAATGGTAATTTTAAACATTGGTCTTATGGGTTGCTATTTTGGTAACGAAATAACAACTAGTAAACAAAAATAAAGTAACATTAATTTTACGCAGTTTTTAACGTTATCTGTGAAGAGTTTGGTGTAGATTTAATAGCTTGATTACCATGACACTATAACAAAAGCGAATTAAAACCAACGAGCAAGGCTCGGTTAACCTGGTAATCCATATATTAATAGGCAAGCATGTGTTTATTTTCCTCCTTTTTTCTCAGCTTGTGCGCAACGCAGGAAAAGTCCGCTCATGCCGTTAGAAAGGTACCTGTAGATGAGCAGAACCCCATTTTAAGTCAGATCGTTCGTCAGGGCTCCGCCTAACAGGCTTTCAAAGTTTCAATGTTAATCTTATGGGAGAAGATAATTGATTAAATAATTAGACAGCTGATAACAAATCAGAAAGAACAGATGATACAATTATGAACATTTTAAATTGAACAGGCTCAAGATGAGAGTTTTTGGTAGAATTTCGACCAGTGGGCGATCCCTAGTTTGACATAATTACACAACCATATATTTGAATTTTGAATCCACGAGCACTGATTTGCGTCTCTCAACTGCACCAGCAATACATCTCAATCCGCTCCTTAGCCGACCGGTCTGGCGTTGAAACCACAACAAAACTGGTTGGGGAAAACAAACTCAAAAATTTACCAACTGGGCGATAAATTGGTCGGGTTGGACGCCCATAAAGGTCAAAGTCGCGAAACTCGAGATTGAACTGACTAACGGTCAGATTTGCAGAACTGGTCTACCCCCCCCCCCCCCCCCAGGACCACCTCAAGGGGGGATCCGGTGGCGGTGAGATGGCCCAGAGGCGGGAGCAAGGAATGTCATCCAGAGGTGTTGAACTCCGCTCTGAAATGGACTGAGTGCCGAAGTGCGACAATGAAGAGTCGAGTGCTGGTACTGATCGACGTTAGGAGGGCTGTTTCAATTTGAGAGAGAGTACTTAAAAAAATTAAGTACCTTGGTAAAATGGTGTTTCAGAAACCCTCCAAAAGTTTACGAGATTTTTATCATAACAATAACCAAACAAACATTCGAATTAAGAGTTCGATCCCCAAATGTGATAACTGTTACCATTGGTGCCATGTTTTCTAAAAACAGGTCGACGTTCCATGGCCGAATAATGTTTGGTTTATACCGTTTATCTCGATAAAATGTTTGAAAATTTCTACTGGCGTAAAATGACAAAGAAAAAAAAACACAAAATATTCATCATTTGTACCTCGTCCTACCATTATATGTTTAACCGTAAAAGAAGAAGCGTTTTGGTCATCTCAAATCCTGACAACGACCTTCTCATACATTTTGTTTGAGTCTTTTCTTGAATTGGACATTTAAAGATTTGTACTTCAGATTTAACAGATTTGTAAATATTACTTTTATGCTCAATGAATCCAATGTATACAGATACATTGATGAATCTCTGCTATGTCAATAGTCAATAGTCAATAGTTCTTTATTTACATGTAAGATTTGTTTACATAAACAATGAAACAAATATAATGTATCGTCATACTAAATAAGAAGAAAATGAATATAAAATGAATGGTTCAAACTAAATACTAATTTGAAAAGAAAAACTAAATCAATACTTTGGACAATAAAAACAAGGCACTATCTTTGTACTGTTTGAAGTCTCGAAACAAGTCTTACGAGAGGAATTCTGAAACAGAATAAAAAGCTTTAGATAAGAGATAACTTTTTAAATGCTTGTTAAATGATGGAAAATTGCTCTGGGACCTCAAGTGAGCTGGTAAATTATTGAAAAATTGGATTCCCTTATAGAATGGACTTTTCGAACGCAGTAGTCCTTTGAAGAAGGAAGGATAGAAGATCGCCGTTCCTGGTTTCATGGTTTCATTGGCATAAGTCAAAAATTAGCCTTACTACCTTTTTTGGGCCTTAAGAATTTTTTCCAAATCTGAAGATCCTCCCCAGACTGCAATATCGTAGCGTAAGATGCTTTCACAATACCCACGATATACATAAATGAGTACCTCCCTGCTGCAAGTTGATTTGATGACGCGTATTGCAAACATAGAAGAACTGAGTCGTTTTTGAAGATTTTGGATGTGCATATTCCATTTTACAGAGTTGTCAATTGTAACACCTAAAAACTTTGAATAAGTAGATTTTTGAAGATTTGAGGAAAAGATATTTACTAAATCATTTTCATTATTTCTATTGGAGAGTCTGAACTGAAGGTACTGAGTTTTTTGCATGATAAGAAGAAGGCCGTTGTCTATAAACCACTGATTTAGTTTTGACATTACTGTTGTACTGATGTTGTGGAACTCATTTGAATCTCGGGCCTTCAAAATGATGGATACATCATCCGTGAACATAGTGATGCGGCATTTTTCATCCTTGACGTGCAAATCATTGATGTATATTAGAAACAAGACCGGAGAGAGGACACAGCCCTGAGGTACGCCTCGCATTTGAAGTGGTTTGTACGAAGATGAATACTGCCCATTTAAACTATTTATAGAAACTTTTTGAAATCTGTTTGACAGGAAAGAAGAAACCCAGTCCAAAGCTTTTTCTCTTATCCCATAGTGAGACGGTTTTTTGAACAGTATTAGATGGTCAACACAGTCGAATGCCTTGGACAAGTCACAGAAGACACCTAACGTCTTCTGCGACTCATCCAAGGATTGAAGAATTTGATTGGTGAACTCGTACAATGCCGAAACCTCCCAGACTGGAAACCAAATTGATGTTTGTTAATGAAATTAAACTTTGCAAGATGATACGCAAGCCGCAATAAAACAATTTTCTCATACACTTTAGACATTGTGGAAACCAGAGCTACAGGTCGGTAGTTTGATATTGAAGAAAGATCTCCTTTTTTGTGCAAAGGATTGATGATGGCATATTTGAGTTTTTCTGGGAACTTTCCTTGTTCTAATGATTGGTTGATTAAAATGGATAGCGGATAAGCTAATTCCTCACTACAAAGTTTTAAAAGGTTTGGTGAAATACCATCCCAGCCACTGGAGTTTTTATTTTTCAAAGATTGAATGGTGCTTGAAATTTCTTCTTTGCTGATTGGGGCGAGAAAGATTGAGGAGGCAATAGGTGGAGTGAAAGTCTGAAGTTTGCTTAATGAATTTTCTACGGAAGGCGATGGGGCTGAAGAAGTGGGTTCCTCAATGAAAAATGAGTTGAAGTGGTTTGCTATAGAATGTTTTTCAGAAATTTGTTTGTCACCAATAGTTAGAAAATTTATTTCTCTCTTTTTTGTTTGCTTTCCCGTCTCTTTTTGACAATATTCCAAACACATTTAGACTTGTTTTGAGACTTCTTAATTTCTTTATCATAACACATTTTCTTTGAAGCCTGGATTAGCTTACGTAGTAGCTTAACATATAATTTGTAGTAAGCTATAAATTCTAGGTTACTTGATTCCTTGACTTCCCTACTCATTTCTCTTTTACAATTTAAGGACGCAGACCTGCAGTAAGACCAAGGTTTCCTGATTTTCTTACATCTTACAGTTTTTTTTGGAAAAACAACAAAGTATTTACAAACAGGTCAAAAGAAGCATCTACATCAACTTTGGATCTATTATGTCAACCCAATTAACTGTAGCTAAGTCATTTTTAAAATTATTTTTATTTCTGCAAGAGAACTCCCGTTTGGTTGGAGCTATTTTCTTTGACGCATTCGTGCTAGTTTCTTTTGGGAGTTTTAAAAGTTGTGCGTTATGGTCCGACAACCCAAATTCGATAATTTCTGTTTCTGTTTTAATTCGATTCGACACAATATAATCAATGCACGTCTCAGATTGATTCGTAATTCTTGTCGGTTCTGTGATGTGAGAAGTCAAACCGTGAGACTGAAATAAACAAAATAACTCTTGTTTGGTTGATGAATCGGTTAACGCATCCACATTTAAATCACCGCATATTACTATCTCCTTCCTTTCAGACTCTTTTGATAAAATATTTAAAATGCGACCAAATGACTCAAAAAATATATCTTTTTTCCCTGGCGGGAGGGGGGGGGGGGGGGGTGATATATCGTTACTAAAACCAAAGCGCGAGTTTTTGTAAATTTTTCAATTTTAATCGCAGCACATTCCAAAACATTTTCAACCAAAAGAGCTACAATATCGTCCCTTACTTTAACCTGTTGTATATTTTTTCTCGCGGCTATGAATGCTCCGCCTCTTGCACAATCTGTTCTCCCATAGAAAGATATTACCTCGGACCCCTCTAATCGATTTAATATTTTTGCATTTCTAGCAGACAACCAATGTTCTGTTACACAAAGAATATCTATTCTGTTTGGTATTATACCTATATAAGCTAAAAGTTCATCTATTTTATTTACAACACTTCTTATGTTAATGTGAAATAACCAAGAATTGTGATTACATTTTGCTTCGAACGTTAATGCTTTGCTTTGAACGTTAATGTATGCTGTTAACGTTGAAAAGTACTTAGATTTGATTGCAATTTTTACAACATCAGCCCAGGTCAAGTTAAAGTATGTTGGTATTTTGATGAAATAACAGTAAAAATTTACAAAATATTATACAGTGACCGGGTGACGGGTAGCCGAGTGGTTATAGCGCTCACGTCACGATCTTGAGGCTGCTGGTTCGAATCCCAACAGGGTCGATTATGGGCCCAGAGCCATTTGTCATTTGGGGTATGATGTTGCCTAACAACAGGTAGACGTTATAGTGCACCGTTCGTTCGATATAAAAATGTAAAAAAAATGGTGTAAACACAAAAAATTCTAGGGTTCCATAAACTGTTTCGGGTTGCAGGTGAAGCTATGGGAGTGTAATAGACCTCACAGCTGAGGATTTTCAGAAAAAAACAAAAACAATAATCAGTGCTATAATCGCAACCGAGGCTCAAGTCCTAATGCCAAGGTTCGGGCAGGGATCCGCCCAAGAATTCCCGGAGTCCACAATCAAGGTCTCGGGCGGGACGGCGACAATGTCATCGATAAGCGGAGGACAGGGGCTCGACCTGGAGATGCGACACGGGACCCGCTGGAGGGTGGGAGTAGCGACATGTCGTGAGATCAGATCTTCTGGATCAGACGTGATCAGACGTCGGCGATAACCGTCGACGGTCGGCGCATCGTCACCATAAACGTCAAGAAAAAGAGAGAATTGGACCGAGAAGAAAACGTACTAGTCAAATCTGTGCTGAAGTAGGCCTACCGTAGCAGAAATTTTTCATTAGTCCAAAATTTATATTTAGCTAAATATAGAAACTGTTCATTGCATTGTATCAATTTTTCATTTAGCCATTTTGTTATTTTATATTTACAAGTATTTTCTACAAAGTTTTCACATTTCAAGTAGTAGTTTCTGGTGATCACTAATATTCACAATATTGGATTGGTCGGGTGTCATTGATTTAGAACTAAATAATCCAACTTTTGTATTGCATCAAAATAAATATCTCGATGTCGAGCAACACGTGCGATAGTAAATTAAAAAATATGGTAGGCCTAAGTCATGCCGAAACTTAAAACGTAACTAGCAACTTGTTCTGATATATTTATTTTAAGATGCGTATAAAAATTTGGATAAGATGCAACTCATAATAAGTTACCGGTAAATCTTGATGTCCTTGGTGTCTGGGTCCAAAACATCTCACATAACCTCGTCTTGAATTTATTTTAGTAAGCTTTAATATGACGTTAACAGATAGAAAAAATTAGAGTAATAGAAATGTAATTGTTCTTGTACTTATAATGGGCATTTCAAATTAAGTTTGTAAAAACAAAAAATCCAAAGAGAAGCATCTAAAAAAAAAGATCGTATACGATTTCTCTTGAAATAAAACTTAAAATTAGCTAATAAAACAGATTATTTATCATAATTAAGAATGATTGTTTTTTACCCAATAAGATATTGAGACATATGCCAAACATAAGAAACCTACAAACCTAGTTGACATATATGTCTAGCAACTAAAAAACTACACTTAGAATTTTTTAAACAATTTATTTACAAGTAAACTTTATACAATACAAAATATATAACAGTGGTCATGGTTCATATAGAATCTTGTATGGAAGGAAACATCCTCACCACCCAAATTTTTATTCAACTTCCCACTCCAAAAATTCCAGAGTTTCAACACCCGGATACACATGCGGAAAAGTCATAAACAAAGTGTTGGGCGAAAGTTTCAAAATAGAAGCGCGTGCCAGTGAGTTGGAGGGATGGGCGCTGCATAGCAATAACATGACTGCCAACGAACGAACACTCACAAGCAGGCGCGCGCACTCACAACACGTGAAACGGGAACTGTCGTGGATGTGTAGTACCAGAGTCACGAAAAACGAGGTGGTTTGCAGAGAAGGAAGAATCAGGTGCAGCTTTGATTTCAAGTAAAATGCATGCAATAAAAAATGATTTTCAATCAAAGTTTGGATATTTTTCAATCTATAAAATCTTTTCTGATGTCAAAAATTTTGGAAGAAAAGGAACATAAATAATCAATAAAATAAAAAAAAAACACAATTAATATGTAACCGATAATGTAACCAGGGACGTGTTGAGGGAATGTGTTGAGGGGATGTGTTGAGGGACACCATTAACACCTATCGTAGAGTTACAGTAGTGATTTTCGCATTGTTATGTTTATCCTGCACTTCGAAAGTACCAAAGTACGACTAAATAATATTAAAAATCGTCAATGAAACTTTATGAAAGCTATGAAAGCGATCCTTGAAAGACACCATTTGATATGACCCAATAGCTATGCATGGATCCTATCGCTGACTTAAACTCGCATCTATCAAACTAGGAATATTTTCTGAAAGTTAAAAACCAAATACAGGATTAAAACCCGTCCCAGAAACACAACAAAAGCGATCCCGAGACCGACCCTTGAGGGACACCATTCGCAACTAGCGACTCACCGCCACAGTAGCGGCTCCCGTATGACTTATGCTCGCATGTTTGTTTACACGCGGTCGAGTCATTGACTCCTTCGGCGCGGCGCGGCGCGGCGGCGGCCGGTGTGGTAGGCAGACCCGCGACTCCTCAGGTTCAGTGGTGAGGCCGCCATGTCCCCGCGCATCTCGGTGCTCGTCCTCGTCCTCGCCGCCGCGGCCTCGGGCCTCCTGGCTACCGGTCACGGACAGGATACCAACAACACTGCCAGTGAGTAGCCGCTCAAGCAGTTCACTATGTTTCGGGTTTTTAGGAAAAGATTTTTTCAGGATGAAGAACCTTGTTCTGATTGGAAAATTGGCTCATGGTGCGCACATTCCATCTGATATCTGATTATTAAATAAATTTGTGTAACGGTCTACAGATAATTAAGCTACGTATTACCGGTACTCAAGATGATGATTTACTACTCAGTGATTTCAAGAATAGGCCTACTTAAAAAAATAGTTTTTTTCAAATGTAGATTGATTACCTGAAATAGCAACATGGTGAGTCGGCTACCTCAGTAGTAGACATAAGTTTGATAAATTAGGCCCCAACCTGTTGCTTTTAACTGACATGATTTCAATAAGTTAAATTAATTACTGAGAGGAAAAAAAGGCTCTAAAAACTCGAGGATAATGCGACGAATTAATAAGTAATTCGCTAATATTATCAATGTAATCTCTTAGCAACTAGTAGAGTTTATTTTTTTAATCCGCTTGAATATAATAATAATTGTTAGTTGAAAGTTCATTACACCTTCAACTTGGACATATATTGGCGTGAGAGACTTCAACGCTGCGCGTGGTTGAAGTTCATTCATTCGATGTACATAAATTGTTCATTCCAGTCAAACCTCGTTTGCTTATTGAGTTTGAATTTATCTGTGCCTAAATGTTAGGTTCAGATGTTATTCAGACATTCTCTATGTTATTGCTTTTAAAAAGCATGGAATTAGATGCGTAGTTTACAAAATTTATGAGAAGGTTAAAGGGATAAAGTGATAATATTTTTGCGGGAACTACCTGAATACGATTCGCATTGTTGCACAACCATTCAGAGGTCTTGCGGGTCAAAAATTCATCATGCAGTGCTTCAACTGCTCCCATTTTGTGTTTTTATTTTAGTCCGAAAATAGTGGAAGAGGTTTTAAATAACAGATAAAATTGACCTGTGGAGATTCCAATTAAACGTCACTTAAATAGCTGGATATTCTGCTCCATGTACTTGTTGATATTTATCATAATTTTATAAACAATTTACAAATGGTAACCATAAAGTTTATGGAAAAATTATTGCAAGCGGGCTCATAATCTTACAAGTGCATGTGAAGTTCTAAGACATAGCCGTGAATTTTAAAGACACCTCCAGTGCGCTCCTTAAATATGTAAACGGGATGAGAAATACCTGCACGAAGTGAACAACTCCTGAAGTGAAGATCTAAAATGGAAACTAGTTTGCAGTAATGCATTGCAAGAGCACGTGCACGTCTTCCTTTTACGGGAGACAATTAATATACAGTACCATAAACGTGAATCTACACCTTAACACTGAAAAAGGTTTATCTCCGATCCTCGACATTCGGTCTCCATTCAGGTTTGTTAGGCCAAACGACGACAATCAAATCAGCTGTTGAATAAAGCAAACAGCTGATTACAATAGAGCCGGGAATACAATAGGAGCAGCTGATTCTCTGTGCCGCAAGGGAACATGCCGATCTCTCGATAACGTGATCTTCTTTTTGTATTGATTTAATTATGCATTTTGTATCATGTGGTTAATTGATACAAATACAAATAGTGGTTTTTGAATTTTTTATAGAGAGTATTCAGCGCTCCAATTTAATAAATATTTCTTTATATTTAAGACGGGATTCTAAATATTATATTTCGTTACAAGGGCCAAAAATGGCGTTATGCAGGCCTCGAGATCGAGTTTCAAGTTCGAGTCGAAGTGGAGAACTTAAAACCATCAAGAGCAGGCAAAACATTTTTGGCCGAGTTACGAACGACATTTTTCATCACACTACACAATTCAATAAATTGTAAACTAGTGAAAAAATGTTTTTCGTTCAAAACAAACAAAACATAACCCTAACTAACCTAGCGAGATGTACTGATTGCGTTTCTGGTTGTTAGACAACAACAGATCAGCTAAGGCCACCGAAACTAGAATACTCTAACGGTAGGTGACAACTACAGCTGATTCCAAGGGAAAAGCACCATTTGACCATGTACGTCATGTATATTTGACGGTTGCTATCAGCTGAACTACCAACTACGTCACTGATTTGTTATATTTGTTGCTGTTGTTGTCGTCACCTACCTTATTATATTCTAGATTTCTTTGCTACCTTTTCCTTTACCGGCCTAGGCCGAGAAAACACATGAGAAAACAGGTGTTTCGTTGGTAGAAGTGAGGGTCGAAAACAGGTGATATCGATGTAGTGTGATGAAAACTTTATTTAAACTTCTCAATCGTAATTTTATACATTGTCCTTTTCAATAAGGAACATTTCTCTTGATCAAAACAACCTTAACATTTACTTACCAAGTTATTCAAGATAAATAAGACGGCAAGAAGGCTGAATTTCTGATTAAGTATTGTATTCAATAAAGGAGCCACCCAACTTGTAAATTGCTGACGAAAATAGAGCGCGTCAACCGGGCACAAATGACCATGACTCCACCGGTCTGACCAGGTACCCTCGCCCACCGCGAACACGCCCAAGGAAGTGCATGCCTCATCCTCGCAACCAGGGTATAGATCATGAGCGAAAAATTCAAATGTTGCTGTGTGTTACAATGTTTGATGGTATTAACCACTCAAACGGAGCTAAAATGTTTCGTTGCAAAGTATTTGTAAGATAAGAATTGTTAAAATGTTTTAATGGGTGCGGTTATATTTTAAAAAGAAACATTTATGCCAGGAAAATCGAGTCTTGTGGTGTTTGAATGTATGGAAGGGGAAAAATATAACAATAATTAATTTTATGAATTTTTTGCAGGATAGTCGAGGTTTATAAAACATTAATTAATTTTTTTCAAAGTTAAATTAGAACAGATTATGGAGAGTAAAGTACAGTAGTAATAAACCATCATCTAAATAAACATTTTAAAATTATTTTTGTTAGGATTTCCAAATTTTATTCAATTAACTACGATATTAATGAATACAAATTCTATATGTTAACGGGTTTGGATGTAAAAAAGTTTTTTAATTAGTCGAGAATAATATTTCGTTAAGAACTATGCGGGTATTTACCTACAATTTAAAGATCAGTACCAGGTTAACCGAGCCTTGCTCGTTGTATTTAATTCAGTTTACATATAGTGTCATGGTATTAATGCTATTAAATTTTCACCAACAACCAACAATACCTCCTCACAGTAAACAGATGTTTCAAAAAGTCTGCTTAACATTAATTTTACTTTATTTTTGTATGCCTTTCGTTGTTATTTCGTTACCAAAATAGCAACCCATAAGACCAATGTTAAAAATTAAGATCTTTAAACTTAAATATTGACAAAATTCGATTTTCCCTGTGATTGAGGTCTTTTCTAAACTTATTTTGGGCCAAAATGTAAATCTTTAAATGCAAAGTTTAAGCAAAATCTTTCCGCTAGATTTTAAGATCGCGGAACACACACCCCTTCAGAAATTGCTCGTATTATAGTATAGGTTATGAGTACCATTTCACTAAAGCTAAAATATAGCTCGATAGCTGATATTCCTGGAGTTACCGAATCGCATAGCTGCACTTTATTAGTCTTTTTCGTTCGAGACAGAGACATTGATGCTTCCAGACCATGCTTTGCCCCGAGCAGATGATATCTGAGGAGGTCCCGGTCGTGGCAGTTGGCCAAGGGCGCCCATCGCGAGCACAAGACCGTCCATTGATGCCCCGGGGCAGTGGGAGGCCCAGGGTCGAGGACCTGGCGCAATCTGGGCGAGTCCTCAATATGGAGCTCCAGGAGCGAAGAATCCTTAAAACTCCGCAAATTTCAGCAAAGGAAAGTTTCAATTCCTAAGGTGCTTTCAAGATTGTGAAGAATCATGATCAATATTTTCTATTTTAAGGCAAGTACCAGAGGGACCAAGCTTATGCACGGTAAAATTATCAATCTTCACTCTCTTTGCTTACAGAAAGCTCATTCGGTCCGCTTACTCGCCCTCTTTCTTTTTTTAAACGAGCTGTTCGCTTCGGTTAAGCCAATAGGTGCACTTTGGTATGAATTTGTTGAACCACGGTTTAAAAATGTAGCACATAGGCTATGTTTATATCTACAATCATCAGCTGATTTCCTGTTTGATTTATTAGCTAGTACCAGGGGGACCGAGCTTAAGCTCGGTAAAATTATTACTTTCGTTTCTCACACAAAGCTCGTTCGCTCCGCTCACTCGCCAGGCGGAAGGTTTGCTGCACATTGGTATGATTTTCCTAAAACCACAGGTTAAAGATGTAACACATTGGTTTATTTTATCTACAGTTATCAGCTGATTTTTGTTCAGTTAAAAAATTTCCATAAGGATAACATGGGATCTTTGAAGGGCTCTAGCGCGAAAACCGGATTTTTCCCAGCTATGGGACCAGCTCCAATCGATTTCTGGTGGCCAAAACCCCCTTATTACAAAATTTGAAGGAAATCGTCGGAGCCGTTTTTGAGATAATTGTGCAAGCAAGCAAACAAGCAAACAAGCAAACATTGCTCGTATAAGAGTATAGGATAAAAATCTCCACAAGGATAACATGGAGCCTTTGAAGGGCTCTAGGACGAAAACCGGATGCCTGGGACCATCTCCAATTGATTTCTCGTGGCCAAAATCCACGTATTGAACAGAAAAATCAAAATTCCTTGGAGGAAAAAAATGTTGCCCGTACAAACAGTGCTTGTTTTAGGTTACAAGTACCAGGATGACCGAGCTTAACCTCGGTAAAATTGTTAAGCGTCAGTCTCCTTTCTTAGACAAAACTCATTCGCTTCGCTCACTCACCACGCTAATCGGTGCCTTTTCTTTTGGTGTAAATTTTTTTAACCACGGTTTACATTTGTAACACACTTGTTTATATCTACAATTATCAGCTGATTTTTCTGTTCAATTTAGCAGCTACATAAACATTTTCATAAGGATAACATGGGAACTTAAAAGGGTTCTAGGACAAAAACCGGATTTTTCCAGCTATGGGACCAGTCCAACCGATTCGTCGTGGCAAAAACCCTCATATTCAAACAAAAAAATCAAGACTCCTTCGAGGGGAAGAAATTTTGGTCCATACAAACAGTGCTTGTTTTAAAGTGTAAGAACAAGATATACGATACAAGGCTATAGGGAAAATTACAATATGATAAATGTTATCAGTCTTAACTTTGTATTGCATTAAAAGAAAGTGACGCATTATAATTCATAATAAATGCTTCAAGTTTTCTACCAAACTGTGATCATTTAAATCCAGTGTTTGACTGAAAACTTCAAATATTCAGACCCCTAAGTACCAGTTTTTGGTACCAAGTTTTTTGAATCGATTGGGCGAATGGCCTTCATTAATTGCAGCGTTAAAATCTTTTACGCTACTGCTACTATAGCTTCGTAAATTTCTTTCCTGGCCGGAGAATCCTATGGATACATTCGTACATTCGAGTTCCCTTATATTACAAGATCTGTCATATTAAACAATGTTGAACAGTTTACAAAAATTTAGAATCTTAAACATTATAATTTAAAGCTACTGGGTTCTCCAAAAAGACGAAAGACCTATTAACTAATAGCTATCGATAAAAAACTATCGCGACCGTATGACAAATTTGTTTCTTCATCCAAAGCGACCCGTGGTCAGTTTAGTGTCAAGTTCATCGACGGTTCCAGTTTCAGCTCCAGTGACCTTTCGGTTTCGCGGAACGGCGGAACGTCGCGGCTGTCGCCGGAGGGAACGGCTGAACCTGAACCGCCGGACGGAACATTTACCATCAATCAACCTCGCGGTCCGACCGTCCGTCCTCCCAGAACCGCGACCGAGTGATCATTATCCCTTTAACCGGCCCCGCCCCCGCCGCCGGCACAGAGTAATAGATATAATGATTTATGGGTTGACGGTTCCGAAAAATATGTTAATGTGGATTCGATTCAAGAAATCGGATATGGGAAATGTCAAGGTGGTTTGAAAATACTTTAAATTAGATCAAGATAGCTTTGACTGCCTGGAATATCTAGATAAGCGAATTGAACAGTAGTTGATAAAACATTAGAAATTAAGAGTAGCCTTCTTCACTCATCCAAGCACAAGTTTGGTAAAAATAACATATTGAAATATCAAAATAAAGCAAATTATATGTTTCTTGACTAAAGTAATAAATCAGTACAGTATAGTGCAGATTTGTTGAACATCTATTAACTCTCACATTTCTAATAAAATTTATCAGAATTAATTGTGAATGTATTTTTTTGAACAACTAGCCTACTAATAAAAAATTTCGGGTTACTCTAAAAATAACAAAAAAATTGTAATATGAGACGAAGTGGATTTACGAAAAACGACTCATAGGCCTAACGATGATTTACGAACAATTGACGAAACGACGAATATGAAAAACGACTCTGTGTTTCTCAAACAAAAATCGAGATGGTGCCCAACTAGCCTTTTCACTGGTTGGACTAAAGACCCATTAACGATCTCTGAAACAATACAGCTCTAACAGTTAATTATCTCTGTATGATCTGATCTACTGAGAGCATTCTTCTGGCCTAATTTACATTTCCAATTACATCTGCCCACGCTACTAACGGTACCGGGACTTTCAATTAAAGACCTCTCCCATTGCGGAAAGTTCGCGCCACGATTCACACTGATTCATCCTAAATTGGCTCCAAATTTGTAGTTCCTATTTCCTAGAAGGGATCGTTTGATGGGTGAAAACTTCGGTGAAAACTTTCTCCTTAACGCGTTATGAATGAATTGCAAAGTGGCAGGACCTTCAGAGAAAGTAAATTTACTTTATATTTGATTTTATCAATTTGATAATATTTGCTAATACTGGTACTGGTTGTGATGGTTTGTCAACTTACTAAGAATTAATCAACACAATTTTTGAACGTGCCAGAAGATGGTTTCTGAAACTTTATGGATAGTCTACCATTCAAGCACCTTGATTTCGACTTCAAGAGTGAGACAAACTTAATCTTACAGTCATTAATGCTCAGTTTTAAAATTATCTAAAATCTATGAAATATGTCAATTTAATGAAAAATATTAGATATGCACGCAGTGATATAACAAACAAACCAAAAAGTTGTACCACAGTCGGATTTTTGTCAAGACTTGAAAGAATAAATTTGGAATTACAAAGAGAGGAAAATAGTTTACCTAACTAAAATGAGAAAAATATAAAACTAATCTAGCTTGCTAGCAGATGAGTGTTTAATTCAAGAAATCGATAACTACAATATATCCAAAATATTCCCTACGTTTCAGAACTGACTCAAAATAACATTTTACTTGAAATTCCATATTGAGTGCAGTACACAATATTTTTTTTAATTTGTCAAAGCAATCTTCCCCATTCGTAAACATTGTATCAAAAAGTCAAATAATGGGAATCATCTGTAAATTTTACTGAGGTCCGTTCCCCATGACCCTAGAGAAAAACGTTAAATAATAACAACCTGAAAATTGATGCATAACATTTACTTACATTGGGATCATCAGCCTTTATATAGGCCTAGAGTCCCTAATTTGAGAGAATTGAAATAAAAGAAAAAAAACTTTAGGTGGACCGGTGTGTTAATGTTAATGCCAACTGAATCAACTCTTGGATTCCCTCCCCTAAGGGGTATACATACATAGATGGTTCAAGTTATGAGGCTGACAGCCCAATAACAACTGTAGCAAAAGCTATAAGGATAACTACACCCCGAATAAAAAAAAGGAATTTTCCACTTCCAGGAGCGATAACCCAACAATGCATGAAAATTAATCCTCCGATGGTGTTTCGCGCCCACACCAACCTTTGATAGGTTCACCGGTGTTCTTAGAAGCTGGTAATAACAGGTATTTGCAAACGGCCGCGCAGTACCCAGTAATTTTAGAGAAGAGCGCCACCAATCCACGTGGACGAACGGTGTCGATGCGTGCATTGTGTTACAAGTGCGTGCGTGTGCGTGTGTGTGCTAGAGAGCTGCCTACCGACACAAACAATGGCTTGTGGGCGGCAGCACATGCACTGAGTCAGTGTTTGTCAAAATCATCAACACCTGGACCTTGAGTCAACAGATGTTCGTGGTTCGAATTTCAAATAACCCCCTCGCGAACGATCTTGAAGATTCATAAACAGCCATCCATGTATAGGACCTGGCTATACTGGGCTGATTCGATGTTATTGTCATTGTGTACTGAATTATTTTCTGTTTTTGTGATCAGGCTCCACATAACAAACGTTTTGTTTTATTTCAAGTAATAGGTCAAATAATATTAACTAGAGATCACCTCCTGATCGAAATTCAACCAAAATTTCAGTTCATCTGGGTCCAATAAGTTTGCAAATAATATATTTTTACGGAAACACCAGCCTGTTTTTCTAACAGTAGTTATTACAGCAGCTGTGTAATGATTCAACCAGTTATCCTTCCTCCATAAGATTAACATTGAAACTTTGAAAGCCTGCAGGGTGTAGCCCTGTTAACTGATGAGCATTATAATGGGATTCTGCTCATCTACAGGACGCGAAAATTTCTTTTAAGATATGCACAAACTGAGAGAGAAGGAGAAAAAGAAATATGTTTTTCTATTAATATATAGATGATTGTTACAAAGGAATCAGCTGGTCTTTGTCAATAAGAAGCTACACCTCATGTGATCCATGACACTCATCACATTCATCATACTCACACCTCAGTCATATTGACATTAAAATAAGCACCAAATTGCGCCTGTGTCTCAATATAAAAAAATCGTTGTCAAGAGCTTACTAAATGTTTATAGAGCAACACAGTTGCTCTAGTTTATCTTGTGGAAAATATTTAAAGCTTAATTTAGTTATTTTCTCCGAAATTGAGTTTTAAGAACTTATTGAAGAAAACTTTTATAGAGTCTTACTTGTAGAGACTTCGGGTTCCTGTAGATAAACATTTAACCAAATAAATTGCTTCTACGATTCCAGAGACGCGTTTCCGAATAGTGGTTTTTGAGTGCTATACGAAACTCCAGTGACTAGACCCGATAATCCAGATACTTTTACTGCCATAGGATCATTTAAAGGTAAAGAGAAGGTCATTTCAAGGTAGGGTCATTCCATTAGTTTATGTATTGACGTTAGTTGAGAAACATCATTCCTCAACAATGTTGCTGTATCATTTTGCATAAGCTCGCCTTTTACTGTGTCATTTGCCTTTCCCTCTACTATGTATGTAGCAATTCATTATGAACCAAGTCACTACACTTTTATACCTCCTCCTAGCCATCAGCCCTCCATTAAATGTCCATTTCCTAAAACATCCAGTTCTTTACTTGACACCTCACACTTCACTTCCATTTTGAGTGTCATATCATCGACCTTTTTTAATTTTTCACCTAAATTAGGACAAAATATCGATAACCATCCTAAACACGCATCTCCCGTATCACCAGAAGACTCCTTTGTTCTCGCCTCCAAATCAGAATAAAGTAGCCATAAGCACTGTAGACCCGCATCTCACATAGCACTTGAAGAAACCTCTGCCCTCACCTCCACCTCAGGACAAAATAGCCAGGAGAATCCCCCGTATCACTAGAAGACAAATCTGACCTTGCTTCTACCTCAGGATAAATTAGCCAGAGACATTGTACACACGCATCTCCCGTACCAATGGAAGACACCTCTGACCTTGCTTCTACTTCAGGACAAATTAGCCAGACAGAGGCTTTGTACACACGCATCTCCCGTATCACTAGAAGACAAATCTGACCTCGCTTCAACCTCAGGACAAATTAGCCAGAGTCATTGTACACACGTACCAGTAGAAGAGACCTCTGCCCTCGCCTCCTCCTCGGGACAAAGTAGCCAGAGGTACGCCTAACGTCACGTCGTCGCGCCACGGTTTCACGGCTCGTTGGCGACGATTTTCCGCCAGTTGCTGGGCGATAAATTGAAACAATCAATGGATTGAGTGTTCCATTCGTCACGAAGTGCCACAAAGACTCGCGACGACGACGGCCCCGGCATTGGCACGGACCCAAGGACGCGGCGGCGGTCAACCTGGGAGGTGACGGACCGTACAGCAGAGGATCATCGAGCACTTGAACCACGATCTAGTCGATTGAATTATCTGTATCAAGCATAATCACCCCGTAGAAGTTTGAAAGTGGATTTTACAGTTGTAGTTTAAATTATTAGGTTGAGCATTTTAAACGTCTGTTAAACGTACAGCTGTAAGTAAGTAGTGTAGTTTTGTGTAGTTAATTACAATCACAATATAATATTGGATTGGCCAAGTGTAAGCTATACTTATTTAATACGCAAAAACATTTTTTGTGTTGAGAACTCCTCCTACAATTCTTAACCGAATTTTCAGTTTTTGGGGTCGTTGGATAGGGCTTGGTCTGTAGTTGTTTCCGCCAAAAGTTGATGAGAATCGGACTTAAAATAAGGGCACTATAAACAAATTAAATTTGAAATTTTCCCATTAGAATAACATTGAGATTGTTTTGAGCATTTTAAACATCTGTTAACGTACAGCTGTAGTTTTTTGTGATCTCTGATATTCACAATATTGGATTGGTTGGATTTCATTGATTTATAGTCCGTTTTTTTAAACCTGATCCTTCACGAGAATATTGGGGTGGGGAGGGATTTAAACTGTAAACAAAACCATTAAACTCGTGACAAACATGTTCGAGTATCAGATTTCCTCAAATAACGTTTTAAATAAGTTATAATATCTTTCAGTAGCTCCTAGTCAGCTGTTATATTTTGAAGCCAAACCTATTCCTTGTTAAAAAGTAACAGTTCTAAAATAAACTGATAAAAAACAACTGCTACCAATAATATTGTAAAACTGATACACAATATGTTGTGATGTAAAATTAACCAGCTGGTATGCAACAGTGAAATAAAACAAAAACAACAAAAAAACCAACAAAAAAACCAAAGGGCTCCAGCCAATTGGAAATTAGCAAGGATAAACAAACCCCCACCACCATCTCTCCCTAGAAGGATCAGCTTTAAAAAAACGGACTATAGAACGAAATGTAACTTTTGTATTGTATCAAAATAAACTGCTCGATTTCGAGCAACACCTGCACTAGTTGATTTAGAACTGAACGTAAATTTTTTTACAATGAAATATGTTGCTCCAAACTATGTGCTTGATTTCAAGCAACTAATACACTATATTAATTAATAACTAAACATTAGACATCAGAAACCTTGTCAATTATGAATCAAAATAAATATGCAACCATAAATCCCATACCCTTATGTACTTTTAAATTACTTACTGCAGTAACGGCTAAAACGAACAATCACTATAACGCAAATGATGACAACAATTTATTGTTTCCTGTAGCGTTGGAAACAGTTGAAGGTAAAAAAGAGTAAAATGTTGATTTGTAACGACTTTTCAACGGTGATTTACTCTTTGCCGACTAATACTGAATTATTGCTCTTTTAGAACCACCCAATACTAGGTACTGTGGGATCACCTGCCTCAAGAATACAGTCATCCCCACAAACGTTGTCTTAGAGACCTCTCACCTCTCGTCTAAAGTAATTAGCTCGTCTACCCCATCATAGTACCACAAACTTAATTACAATTTTCTTCTGAAGACCGCTAGGAACGTTTGCACTGATAACAGCAATTGGAACGTTTTATTTCCAGTGTAATTTGCAGTTGAATGAAAACCGATTGCAGTTCTCGTGCTCTAGTGCCAACTGTGTCATTTGTTAAAGAGGAATTGATTATAGTGTTTCACTCGACTAGCGGTTGCATGCAAATTGGAGAGTTCACCAAAATGATCGCATTGATTGAATTTAAGTCATTTAATGAATTTATTGTAATCTAAGGTCATTTCAAAATAAATTTATATTATACATCAGTATTATAAAATTGACATCAATTTCTCATTGCAATTTTCTTAGGGACCACCCAGTGCATTCCTGTTATTGTGGGATTTAAATTTGAGGCTAGGTCACGAATCTGTCTTCTCAAATATAGTTCTAAAATATTAGTGTATTGCTTGGAACCAATACTTTCTCTAAATATTTTAAATGATTTAGATTATTTTCCATCATAAATATTAAAAATTATATACCTTCTCTAAATGGTCTTTTGTAACTAGAAGATGGATAGGTTTGCCCCTGCATTGTTCAAAAAGATTTGTAGAAAAGCTGCAAAGTTGAGTTATTATTTCACACGTGTTTGAAATTCCAGCTGTTAAAGTATAAATGTAAACATATCACGATAAACTCTCTTCCGGTACCATGATTAAAAGGTGCTCATCAAATATAGATTTATAATTAGGCTATTTTTCATTTCGTGGCAACAGTTATAAATTATCGTTGTGTTTCAGTTACGAACAAAGCCAGTTTAACTTTTTATATATAAAAGCGGTTTCCTATTGATAAAATGACGAACGAGTTCGATCCCAGGTTTGCGATGGGCGACAAGATGTTTGACACGGGGTCTCTCTCGGCAGACTCTGAGGCTGGCAGTTCAGACGATGATGATGACTTTATGATGCAGCAAGTGTCGCTTCCTAAACAAGACCCTCCACCGGAGTACTGGCAGATGCAGAAACTGGTGAAATATCTGAAAGGGAGCACTCCAAGCACTACAGCCGTGGTATTGGGTTGCCTCAACGACTACGATCTGGACTCTGAGTTTATGCAGTTGGCTCTCCGCGAGGGGAATACCTTAGAGCTTTTAGTAAACCTTCTAGAAACCTCTGACAGAGACTTTAGGTGCAAGAAGTTAGCTTTGATCATTCTAGGAAGAGCGACACAACATGTTGTAATCCAACTTGAAGTGACCAATATAGGTATCGTCCCTTTGCTTGTAGATTTGTTGACGGATCCTGCGAGAGATCTCCAGAAACTGGCTGCTAACGTGATAGCCAACGTGGCAAAGCTGAAGAAGAGCGGCAAACAGGTGAGGACCTGCGGGGGAATACCCATCTTGGTACACATGTTGGATGTGGATGAGTCCATGTTGCGTCGACCGATGACAAGGTTAAGTCTAGACGAGGCTGAGCAAGTAGCGGTAGCCTCAGATGCCGCCAGAGCATTATGGTCGCTATCGCAGTCCAATCACAACAAGGAAGACATGCAGAAGGCAGGCATCATCGGCTTGCTACCTAAACTGCTGCAGTCACGGCATCAGGATATCGTCATCAGAACCATGGGAATGCTGCAAAACTGTGGAAATCTTCCTGAGTTCCAAATGGCCATTTATACAATGGATTTGGTCAAAGACATCGTGAAGCTGTTTAGCTCTGAGAACGAAGAACTAAAGAAACTCTGTGCTTTGGCAATATTCAGGCACTCGGAGGACGAGAAGATCCAAGCGTTGGTTCACAAACATAATGGTTTGACGCCGCTGGTGCGTCTTCTCCAGAAGGAGACGACTAAGGATAACGTTGATCTGATAACCGCTGTGACCGGAGCCGTATGGAAGCTAGCGATCAGTGAGGATAACGTGCGTCACTTTGAAACCGTCAACACCATCCCCACATTGGTGAAACTGCTAGACCACGACGACGAGACGGTGTTGGTGCACGCCGTGGGAGCTCTGGCAGAGTGTGCCAAGCTGCCTCACAATGCTCCAGTGATCAAGAGAGCCGGAGGGATCCAACCTTTGGTGAACTTGCTGAACAGGACCAACCAGCCACTGCTGGCCAACACCGCCCACGTGCTAGGAGAGTGCGCCTGGGACTTGAACTGCATGGCGGAGATGGAGGAGCACGACGCAGTGCGACTTATCTGGTCTTTGTTGAAGAATCCGTCTACGAAGGTACAAGCGAATGCGGCATGGGCGCTCGTGCCTTGCATCCAAAACGCCACCGAGTCTGGAGAGATGGTGCGCAGTTTCGTCGGAGGGATCGAGCTGATCGTGAAATTGCTGCAAACTCCAGACAGCAGAGTGGTGGCTTGCATCTGCGCGGCTCTCGCCAAGGTAGCGACCGATCAGGAGAATCTCGCTGTGGTCTCTGATCTAGGAGTCGTACCCTTGCTGTCCCAACTCTGCAAGAGCGCGGGGGATAACCAGTTTCTCCAAGAGCACCTCGCCTCCGCCATAGCCAACTGCTGCAACTGGGGTAAGAACTGTTTCGAGTTCGGCCGCCTCGGCGCGGTCACGCCGCTCGTGAACTTCTTGTACAACAGCAATGAGAGAGTGCAAGCCACCACTATAGAGGCGCTCAGCCACCTCAGCTCCGACCCCTTCAACTGCATCACGCTCCACCAGAGCGGCGTCGTGCCTCTGCTCATCAAGGCGGTCGGCTCAACCGACTTGAGAAAGCAGCAAGCTGCTGCCAAGTGCCTCGAGAACATTAGGAAACTCGCTTTGGACGCGGATAAGAAACGGACAAGACAGAAGATGTAGAAAATTCAAAATTATTTTTTTTTTGTGAGATGGATGGATGGATCTCATAAAACACACTAGATATTACCGTCCGTGCTACAACGTAACATGCAGTTTGAAATTTTAAGTACGGCCTTATAGATTTTAGGAGAGTTTATCATGTGTTAAGATCATTGGGTTGATTATAACAGCTGAAACAATCAAATCGTGTTGGTTTTTTTCATGGTAGGCCTAAAACGAGTAGCCTATAGAGGTACAAATTAATGTAATTTCCTTTTTCAAATTAATGAAAAAGTGTAACCATTGACTATGTACACTAACGTGAATAGACCTCTCATTGATTGCATTTAGTTTGATGAAAAAAATTTTAAGTTTCGTGGAAGCGGCGCCACAGTCACTGCCTTCGATGTTGTTATTATTCAGCTGGATTTACAGTGCTTCAAAAACACTTCACCAAAACATAAACAACTCTCAGTTATAAAATATTTCATCCTTGGTTGAGGAGAGTGGTAATACTGATTTATCTATCATATGTCACTTGTAGTTATACGTATATTCGCCGCAGAAGATCGCACAACCGTCAATGGGTTTCAGACACGCGTATGCTATGAGAAGTCTATGCACGTTAGCGTATATAGTCAAAATTGTAACTTAAAACTTATATTTAATAGCAGTAAGCCTACACACTAAAAGCAATAAAAAGCATCCATCCGCACTGACCGAACATATTCCACCGAACTCTTATTTGTTGTCGGTGTGTTTTAAGAATTTAAATCTTATGGTTGGTAATTTTTCGTTAGGAAAGTATATGGACTTTTTTTATAATTTCACCATGAATGTTTCACACTGGTTCTGCTAGTGTGGACGCGGCTAAACCAAATACATTGAAAATCGTTGTTTCATCCTCAAGGACTGTAAAATGTTTAGATGTCCTCCTAGAGTAAAATTGTAATCTAATAAGGGTTTAAAGCAATAATCAACGTCATTCATAACCCACTAAGGCAATAATTAAGGAACTAATCGCGTGTTTTGAAAATTTCTCCACCATTTGATATTTGGGTGAAACACCCCAATAACTAATTATTTAGGTCGTCAGTTGGAAACACATCAAATTTATAAATATGCATAATCTGTAGTAGGCTGTATATGCCTATTAATAAAGCCTAAGTTTCTTACTATATTTTCTTTCAGTTTTAGATTGACTTCTTTACTTTTGCTAAAATCGCCAATGCTAAATCCTACTGCTTTCGTGGCTTATCCAACAAACATAGAATACGAGTTGGCCCTATCGCATAAATAAATTATTCATAAGGGCTTGGCGACACCGGTTTCTTGATTCTTATCCATAACAAATTATAGCACCGGCTGACAAATTGTGTATTTTAAACATTGTCTGGAAATTCAAAAATGCTCTGGATCAGATGTTAGAAAAGACAGATTTCGTCCCAAAAAAATTACCATTAAAGCTATATTTTATTGAGTTGTATTTTATCTACTCTTATATGATTTCGTTTCTTCAACACTGTAAATGATAAATAAATGGCATTTTAGTCGTGCTCGAATGTGTAAATGTTTGTTTTCTTTGTCCAATCCAAGAAGGCGTTAAGATAGGATCGTAAGCAGATTAATATCAAAAGCGAAAACATTGACAACCGGTTATTCGATGATCTGCCGTCCAAACTTGTTCGGTCTCGCTTTGTCCACAGATTTGCCGTCCAAACAACAACCTTGCAGATTATAAATCACGAAGAGCGAAACAGGAGATAATCTGAGGATTATGGCCAATTTGGAATGTGTTATATAATTTGGGACCTTTAATTTTGAATCCTCTTATCCTCTTATTATATTTGAGTAGCGTCTTGTCTGTTAAACTGTCGTCATAGCTTCTTTGATACTTTTTTTATAACAAAAGTATTAGAATGACCTCTTGAGCAATGTTTCCTCAAAATAGTCTCAATTGTTATAACCATCGCAATGTGTACTATCAAATATTCAACATATTTCACATATTTTGGAAACTTCTTTAGTTTCATAAATTTTCAAAATACCATCTCAACATTGAAAATCAAATTTTAGTCATGGGCAAAAGATTCGATTGATTTCAATAAATTGATAACAATTTTGTTGAATGTAGAGTGTGTGTTACAGTATTTAAAAAAGATTCAACTCATATCTTGCTTTCGCTGGTAGTACGCACTTTCTTCTGGATCTAGGTAAGAGTACCGGTAAAACATGGAACACCCTTTGTTGTCGATCTCATACTGAACTGCTTAGGCTATACTAAACTATTCTATCCAGCATTCAAGAATGGATTTACAAGAACTAATTAGTTAGTAGTGTAACTTTAAGAATACTGAGTAACATAAATATTGTTACGTCAAACTCAACATTTATCCGTTTGAAATTCCGGATTTGTCCGCCAGTTTGCCTTCACAATATCATCGCTAATTCCCGGCACTGTCTAGTGAGCTACCGTGCCCTGAGCATGACACACTGAACTTCACTTTGTAGGACACAATCGTTCTCTCATCGTCCCACTTGATGATAACGATATCCACGATGATGCGTATCCGAGTCATCAGATATGATACGATCCTCCCGTCTCTCTCTCCCTCTCTCCTGCAGCGGAGGATGCGACGGTCCGCTGATATCAGGCCAATGGGTCAACGGAGAAGTGGAAGTCGTGTCTATATTGTTCATGCTAACGCTCTTGGTTTGATTTTACTGGTTTGAAATTAGGTATGCCAAATCGTTGACGTTTTGACGAAATAGTTGATGATCCCGTTATTAGTTTGCTTTACGTCGTTTTTTTTCATCTCAATAGCTGTTCACATTGTAAAACTGACACAGGTAAAAAAATCTTCTAGTAGTAATCAACTAATATTAATTTTAGGAACTTCCGAAAAGAAGATAACTGCAGTTACTTCAGATACTTCAGATACTGCAGATACTTCGTTCTAAATGGAAAATTAGTAATCTTTATCTTCCTGGAGCGTGACTTGGAGGAAAATGCAAAGTTGTTTAGCGTAACAACAATTTCAGATCATATATTGATCATCTTGGCTCTAAATTCACAATGACTTAATAAAGATTCTTGATCCGGTCAACAATAGGTTCAAGAGGAGATCAATTCAAAGAGCGATCCATAGAAACAAAGAACTTCCGAGCTTCTTAAAAATTAACTATTCTCTTCTCCAACTGCTAGTAGGAGCTTTTAAGATCACTTTAAACTACTGTTTCCTACTTTACTGTATATTAGTCACTGAAGTAGATTTATTTATATTTGTTATTTACCTTGCACATTCAAATATTTATTGTTGTATCAAACGCAGAATAGGTAGAGACGAGGCCGCAGTATCGGTTGCCAGCCGAGGGCGAGTATATTATTTAAATTCAACCTATTTACAACAAAAGCCAATACTTTATCGATCTGGATAATTCGATTTTCCGGCTGGCCGCCGCCAGCGCCGCGTGGTAAGATCAAGGTCGCCTTATCAGCGTCTGGGCGGCTCAAGGTCAACCTGTTATCACCACCCAAGACTGCAACTTATGTACTTATTGTGTCACTTAATTTGTTTCTTGTTGAGTCCCAGCATCGCTAAATTTATTGCACACGCAATAAATGTTACTCGACCCGCCGTTGATCCGGGGTTCGAGTATTATTAAGTTTATAAATAAAACTAGCTGACTTACTCGTGCTTCGCAACGGTAGGGCGTAGGACCTACTCAAATTGCAATGCCAACCTGAGGAATTTTTACACTTCAGGTGAGCTCGTTCGCTACGTTCACTCACCGTCAGGTTCAGCTCGTTCGCTGCGCTCACTCGCCTCAAGTTACAATATCCTTTATTTTTTATTACTAATCTTCCCTTAATACTTTAAATGAGAACAGCTGTTTATGATTAAATAAATTGCAGACAACTACTGTCATTTCACATAGTTCTCATCTGCTATAATGTAAACAAAAACCCAAAACAACTTATACTTCCTATACTAACTCCGTGCTAACTTTCACCTTCTGTGGGGCGGGGCCCATTGGGAATTTTGTAAAATCGTTTCTTATTGTCTGCCTACGCTATGAGAGGAATATGTATGCAAAATCTCATGATTCTAGGTGCTATGATTTGGTCTCTGCGTTGATCGGAATTTCGCATTTATATATAGAGAAGATTTAGGGATATATGCTGTATAGTGTAAAGAACTGCAATAGATGATTTAATATTGTTAGTCAATGTCAATACTAAAATTAACTTGAAATACAAGTGTTATAATACAAAACTTTCTGTTTGATTGAAATGTTTAATGATAATTTGGAAATTTGTGCATTGTGTATTGTAAAATATACAGGGTGGAAAAAAACGCTGGAAACGGTCTAATATCTTTAAAAGTATTTAGGTAATAAAACTCAAACTCTGCAAATTGATTATGAGTGACAAAGTCTACTTCCTAAAGTACTTTTTGTCCTTAGACCTCCATGGGGGGGAAGGCCCACAAGGAGTCAGAAGAAAATCTTAAATGTAAGCATAGGTCAATATGTACATCAAATTAAAGGTCTCCAAGAATAGAGAATAATGCCTCAAACCCGACCTCAAAAGGATGACCGAGTCAAAAATGGCAGGTGATCAAACTTAGCATTAAAATTATATTGCTGAAAACAAAAAATGCAATATCTACCGATATAATCGACCTTTTGAGGTCGGGCTTGCGGCAAATTGCTTAGAATGCAAAGCCCTTTAAAATGATATATAATATAACATAGGCCAATGAAGGGTTTCCCAAGACTTCCTTTAGGGACGTCCCTAGTGGAAGTCGTCAGAGAAACTGATTTGGCCCATGTCATATGATACATCATTTTAAAGCGCTTTGCATTATAAGCAATTTGCCACAAACCCGACCTCAAAAGGTTGAGTGTAACGGGAGTTATTGCATTTTTTGTTTTCAACAATATAATTTTAATGCAAAGTTTGATCGCCTGCCATTTTTGACTCGGTCATCCTTTTGAGGTCGGGTTTGCAGCATTGTTCTCTATTCTTGGAGACCTTTAATTTGATGTACATATTGACCTATGCTTACATTTAAGATTTTCTTCTGACTCCTTGTGGGCCGTCCCCCCTTGGAGGTCTAAGGACAAAAAGTACTTAAGGAAGTAGACTTTGTCACTCATAATCAATTTGCAGAGTTTGAGTTTTATTACCTAAATACTTTTAAAGATATTAGACCGTTTCCAGACTTTTTTTCCACCCTGTATGTACAATAGTTGTTAAATGTATGACAGCGTCATCACTGATCACGCGTTTTGTAATGCATCTTTTATAATTAATTAGACATACTCTTTATATAAATCAATTAATATAAAAATTTTTATTATTATTAACACGACAAAATAAAAATAAAAATATTATTATTATTTTTATTATTATTAACACGACTTGATTTGGGTTTATAACTTTTCCGATTAGTCTTTAAAAAAAAATGTTTTAAATGAATTTAGACCTACTATATTTTATATTTCATCTCAGATAATTTCATGTAGGCTATTGCTGTTAAACCTAAAAATATTGCTGAACAAACCTTGCCCAAAAGACTTTTTAAGTTCATCACAACATTTTTTTCGTGCAAAACCCAAATTAATCATTTAACACACTACATTTAGCTATAGTTTAGCTGTAGTTAAATTGAAAACTTAATAAAGTAATTCTAAAAGTCATTTTTCCTTCATAGTTCTAAAAGTCCAGATTGAGTAAACAATAAGGCTTTTGGACAATACATAGTATCTACCTATTTTATTCCCCTGTTCGGACGCCGTTTTACAACAGATTTTCTTGAAACTTAGTAAAAATTTTGTTGAATGGTTACATTAAAGCTCTAATACCTTAAAAGTTTGAAAGTTTAAAATTATAGCTCTGAATGACGTCTAAAATTAACTCAATTCTCCTTCTTGTTAAGATTTTTTTAGTACAAATACAACTTATTTTTACTCATATATCAGGTACGAGGGCCCTAGATACAACATTAATCTAAAATAAAACATATTTTTACGATAAAAAAATCAGTCTTAACGAAGTCCGAAACAGATGAATTCAAAGCGGAGAGATGTTTGCAGTGTTTTTATAGGGGTGAAAATTACTTAAACGAAATCCCATTACAGATTCCAATCGAATTTTTAAGACCGAGGGAATTCTACAAAACTTCAGAATCTATCGGAACAGCAGTGTTATTTTGGGCTACGCGTACCACAATAGAAGAATATTTGAATATAGATCAAATCATCGGATGAATGCGATCAATCACTTGTCCCCCGCCGTCATGACGGATGGTTGACAGCGGCATCTGGGGGCAAGGCCGGGCAAGAAGGTCGCGGTCCCGCTGCCCGCCCACGCGACGCTCGTGCTACAATACCTCAACCTCGCCGACCCGCGACGCGACAACGCGACACGACGCGACACTCGTGCTACAATACCTCAACCTCGCCGACCCGCAACGCGACAACGCGACACGACGCGACACTCATGCTACAATACCTTAACCTCGCCGACCCGCGACACGACAACGCGACACGACGCGACACTCGTGCTACAATACCTCAAACTCGCCGACCCACGACGCGACAACGAGACACGACGCGACACTCTGGCTACAATATCTCAACCTCGCCGACCCACGACACGACAACGCGACACGACGCGACACTCGTGCTACAATACCTCGACCTCGCCGACCCGCGACGCGACAACGAGACACGACGCGACACTCTGGCTACAATACCTCAACCTCGCCGACCCGCGACACGACAACGCGACACGACGCGACACTCTTGCTACAATACCTCAACCTCGCCGACCCGCGACGCGACAACGCGACACGACGCGACACTCTTGCTACAATACCTCAACCTTGCCGACCCGCGACACGACGCGACACTCTTGCTACAATACCTCAACCTCGCCGACCCGCGACGCGACAACGCGACACGACGCGACACTCTTGCTACAATACCTCAACCTTGCCGACCCGCGACGCGACAACGCGACACGACGCGACACTCTGGCTACAATACCTCAAACTCGCCGACCCGCGACGCGACAACGAGACACGACGCTACACTCTGGCTACAATATCTCAACCTCGCCGACCCACGACACGACAAAGCGACACGACGCGACACTCGTGCTACAATACCTCGACCTCGCCGACCCGCGACGCGACAACGAGACACGACGCGACACTCTGGCTACAATACCTCAACCTCGCCGACCCGCGACACGACAACGCGACACGACGCGACACTCTTGCTACAATACCTCAACCTCGCCGACCCGCGACGCGACAACGCGACACGACGCGACACTCTTGCTACAATACCTCAACCTTGCCGACCCGCGACACGACGCGACACTCTTGCTACAATACCTCAACCTCGCCGACCCGCGACGCGACAACGCGACACGACGCGACACTCTTGCTACAATACCTCAACCTTGCCGACCCGCGACGCGACAACGAGACACGACGCGACACTCTGGCTACAATACCTCAACCTCGCCGACCCGCGACACGACAACGCGACACGACGCGACACTCTTGCTACAATACCTCAACCTTGCCGACCCGCGACGCGACAACGAGACACGACGCGACACTCTGGCTACAATACCTCAACCTCGCCGACCCGCGACACGACAACGCGACACGACGCGACACTCTTGCTACAATACCTCAACCTCGCCGACCCGCGACGCGACAACGCGACACGACGCGACACTCTTGCTACAATACCTCAACCTTGCCGACCCGCGACACGACAACGCGACACGACGCGACACTCTTGCTACAATACCTCAACCTCGCCGACCCGCGACGCGACAACGCGACACGACGCGACACTCGTGCTACAATACCTCAACCTCGCCAACCCGCGACGCGACAACGAGACATGACGCGACACTCGTGCTACAATACCTTAACCTCGCCGACCCGCGACGCGACAACGCGACACGACGCGACACTCGTGCTACAATACCTCAACCTCGCCGATTCGCGACGCTACAACGCGACACGACGCGACATTCGTGCTACAATACCTCAACCTCGCCGATTCGCGACGCGACAACGCGACACGACGCGACACTCGTGCTATAATACCTCAACCTCGCCAACCCGCGACGCGACAACGAGACATGACGCGACACTCGTGCTACAATACCTCAACCTCGCCAACCCGCGACGCGACAACGAGACATGACGCGACACTCGTGCTACAATACCTCAACCTCGCCGACCCGCGACGCGACAACGCGACACGACGCGACACTCGTGCTACAATACCTCAACCTCGCCGATTCGCGACGCTACAACGCGACACGACGCGACATTCGTGCTACAATACTTCAACCTCGCCGACCCGCGACGCGACAACGCGACACGACGCGACACTCGTGCTACAATACCTCAACCTTGCCGACCCGCGACACGACAACGCGACACGACGCGACACTCGTGCTACAATACCTTAACCTCGCCGATTCGCGACGCTACAACGCGACACGACGCGACACTCGTGCTACAATACCTTAACCTCGCCGACCCGCGACGCGACAACGCGACACGACGCGACACTCTTGCTACAATACCTCAACCTCGCCGACCCGCGACGCGACAACGTGACACGACGCGACACTCTTGCTACAATACCTCAACCTCGCCGATTCGCGACGCTACAACGCGACACGACGCGACATTCGTGCTACAATACCTCAACCTCGCCGACCCGCGACGCAACGAGATACGCACTTTCCTGTATATCGAGCAACATCAAACCGATCTCCATAGACCAAATGTATACTCTTGTACCGATTAACATGGATATTACTGATAAGGGATATCCACTTGGAAGGCAGTCCTATTGAGCCTTGAGTATCCGTGGATAATTGATTATTTTTCTGTATCGATCAAGGTGGGTACTCCTGATAGACGATGGCTTTTCTGGAAGGATTAACAATGATACTCCTGAAAAAGAATTTACTTTTATGATCTGACCACTAAAGTTTTGTAAAATTAAGCCGAAATATGGCTGATGGGAAATGGGAAAACATTTTGGACAGCAAATGTTTGCTGAAATGTGTTCTATATTATCTCCTGACCTCCGTCAGAAAAGTCCCCTGAAATCCCCAGTAGGCAACGTGCATAAAAATGATGAGATGGCCCACGTGTAGTAAAAAATAAATCTTTCGTCCCATTTTGAGTCAAAAATGGAAGCCTGTCAAACTTAAAATAAAAATCAAAACTTAACCTAAACGCTTAAAAATGTAATAATTTTTGAAATATTTGACTTTTTGAGGTGCTTTTACGAATTACCTTTGAAAATGCAGATAGCTTGACATATGCCTATCACATTCCCCTTGAAATCCTCTACACCGACGTCCTAAAGAGGAAGTTCCGAAAAAAATGTCTTAGTCCATAGCCATGCTATACATAATTTTATAGGCCTAAAACCAGACCTCAAAAGAATTAACCAGACCTCAGATGTCGAAAGTTATTGCATTTCAAAGTTTTGATAATATTATTCTAAGTTTTTAACGTCTGCCATTTTTTCTCCCAAAATTTATATTGAGGTCGGGTTTACAGAATTTTATTCTACATTTAAAGACCTTTAATTTTATGTATATAAATCTTCTGGAATGTATTTAAATTTAGTATGCTTAATATCAAATTTTATTGTAATCCTTATGGGCCAACCCCTCATTTTTGGGTATGATCCCCAAATCATCCCCATATAGGATTTTAAGGGACTTTTCGGAGGAAGGTGAAAAGTCCAAAAATTATTTCATTTTTTCCCGAATAATTTTATTTCACTAACTATTGATTCTCCTGATAGACAATGACATTTCTGAACAGATTAACAATGATACTCCTAAAAAAGAATTTGTTTTTATGAACGGACCACTATGGATTCTCCTTGTGGTGGTACTATAACTTTCCTGTACTGCTCAATAAAGGATTTGTCTCATGAACTCAGCAAATAGGCATACTCCTTGTAGACTCTATTAATCTCCTGCATTTACCACCATAATACTCTTTGTAATAAAACGATTCTCTCATTCAACCGTTGATACCACCATGTGGTTAAACTATTATTTTCTTATAGATAGGCTCTTGATAAAGTTTTGTTTTAATGGTTTCACCAACGATACTGCTGATAGCCTGTTACCGATGTTCCTTTCTAACCATCATATCTATAGCCTACTCCTATAGCAAATTTATGTGAAATTCAATCTTCGTATTATGTTGCACTGTTACTTTATGAAAACCCAGTTATACTTGGTACTGTACCAATTAATTGTTAATTAATTTTCGTCATCTGTTCGCCGTCAATATTGCAGAAGGATAATTATTTTACTCCAGTTTGTTTATCAACGATAATATCGTCAAATAGTGAGCATTTACAGCGGTTTTTTATCATAAAATAACTGTATGTACAATGTAATATGGCTAAGATTACACCCACAGGATCTAGGAGCAATTGCGGTTGCGGTTAGGAATCCGTGTAGAGCATTGTACTGGTCAAAATCAGATATTTTTTGTAATTTTTTCATTGGGTATAGAGAATATTTAAGCAAAATTACATTACCCTAATGTGGGGTTACTCAATTCCACCTTTTTCATTGTTTAAAGTTTCTTGTTAACATCGTTGATAAATATTTTGTAAATTATATGAAGAGCATTGTTTTATTTTCAGCTTTTTTCAATTGGAACACTATTGATTGATTATACGCAAAATGAAAAGGCATTGACGCAGTCACCTTTCATCTAGAAAATATGACCTCGACAACAAAGTAGGCCTAAATGTCGTCTTAGAAATCACAATTGGTTATCAAAGTGGGTTTGCTTTCACGCTATGTTTTTGGTTTTCATTTTTTTTCATTTATATTTCGTTTTTATTTATACACAATTATTTCAATTTAAGATCTCGTAATATTTATTCGACTTTTTATCTTTTAATAATGTATACACTGCATTATGTTTTGTATTGTCTTAAAAATATTTTGTATTTTGTATTAACTATTTTGTTAGCTAAAACTAGATAAAACTGGACCTCTATAATTTGAATTTAATTTATATAAACGTAAATAATTCAAACTATTTATATTTCGAACAATTTAAAAACAAATGTCTGCCCGCCGTACTTCAAACAAGTAAGAATATTAACGGTATTATTACCAATGAATACTGGTATTACTGGCACAAAAAATCCTTTATACTTTTCTAGCTATCCGTTCTTTGTACAGGGTGTGTGTAATTTGTTTATACGAATTATATATATTGGAAATTCAAGTATAAATAAGAATGTAATACGCAATACGATATCTTCACTTGTTTTGCACTGTCTCTAGGCCTATACCATAATTTTATGTTCCACAGTTGGCAGGTACATTCGTCAAACGCTTGTTATTGTTTTGCTTTATGCAAACTAATAAATTCGATCTGTTGTGATTGTCTTCATAAACAAACTATAACTCCCGAAACCCCTGACATGGGCACCTTTATGACGGTCCTTTGGCTAAGGCCTGAAGAGGTATAAAAAAGTAATGGCTTAGAAACCTACTCCGATATAAATTATATATACCAGCATCCATTTTTATAGGTATAAAATAAGGTAAAGCATTAAAAAACTGGACCGCAAATAATTCATTTTAACATTCGAAAACAATCAATATTTTTGCACCATTTGAATTTACAGTCGCAACAATGTCCGAGAGGGGAGGAACTGTAGCTTATTGCAAGTCAGACGGCAAAAACAATTGCATATCCGATTTCTTGATTTCGTTGCCGTCGCATCGGTTCGACCCGCGCGGCGCCGCGGTCAGTTACCTTGCTACCAGATGCTCCCGTCCGCGGCCCTGGCACTGACCGACAGGGCGTGGTCCCTCAAGGTCGCGGGCCCTCCCCCTCTCATCATCGGCACCATGCGATCTTGCGTAACCGGGGTGGTGCAAGGGGTAGTGTTGTCACCGGGAGAGGGCACGCCGCTAACCGGGATTTATTTTATCTCCGATATTTCGCACAGTATTGAAATTGGTCGGTAATTCATAGTATCAGAAAATATCAGAGAAAAAGTATGCAAATTCTTATGAACAGCCCTAGGTCATATTTCAGCACTAAACCTCTAAAAATTAGGACGATGCAAACGATCGTCTTGCACCAGCGCCAACGCATGATCTAATCGGTGAATGTCTCAATGGATGAGCAATATGACATGAATGACAGCGCGGCTGCTACATATCAGCCGGGGTGCAATCACATCGGACTCAACTACGCGCGAGTAGCGTGGTCGTGCGAGCACCAGCAAACGTGCGTAAAGAAACGGACCGTTTAGGCCTAGTGGAGACTCAAGTTGGAACTCGCTTGAGGAGTCACACCGCCTGCGCTTCAAGTCAAGTCAGAAGTCGAGTCAAAATATCTTTACTTATGAAGTACACATTGATGTACAATTAAATGGCGTCATTTGTACTACAGTACAACTAAACTTTAACTTAAACCTAAGAAGAAAGTGTTAGATTTTACATATGTATAACTACATTTTGAACAAAGAATACACAAAACATATAAATAAAAAATATAATTTTGTAATCTATTCTTTATTGGGGGGTAGAAAAGAATTCCTCCTGGGAATATAGAGCTTTTTCTATTAGATAGTTTTTTAGTTTCCTTTTAAATTTAGGCATTTTTTCTTTATTTTTAATGTCATTAGGTAAATATTTAAAAAATTTTAGTCCTATGTAAGTCGGTTTTTTTCATAAAATGTTAATTTATGTTGCGTTGAAGTGATTAATTTTTTGTGTCTGGTATTGTATGGGTGGCTTTTAAAATCAGAGATTTCTAAATAATTTTTAGCAATTGTGGATGTGTCTAAAATATATTGTCCATAAACTGTTAAAATTCCTAATTCTTTAAATTTGTCTTTTGCTGTTTCGTAATATCTCAATTTTGCTATGATTCTTACAGCCTTTTTTTGTAATTTTAGTATGCTATTCATATTTGATTTTGTGGTTGAACCATAAAGGCATAAACCATAAGCTAAATGAGAATGTATGTTTGCAAAATATATATTTTTTGGCGTTTCTTTATTACAAAAGAATGCCATTCTAGAGAGTGAATAAATTCCTGAACTTAATTTTGATAATAATTTATTAACATGTGCATTCCAGCTTAAGTTTTGATCTATGATTAGACCTAGAAACTGTATACTATTTTTATTTTGTCGTGTT
This sequence comes from Neoaliturus tenellus, assembly GCA_030545055.2. Taxonomy (NCBI): domain Eukaryota; kingdom Metazoa; phylum Arthropoda; class Insecta; order Hemiptera; family Cicadellidae; genus Neoaliturus; species Neoaliturus tenellus. The sequence goes on along the minus strand of CM061533.1, from coordinate 23,367,214 downwards.
ATACTTCGTCGCGTGAGCTCGCTCTTACTCGCGCACCAGATTTTATCAACCATGATTTTGTATTGGTTTCAGAGGCGAGTGAGTGCACATGGTGAACATGGATTTCATATTTGGCAGGAAATTTTTTTTTAGTCTAACTAATTCAAATGATGAAGTATTAATTGAATTAATCTGTGAAATACAATCTATTTGGGTTGCCGCTTGTAACTAAAGCACTGTAATGGAAACTAATATACCATTAAAAAGAAAAATTTTGATAGAAATTGCAAAAGCAATGTCCCTTTCAATTGAGTTAAAAAAAAACTTCAGTAAACTATTTTTTATGTTTTATCTATTATTATTTTATTGAGTAATTGAAATATCTACGTCACAAAATGTCTGAACAGAAGTGCAAACATCAACATTTTATAATATTTTTTCGATAAATGTACCAAATTTTAAATAATTGCATTCATAAGGATGAACTTAACTTATAGTTAGGACTATACTGAAATACAGGTGTAGCTGTTAAAATACAAAAATGTGCTGAGATGGAGATTTATCAACTTATACATTATATTAACATAATTTATTTAAAACTAGAGCCATCCAAACACTTATTTTTAAAACAAAAAGAATATTGCAACATGACAATAAAAAAGAACAATACTGTACCGGTAGTATGTTGTAGTAACACAAATTATATTCCGGCAGATACCTAGCAATTATTGGCAAGATTGTGCAATTGATGATAGAGATCTAAAATTTGGAACACAAATACTACATGTACAAAGTTTAGATAGGAGGTCATCTTAGATTTTCCATGTATGAGGTTTTGTGGGGTTTCAAATGGGGGTTTCCCACTTTTTGCTACAATTTTTTAATTAAATAATTTTAGCTACTTATCTTGCAAGAGCTTGAAAAAAATAAACAATTTAGTATTTTCAACTATTAAATTATCTTCAATGTGATAAGACAATCATATTGAAGAATTTTCCATTCAATAGTATTTTAGGCACTATGCGAATAGTACTATCGAACAAAAAATTTATTGATGTGCATTGGATCAAATATTATTATATTGGATCAGGTGAGATTTTCTCTTTGAATTTTCTCTGCAACAACTCAATATACAGTAATTTAACGGTTGAAAATACTAAATTGTTTTTTTTTGTTTTTTTTTTTTTTGGCTCTTGCAAGATTTGTAACTTAAAATTATGTAGTTTTTAAATTGAATGGTGAAAAATTGGAAAACCCCATACATGGAAAATTCAACATAGTCTTCTATATAAGTTTATCCCTTTGTACATGTTTTATGTGTGTTCCAAATTTGAGATCTCTGTCATCAAACACACAACCTTCCTACATATCTGCTGGACTATTACTAAATCTCTTTTATAATCTATATTAATTCAACGGTGAGCCTGCAGGGTTGTCATTACAGCTAAAATGTTTGGACAAGCACTTAAATTGAGGGCAAACAACCCATTATCATAACTGATTATTGTAAAAAACATGAAATTTTGATAATCAGGCAGAAGAGGCAAGTCTAGCTAAAATTGGGCAATTTGCATTCTAGACTGATTTGACACAGCTCAAGGTTATGGGGGCAATTAGATCCTCTTCGTGGCCAACATGCGGGAAATGGAAATTTGACTTTGTTTCACTCAGAAACTGTTATTTTCTTCTTTTTTTTTAATAAGTGGAGATTCACGTGTAGACCTTTCTCAATAATTTCTATATAAAAATCCCTCCCTTCTTGCATGACTTTGAGAATATTTACCTAAACTGAAGCACTTTTCTCTATGATTATCAAAGAAACGTTCTTAGCACTGGTGATTAATCTATCTATTTATATAAATTATGTTTAATTATTTTTGTACATTCATGTGACAGTCACGATTTCACATACATATTCCTTATCTCTAAAAATAAGAACTTTATTTTATAGTTCAGTACACTTTATAGTGCACTAAATGGTTAATAACCAATTCATGGTTACATTTTAAAACCAAATTTTACAGTGCATTAGAATATCTAACAGAAAACAAGTGATTTTTTATTGTGGGGTATAACCCCTGGATCAATTTAACATTGTGTTTTCTAGGCTTACCTTATGATCCAAATAAGTCTGTTTTATGGAGACCAACATTTCAGTGTAGAAACACTATCATCAGTCCTTTGTACTTTAGGTTTAGGCTACATGTGGTTTTTGTCGTCTCTCTTGAGCAGACTGTCAATTCAATTTGAAGATATTTACAGGTTAAAAAGCTCACATTTAACACATTAAATAACACAAATAAAACATGACACATGACATGTTTGTCTGCAGACCGAAACACATATTTCAAGCTTAACAAAAAAAGGAGAATTGACAAGTATCATTAGAAGTATCTAGACATTTCACTTGTGATGAGCCAGAAGTGGAGATTAATGCAATGCCAAGGCCCGGTTCACACGAGCTTCAAAATACGCTGCGTGCAACGATCATGTGCACCGGGCCTAAATTGGCAAAGCATTGACAGTGGGCTTGTTGTAGTTTTTAACATCATGTTGAAAACCAAAAACGTGCTTTACTTTTACTAATCCAAAAGCTAAGTTATCTTGAAAGTCCGGAAAAGATTCACAAAGAAATTAAAGTTATTGTCCCATTGCTTCCGTAGAGCATAGCCCTGGGGACCGATTTGAATTATGATGCGGTTCTGCTCATCTAAATGACGATACCTTTCTAACAGGACAACATTAAAACTGGTTTGTACTGGTTGCAAAGTTGACATTGCAGCAAAAAAAGTTTTCATAACATATGTTAAGTCTTTAGGCAGTCTACTATGAATATTATCTCTTCCTTCATGGTCCATTCATGTTCTAGACAGCAAGGGATGTTGGGGGCTGAAAAACCCTAGGTGAGGAAGATGAATCTACAATCGGGTTGGTTGGCAACTCGATTGTAGAGCGGAAAATCAAGAGAGCGGATTGAGGTTTAGAGCGGATTGTACGGGGTAGAGCGGAAAATCAGCCGATTTGAGCCTGAATATCAGTTTTCACAGGAGCACAGAAGTTGGCCATCTAAGAGGTCATCTGCTCCCCCATTTCTCACCCTTTCTCTTCCTTCAATATGCTGTTTTTCCTGGGGCAAGCGCAAAATGCCCATTCCGCTCTGCACCACAGTTTTTTTTTTTTTTTTTTTTTTTTTTTTTTTTTTTTTTTACGGTGTATAAATTATACATGTAGTAACTAACTACGTCACAAACACATGAAAACAGACCTCGACATGTTTGGGTTAAAGTTCTTTAAAATAAAAAATTCTTCTCAAGTTAGAGCAACCACCAAGTGAATATACAAATTTAGAGGAACGGTTAACTTGAGTTCTGGGGCAATATGCTGAAACATGTTAAAATAAAATTAATGAAATTAAATTGAATTGTTTACCTCTATTTTGCAGGTGTTGTACGGAAGGGTCGCCAGATCAGCTGGCCTGGTGGGTTCGCACCCTTGGGACCCTGCCTCTCTGACAGAGGAGAGTTTGGTCGGTGTACATCGTTCCGACGGTGCTACCCGTACTTCAAACTGCCCGAGCTGGGCACGTGGGAGACATGGGTGCTCGGCGTGTACGACACTTGCACCTATCTCACTTCCACTGGCAAACAGGTTGGTAGAGCTCTGGTTTGGGGTTTAACTTCGTAATGAGTTAGAATTGGCCACATGGTCACCTTACTAAATGATATGAATAATTTATTTACAATTCTTTAGAAAAATGAAAAATAATAATCTTAAAGAAAAATCTGTTGAGAGAATCATGATAATGTCCGACAGCATGCGTGGTCAACTGGCTGCGGTGTCAGCCTTTAAAAGTTTCTTTTACGCCTTCTAAGTTTCAAAGTTAATCCTATACTCTAATACGAGTAAGGTATATTTGTATGTATGTATGAATGTACATATGTATTTATGTATGTATGTATGTTTGCACACGGATCTCAAAAACAGCTTGAACGATTTTCTTCAAAATTTGTAAATAACTTAGTTCTGGAATAAAAATAATATAAATACAGGTCTCTATGCCAAGAAAAGTCTTATTTCTTTATAACCTTTAATTGAAATTTAAAAAATTTTAACATCGAGTTAATTATGGAGTTAAAAATCAAAACAAAGAAATAATGAAAACAGCTGACTCAAGTGTCAAAGTGCAGACCACGTGTACAAATATATCCCTACCAAAGTATAAAGGCCATTATATTAGGATATGAGGGAAAAAATCTTTAATTGTTTAAAATATTAAAGGTTATGTATTAAATATTTTAAATACTCTTTAAGCTGCTAAATGCTAGTATGGCTGGTAGCTTTTAAAATTCTATTACATTTCATTTAAACAAGGTTTTTTGCTTGAAACAAGTTTTTTTTATATGGTAAATGTATTTAAATTATGATGTTACTTTAGTTAGTGACTAGTGTAAATGTTGCTCGAAATCGAGCAATTTAGTTTATAATCAGCAGCTGGAGAAAAGTAGTTCCTTGAAAACTAAAGAAAGTGGAAGAAACACTTTGTGGATGAAAACAAATCTTTGAATTGGCTTTCCAAGTAAACACATATTTATTTATACTGTACTACAGTACTGATTTTCAAAATTGCGAAGCAATCAACTTGAGGTAAAAGTTACAAAGCAATAGAGTGTCGATTTTCTGAATGTCAATTATCCGAAAAGTCAACTATGCAAATGCCTTAATGGCTAACTAGCATTTTTTCAGTGTTCAATATTAAAATTAGCTATTGTGAAACAGCAAATAAAGCTTGTCTAAATGCGAGAGAAATGTGAACATCTATTTTTATTTTTATTTCTTTTTAATTGAAGCCTCTATATTATTTGAAAGTATTTTTTGTTGAAAAACCATCGATGACTTCTTTAGCAAATGGTAAATACTTTTTGTGTTTGATTACCATTAAATCAGGTTATCTGATTTGTTTTTTATTACATATCTGATTTGCTCTCTACTGTACTTCAATTATTGTCACTTTTACAGAAATTTGGAGTTTGCTGCACGAATCCCGTGGCTCAGAAACCCCCAGCTGCCGCCCCTCCTGAGATAGAAGAGCCAAGTGGAGTGGAGGGCGGTGGGTCGATACCACCAAACTGGCCGCCCCCTATCCCCACGCACCCTCCCGACCACACGATCCCTCCCCTGCCAACCCACCCACCCAGCCCAGGCTATCCCACGGAACCTACGACCACGTCGACCAAGAAACCTGTAACCACCACCAAGAAACCGAGACCGAAACCGCCCAAACCTACCAAGCCGACCCAACCTCCCAACTGGCCTCCTCCTTTACCGACGCACCCGCCCACGTCTCAACCCTGGCCGCCCACTGTGGCAACCAAGCCGCCCGTTGTGACAACCAAGCCGCCCACTCAACCGACCGTCCCCACCCAGCCCACCCAACCACCTGCAACTGTGGGGGATGCTTCATGCGGAGCAAAGAATGGGTACCAGGACCAAGAGAGGATCGTGGGAGGACAGAACGCAGACCCCAACGAGTGGCCTTGGATAGTAAGTTATGTGCTCGTAGTTATTGTTGACAGAGATAAGCTAGAGTAGAATCATTTGAACCCTGTGCACAGTGTAAGAGGGGACGCTTGCATGAGAATGGTCAGAACGGGAACATGTGAGAAGGTCAGTTTCATTACTGGCACACGATAAAATAAAAAACTAGAATGCGCTCTCGAATAGATTAAAACATAACACAAATAATAAAGAACACCATTCTTTAAGAGGGTATATCAGCAGCGTTCCACCAATTAAATCTTTACAAGAGTAATTCTTAGAAGTTGGACTGTCAACAACGGGATTAGCCTACTCAAAAAAGTATTTTATTATGTGAATTATGCAACACATACATGTTTTATTAAACTATTCATACTTTTTCTTAAGTTAACTCCTTTCCCGATAACTCAGAATTCTCACAAACCCAGACACTGTTTGATCCACATTAGTCTGGGTTCACGGTACTCTACTGTACAGTTTTTATGGAGTCCAAGTCATTTAGAGATCAAAGGAAGCAAGATGGCTATCCGTGCAGCTAAAAACATGTGACATGAATGAGGTCTACTTACCATCCTTTGACATGAATAAAAAATTTGTTGAAAATCAGTTGAAATTTGGGAAGAGAAGTGGAGAGTACACAGGAAATTTAAAGGCAACACGGTACTTCAATTGAAGCCTCAAGCTAATTCCCTACCTTGGCTCCCTGTTATTAATAAGAATCGAAGATTTATTTCAACTGTGAATAGGTTTTGATTGAACCATACACTTTGCTGTGATCATTTAGCCAAATTCAAAATAATAAATGATCCTTTGTGTGACTGTGGTTGGGATAATGCCTCGCCTGAGCACCTTATATTTTCTTGTGATCTAGTGAAAACGTCCAGCCTGACATCCCAAGAAAATTAGGTGTTTTAAAAATTTGAGTTCCTGACTAACATCCTACACTTAATTTCACTGAAAAATATTGAAAGCTACAAGCCATCATATTGTTTACAATAAAAGAATACATTGACTTATGATTTTTTTTAGTTTAAGTATTTTTTGATCAGTTTTAATCCTACCTTTGTTTGTTAATTCCTGAGCCTGTGACATATGGCTTGTCATGGTTTGTGTTAGCCAAGCTAATAAAAAATACAAAAAATAAACTTGTTCATCATGTAGATGTAGAAAAGCTGCAGATTGTATTGGATTATCAACTGGTTGCTGGAGTTTGTGTTCGTTTTACAGGCAGCTTTGTTCAACAGTGGCCGTCAGTTTTGCGGAGGTTCACTCATAGATAACATTCACATCCTCACCGCAGCACATTGTGTGGCACAGTGAGTATTTTTAAGATTATGTTGCGAAAAATATTCTCAAACATCATTTAAAAAGTAAGTAGGGTATTAAATTAATTGTAAACAAAGGATCCATACCCAAACCTACACAAATACAACTTCGATGCTTTAGAGATAAATAAACTAAATTGGATTACTTATCCATTGTGGATGACTTTTTATCCATCAACTTGACAAGTTAGTTCTACCTAATAACAGTTACGTTCATCCTTAGACATTTTGATAAAAGCCCCCTTTCTAGTGTAGGCCCTACTTGCTAGTGAAAATGCATTGAAGATCCAAACTTCTTAAACCCCATCACAGATAAAGCAAACAATACAGAGTTAAAACAAAAGCTAAGCTAGCCAAGGGGCTGTCAATAAATTAGTCATCGCTTTTTGGCCATTTTTGGGCCCCCCCCTAAAATCATCGTACCATCATAATTTGTCTGACCCCCACCCCCTCTCAGAAAATAAACTCATTTTTAACAAACCTCCGTTTTAAGTAAAAATAATGCTTTTTTTGTCAAAGCTACTTAAGTTCTATATTCTTTATTGATTTATTAAAACTATCAATTAATTAGCGTTTGAACCCCATTTTGGCAATAGTTTGTTGAAAGAACTATTCAAACCGGATATTTTAATTTACAAACCACTGTAGTACCACATTATATATAGGATCGGAAGTTGTTGAAAAATACGACGTATTTCAATACCCCCCTCGTCGGATATGCGTCATCACTGCTCTCTCCCTCTCCTTCCCTTGCAGGTGCCAAGGTTATTCAGATCTTGATACTTACCTGATAAACTTATTTTACGATAAACTAAAAACATTGACCAATCAAATCTGAATTTACCTTCAGTGATAAAGTCAAAATGACTTTCTCAATGGAAAATAAACTCAAATGAACTATAAAACAATGCCTAAAAATAGTCTAATGTATTTTCTTGGATAATTATTTTAAAATAGTTGAATTGTGTACGAATTTATCATTGTTTTACTCTCAAATTTGATATGAAACATCATTTTAAAAATGACGTCATATCAAAGCCGACCCCCCTTGCACATCACCCTACCGTCATTTTCAATCTGGACCCCCCCCCCCATTTTCAGATGACGTACTTTATGGACGGCCCCCAAGTAAATTTCTGTTATTTGCAGTTTAGAACGAAATAAACTTTAAATTTTAACATTATAATAAGTTGTTGTTTTTAAAACTATTTATTAAAAATAATCCGAAACAATTTATTTAAATAATCCCGGTAAATTTTTCTAACACCCACTACCCATTAGTGTGGGAGATACTCATTTATGCAACTTGAGAGAACAGGAAAAAATATATAAAACCTTACCTCTCACACAAACTTATTTCTGTGATGTTGGCAGCATGACGTCGTGGGATGTGGCAAGACTGACTGTCAGGCTGGGTGACCACAACATCAAAACCAACTCAGAGGTGAAGCACGTTGAGAAGAGAGTCAAGCGTGTTGTGCGCCATCGCAACTTTGATATGAGAACATTGGTAAGCTTCTGTTTTTTCCTTCCATCCGGTTAAAAAATAGTAGAATAAATATATGTCACGCCCTACAAAGAACATGAGTTTTTCAAGAAATACCTTATCTCTTAGAGAAGGAGGGGTTACCTCATTGCAAATACTGAGTGGAAGAACTGTATGACACCCAATGAATTTTCTTGCTATGCAACCGTAGAACACAAGGTAGAACATTCCTCATTTCAATTGTTAATGTTCTCTCCATTCATCAATGTATGGAGCTTATGCTTTAGAACGAGAAAACTTTGAAAGCAATAATTGCTATCTTCGTCTACACCGCACTTCCGCAGAAGCAAGATCAGAGATAACAGGGCGACCTCTAAGTTTCCTCATGGGTTTTTGAATAAGTGAAGGGACAACCATAAAGAAGTAGTTCTCTTAATCACTCTTCATGAGACTAGAACTGCATAGCTAAAAGGTCCCTTAAAACTAATAATAACGAGAATGGTCATAAAAAGTACTAATTGGCCTAAACTTATTTATTAAATGTTACAATTCTGATGAGTCTTTTCACTGTGTTTTGTGTGATTCCAAACACATGTAATTTTTACTGGCAATCAATGGAAACGTTCATTTCTGAAATATTTGACTTTTTACAAGAAAAATGTAATTGACTCTTGTAAATTTCATTGTTTACTTCTGCCTCAACATGAAGAGATTGCCTGCAAACAAGAGTAGACGATTAATCCAATGAGCAATTAAAACGAGGCTGGTTAAGAAGGCTTCTCCAACATTTAATTCCAATGTCCTAAACCATGCCTTGGAGGGCATAGGAGGCATTAGAAAGTCACAGTAGGATATAAACACTAATTCTAACACTATTTAAAACAGAGGTTTAGATAAAGTTAGAATTATCTAACTCAGTTAGGATAACTGTTGCAGTACAACGACATAGCTATCCTGACGCTGGACTCTCCTGTGACATTCAGCCAGACGATACGCAGTGTGTGTCTGCCCTCGGCCAGTTCCCAGGCTCGGTTCGATGGCGTCACCGCCACCGTCATCGGTTGGGGCAGTCTTCGTGAGAGTGAGTAAACACACTTATAAGGCGCTAACACATTCCAGGACAACCCTCATAGATTGCAAATCTACACAATTCTTTTTTAATTTCATGTATAAACCATGGCTCTGCAGTTACTCAGCAAAATAGCGTTACAACTGCAACCTGATATACTTACACCGCATGTAAGATAAGTTTTAAATTACATATGATACAAATAAGTATGAAAAAACTATATCCTCATTTCCTATAATATAGATGGAGTTGGCATCATGTTAATAAACATAGGAAAGTAACTAATCTTTTCAATTGCTGTTACAACCGGAATTCATATAATGTACACAAACTTTAAACACACGAGCTTCAAAAGCCATTAGCAATGACTCTATAGGTGTAATTTGGAGGAGTCAAAGTGGAGCAGTAAACCTGTAAATTTGGAAATAAACTACAATTAAATATCTATAAAGAAATTAAAATTTGGTAGTAGAGACTGAGTTCCTATCATATAGCTGTACATGTATGAGGTAAAATACATTAGGAGTGGATAAATTTCTCATTCCAGAGTCTACGTCTATTTTAATTACAAATCTAGCAACCTCCTCTCCATCCAGGATAATTTGTGGAAATTTTTTTTGGCAATCACAACGATGAAACCACACCCATGAATTTCACATTGGAGTCAGTACAAGCAACGCCTTGATAATACAACTTTCATATACATAAAAGTTGTATTATCAAGTTCATTCATATACATAAATAAATAAATAAATAAATAAATAAAATTGTCTTTTATTTAGAGCGTTTTTATTCTTTATTTGAATTTGTTTTTTTATTCTTGTTATTAATGTGTTTAATGTGTTTTTATGTGTTTATATGTGATTATTAATGTGTTTTTATTCTTTTTTGAATTCATATACATTTTCAACTACATCAGATCACATAGTTTTCTCATGAATGTAGAACATGTTGAGTGACGGGTGGTTATTGTTTACCAGATGGTCCTCAGCCGGCCGTGCTACAGGAGGTGAACATTCCCGTGTGGACAAACCAGGAGTGCAAACAGAAGTACGGCAACGCTGCACCAGGGGGCATCGTGGAGCACTTTCTGTGCGCCGGCCGCGCCACCAAGGACTCCTGCAGTGTGAGTCGACAAACATGATGAGTGTTGTACTTGTTTTTATTTAAAGCCCTTGTGAAATAAGAAGAAAGATAATGCATCATAACTAAATTTATAGTGTACCTCGGCATGGGCGGAGTTTCGGGGGGGCCTGGGGGGGCCAGGCCCCCCAAAAATTTCAAAAATTTTATGTAAAAAATTAAAGTTTATGAGCTAAATAATTATCCATTTAGATAATGTTCAAAATTTTATCTCACTTTAACTTACTCTAAAAATAACACTATTTTCTATATTTACATTTTTTACCTATGTTCATGTAAATTAAACATGTATGATTAGTATGTATGATTATGTATGTATGTATTAAACAGTATGTATGATTCTGAAAAGTAAATTAAACAATAATAGATTATCATAAATTAAACACTGTTTGCGCGAACTACTAAGTAAGGATATTTGTAGATCGCTAAGGGAAAATATAACCTTAGGCCCTACAGTTGGCACAACTAACCGTAAAACTCAGGTGGGTAGGCGCCGTGCCCCGCTGCTACGACGCTTTAGATAATGTATCTTAAAAATAGCATTTTTACAGTTAATGTAAATTTTCTTTACATCCCTATGTCACTGGACTTTTTATGCATCCGTAGGCTACTATCAGAAGAGTTTAACATCAGCATGACGATACACCGTACTCATGAATGAACTCTATGAACTTTTTTTGGTTATTTTGACCCAATTAACCATATTGTGAAGTTTGGTGATGTACTTTAAAGACACCCTGTATATGATTTTTTTCAATCAAAATGTCGTACATCTACTACTTTGACAATCCTTTAGTCAACAAATCATTAAAATAGTTCAAACAGGTAATCACTTATTGGTATTCTATAGACAAAGGGAGCGCTAGTGCAGTTCCCCATTCCTATGGGTTCCATAAAACCTGACTGATGAGTGTCATGACTGTATTTGTATTCCTATAATACTTGTATCAGACTGCGCTATCCACCATAAGTGTTTAGCCTACTTCGAACTTCGAACGCCACAGCCTAGTTAAATATGGCTGTGTGTCAACCTGAATATATAGGATATTATGGTATTAAATGTCCTTTATCACTGACCCCCGGTGGCCCCCCCAGCAATCAGAGGTAAACTCCGCCCATGTAACCTCGGCCTCTCTTGTGCCACAGATACTTCTTCAATAATTGAACCACCAGTTTGAAGAAGGGAACAAGTCCGAAAATGTTTTTTTCGGGAAACTAACAAAAACTGTATAGCTACTATCATAGGCACACGTTGCTAGTTATAAGAAAGGAACAAAAACCACTCGGACCATGGTGATATTAGCCACAAAAGTTTGCGTGAGTTGTAAGAAGGGAACAAGAACCGGACTTGTTCCCTTCTTACAACTCACGCAAACTTTTGTGGCTAATATCACCATGATCCGAGTGGTTTTTGTACCTTTCTTATAGCTAGCAATGTGCGCCTATGATAGTAGATTAATTTTATGCCATAAATTTTTATTTTTTTGTTTTTGGCGCTTGTTCCCTTCTTCAAACTGCTGGTTCAATTATTTTCTTTAAGTAAGACAAAGATGTGTATTATAGGAGAAAGATCCACTTTTCCATTAAATTTCCTTCTATAATATTGTTGAATTGGTTGAAGTCACACTTAAACCAGTTTATCAAGTATTCGTTTTAGATATTTCCTGTTGTTTTCAATTAGTTCCCATAATAACTTTTTTTTTTTTTTTTTTTTTTTTTTTTTTTTTTTTTTTTTTGAAAAGTTTGCTTAAAAATTAATTTCCTTCAAAATAAGTAAATAATTAAACTCATATTAAATGGCGGATCATACAGGCTCAATACGGATCGCGATCTGTATTGACCGTGTAAGATCCGCCAATGAATTTAATATGGGCAAGGTAAAAACCAATATTTATTGCTGTGCATCAGAATGTTTAAATGGGACACAAAAGGTTTGAGTAAATCTAATTAAGACCTGAATAGCTAGGATAAAAACTACTGGGAGTCTTTGATAAATGAAAATTAGCATTGTCAATGAATTTTGGAAATCACAGAACCGGCAGGGGGAAAACTATTGATTAGTTACCCATTATGCTAAGGAATTGTGCTTCTTAAAAATTATAACACAGGCGCCATAGTAAAATTTGGAGCAAAGTTACCCCCTCTCACAGAAATGCACAAATGTTGTGAGATGTACTCTACAGAGAGAAATCACTAAATCTCTCTGCCTACATTTTTAAGTGCTGCAGCTGTGGTACAAAGACGTAGAACTGCAGCAAAATTACATATTATGGTGTAAAGGGAAAGGATGTGTCATAAGAAACTAGACTAATTAACTGGATGAAAAATTGATATTTGTATCTGAAAAAAGAGACGTTAACAAGAAATTGTTCCAATAACCATTTTTTTTTTTTTTTTTAGCGAATTTTCCTATAGGGAATAAGCTATTACGGTAGTAGCCATGGTAAGACCTAAGCCCGGGACCACTTTACTTTTTCATTTTGAGGTCCCCAGAAGCCAAAAACACCATTCGTTCATATATAAATATATATATATATATCTATGTGTCCGTGGTACTGATAACTTTTGAAGGGGACCGCCGATTTTGATGAAATTTGGTATGGAGGTGTAAGACCAGGTCTATTTTCATGAGTTCGCGAACCAGCATTGTCGGGTTATGGGAACGGGGTTTTATGGGGTTTCAAAGGGGTCAAAAATGGGTTTTAGACATTTTTGGACCTTAATTTTTAAAATTCATCAATTTTAACTGAAACTATTTAAAAGAGCTTACAAAAACAAACAATTTGGTACTTTAAATTTTTTTCATAGCATAACTGGTTACGGGGCAAATCCAAAAATGTGTTTTCCATGTTATTCTTATGGGAAATCAAGAAAACCCTATATCTTGCTTATTTATTGACATAACTTAATCAAATTTGGTATGTACATTATCTATATAAGTTTTAACTTATACTTGCTTACAAAACCCATATGGCGTCAAACCTACATACTCACTCCCATGGGGTTTATGGGAAAAATAAAAGATTGCCAGTTTGATACAATTTTGTGTTTACATTCACCAATTATTGATTAACTTAGATTTTCTAACAACACCCAATGGCAGAAAACCTACATACTCGATCCTATGGTGTTCTTATGGGGAAAGTAAATAATCTGAAATTCCATTGGAAATTCGCTGAGTACGCAGGTCTGCTGCGACGGGGGTATTTAAAAAATTTTTTTTTGTAATTACCTGAATATTTTAACAAAAATTTCATTAAAGGTGTATTTTTAAACATAAAATAACTAACAGTGGGTTTGATACCATACAGGGTGACAGTGGAGGGCCGCTCATGGTCAACACTGGCGGACGATGGACTCAGGTCGGCATCGTGAGCTGGGGCATCGGGTGCGGCAAGGGGCAGTACCCCGGCGTCTACACGAGGGTCACACACTTCATGGGCTGGATCACCAAGAACCTCAAGTGATAAGCACTCGGGTCTCGTGCACTGTGAGGGGAACGGAGCAATCAGCTGTTCTATTGTTACCAGTTGATCCCCTTCCCTACAGTAGGGAAGGCCACGAAATCAGGCGGGTGACTGAAAACGCGGTGTTGTCAGATGGAACCAAAAAATTAAAGAGAGTGTCTTAAATTGCTTACTTTGATGCATAAACTGGCAACACTGATCATCCAGCGTTGCCTAGACCGTATATTGAATGTACATTCTATAAAAATTATCAAAATAGTATCATCTAATAAAACAGATGAAAACATTGACATAAATATAAACCATATGATTAGATTAATAACCACTGGAAATTTGGCAACGTTACAAAATCATTCACCCGCCTGATTTCGTGGCCGCGATTATAGTGGCATAATTGATCAAAGAGACATCACTTTCGTCACAACCATTCTCCCATTCCCCTCCCACTGCCCAAGGTTAAAAAAATCCTATAAATATCAAACCTAGTTAGGAATGTGTTCAAATCGTTGATCCTTGAAACATTTCATGGGATGTTTCTAATTAGAAGCAAAATTTGCTGTAATAAAATAATAAACGTTTTCTAATTGTAAACAAAATTTGTCTAAATTGGTTATGACTAATATGTGTCATTATAATAAAATTTGAAAGAGTTGCCGATAATTCTTTCTCTATCAGGTTTGATATTTATTTTAAATGATACCCACATTCAAATTGAAGGAAGTGATCTCCTTGTGTTAAGAGGTAGTTATAAACAAAACTGTGAACATTCCGCTGTCCACCACAAAGGCCACCAGTGTAATAAAGAGGTACAGCTGTACAAAAATAAACTCCATTGCTGAAAACAATTAACATATAATGATTTATAAACTCTTTTTCAACAAACAACAATCAGACTGTAAAAGGAAAAAATTTTTTGTGTGATAAACCTTTTTTTAACTTTTTTAAGTGGCCATCGCTCGTTATTGCTTTCATATCACCAAAGTCTTTGAGAATTTGTTTCAAAATAATTAATAATTGAACCTAAAATAGATGCCTGTACGAAAATTTTGGGAACTACAGTTTATTCCCTTGTACTGTACAGATTGAGGAGAATAAACAAGATCTAGTCAACTAATGGCGTAGTGTAAAGCAAACCTTCAAAACATTAATTTGGGTCCTTTAACTCCAGACTATGTCATTTGCTGATTTCACTCTTAATGTTGACTCCCATTAACTTAGCTAGCAGCTAAAACAAGATCGCAGGCATACAAGACACTTTAAATGATAGTGAAAAGTGATATCGGTGCCAATCCTAAGTACTGAAGTGTGATTGTAGATATGTCTGTCAAGTGTATACATGTCTTACTGTGAACTTTAAATACATTTTCAATTTATTATATGGCTTTTCATTTATCCTTTAAGGAACTATATTTTAAAAGGAGTACAAGAAGAGAGAAGGTGTCATCAAAATTATGTCCTTCTGCATCGTACAATAATCCTTGAAAAAGGCTGACAAGTAGATTATACAATCAGTCAATCCAAATGAATAGGGATATCCATAACTTGGGTTGTCCCTCCAATGGCACTTAATGTGTACTTCATTTTGCATGTTTACTAGAGATGTAACGGATAGTTCTTTTGGCCGGATACCGGATACCAGATATCCGGCAAGGTTCTAGGCCGGAGCGCCGAATATCCGGCTTCCGGATATCCGGCTCATGTTTTAGCTTTTAGTTTAAGGATAATTTACGAAAAGACAAGTAAGAACTTGTCCCTCTGACCGTGTAGGAGTCACAAATTTTTCATTCGCTATCAGTCAGTCTGTAAGTTTTTTCTGTTTTTTTTTTTTTGTTGTTTTTATTTTTTTAATGTTTGTCTTGACCAAAAAGACCGTTACAAGTAGTGATCAAGCAGTGCCAAACAATAGATTTAAGTATCTGGCCGAATAGTAGCAAGTATCCGGCCGGATACCTGATATTAAAAAAAGGCCGGATAGGCCGGATACCGGATAGTAACCGGATATCCGTTACATGTCTAATGTTTACCTTAAAAATTATGTCAAATGTTGCACAGGACAACTAACTTTGTACCACATTTTCATAGCTATTCCAAAATATTCAATAATTGATATTTTCAAAAAACAAACCTTCTAAATGCCAAGTTATCCTGATTGTTATCCAATCGACGTATAAAAACTCAGATCATAAAGACAGCAAGATATGTTACAAAATTAGTCAAGTTAATTGGCAAGCCATTGGTGACTGCTTAACATGTTACGTGGTTTATGATTAATATTGCTTACGCCAGTGGCTGAAATATAATAATTAATTATTCACCAAGTAAACTGTATGAATGCATCCAAAATGTCATCATAAGATCGTCAGCCCTCCATTTTGGCCATTATCTGTGACGTCACTTCCAACACATCTATTGATGTAGTCCGCCGGTCGCGTAAGTCTCCGCGAGGATAAAGTAGTCTGTTTACTGCCTCAACTGTTTCTAACTATCCACAAGCTTGTTTTTTTGACACAACAAGTACTAAAATAATAGAATAAAAAAAATAAATGAAAAATAAAAAACAACTATACACATTAGACAAAAGTATGAAGTTACCACGGTACCGTCCTGAACAGAAACCCTAGAGCGGAAAACTATACACGCCAAAATGAACCTGTGTACTGGCACAACAGGCAGCAAAGCAATAAAACATTCCCGGGCAATGGCTGAGCTCATACTGAATTAATAAAGTGGGAGTGGCGCGACTACATCAGTAGCTGTAGGCCGCTAGGAGGGCTCGCGCTGCACTACATCAATAGCTGTAGCCCGCACTCGCCGTGTTAAAAGTTCATTTTTAGACAGCCAGGATCAAATCCCTAGTCAACCTTGAATACTTGAATAGGCTCAACTTATGCAGCTAGTTTTTGGATCTATCTACAATGAGAAAAAGAGGATATATGAAAAAAACACATCCAGAATACAAGATTTATTATAAACATGTCTCAATAGATTGGTCGTAAGATTGTACTTGAGACCAAGTCAGAATATAAACTGTACAAAACTACTACTTGCTAACCAGCCAGGGTGCTATGTACAAGCTGCCTATCCTAATTTTACGTTACCTAATAATTGACCAATAATAACATTATCGGTAAGGTTTGTACTAGCCTATTTCTACATTGGCCTCCCGAAATTAATAAAAATGGAATGTTATTTTTAGGAACTACCTTTGGTTGTGATTATTTATTTCATATTTAAAATTATTATTGTGCAAATGATTCAAAGCATGTTTTGGCTTAGCTCTACAAGCGTTAAACATTGAAGATGATAGATAAATAAAATAAATAAATAAACATTGAGATCAGTTGTGTTACATTAGAAAAGTTTAAAAGATTAGTATAGTAATACCTTTAGTGATGGAGTTTTATTTTAAACACATAAAAATTTTATAACAGTATTATTTACCATGAATGATGTTAAATATCACATTAGGTTGATTTATTTGATGTGTCAGGGAAGCATTAAAAATGCTGTAATTTAAACTTAATCTATTTATTATTAAGTAATACTGATTAATGATCATTTGTAATGTAAACTATAACTAATTCAAAGCCTAGAAATAACATAAAATTTTGAGAGTTAAACAGAGGTAGCTAAAGTCAATCAGGAAATTTGTGCATTTATTGATATTTTAAAAACCTCCTAAAACCAGTAAAAATATAATATTTAACATTTTTTATGCAAAATGTTCAGTGTTCATGAGTTACATATGCTTTGTTTCTTTTAATAAACATCTTACACAGCAAGTAATTAAAGTTTAATAGTTAATCTTCTTAAAATAAAAAATGAAAAGCGTACAATAATTTAAGTTCATAAATATAAAACATTCTCCAAAAAATATGAAAAAGTCTTTTCACCCTTTTTCTTTGTCCAATAGGACAAAGGGTATTATTGTAGCTATCTTATTAAAAGTAGACAATATTGTTTATAAAATAAATTTAAAAACTTAAAAATATAAAAAGTTCAAATTTAAAGTAAAAAATATAAGTTTAAACTTGAGATCAGAAATTTCAAAATTTCCTATTTTTAGACAAGTTCAAGCATACTAAATTTAGGTTAGCTTTCTCCGAGTCACTTTAAACCTAAAATTAAGTTTAAACAAAAATTGACCATTTGTTTCTTAAGTTTAAGTTAAATGTGTTTGGGAAAGCGCCGCTTAACACCTTACGGGTTTTTTAGCAATACTTAATGCTCATTCACATTCCAATTTTGTTAAATTAAATATTCTTTATTTTATTCTTTAACTGTCTCAAATTAATTTAATGTTACAGTACCTACACATTATTTTATTTATAGGCTCGGTTAATAATTTTGGACACTATTCAATGCGTTCTATGTAATGTACTAATGAATAAAGAATATTTTTAATGTATTTGAATGCCAGGTAAAAGGCAAAATAGAAAGCACTGGAAAGAGAGAAAATGGAAAACGAAAATACATGTGCATGTTGATTATTTATGTTATAAGAATAGTAGTGATTTAGTAACAATAAATAACAATAATAATAATTATTATTATTAGTGATTTAGTAATTATTTAATAGAAGAAATATTCATGCAAATGTTCTTTGACTTATGAACGCAATAATATAATAATTAAAACACTAATTAAAACTACAAACCAGATGGACTCTCTTTAACTTTAAACTTAGTTTACTTTAACCTTTCAGTTAAAATCCAAAAGGTAAAAATTCATATAAACCTATAATTTAAACTGACATAATGTCAATAGATTGTCAGCATTTACAACGCTCAGATCTTAACCTTTTTTAAAAAAATGGCAAAATATTTTTGTACTTGTGTAAATCTTTTACAAGCAGATTGTTGTTTTGAACTGGGTAACACAAAATATTAACCTCACTACCGTATCTCTTCCTTCATGCAGTGAAGAACATATTTCACACAATAGCACAGATTTGGAACAAAATAAAGAGTTACTTGGCTTTAAACTGGTATTCAATCTATTTTAAGATTGGATCACTATAGTTTCTACCTCGATAAGACATTTTCAAATCTGTACATGTCAGATCTTCATTATCAATATTACTAGCAAAGAAGACAGGCATAATACTTCACAGTTTTAAAGGAAGAAAACAAAATCAAGACAATGAATTTATAAAGTGATTGAGTATTTTATAAAATATTAATTTATCATGGATAAAGTCATGCCACATTTTCTTTAAAAATATAAAAAAGCGAGCAACGGCATCATTAACATTGGCAGCTAAATGGCAGTTCGATAAAATCCTTCTGGTTTAATAATTGGTTTTATACATCATGTAACACCTTCAAAGAGTAAGTAAATTATTCAATTATTTTAATAACACACACCTTCACTCCATGCAAGCTCATTAAGTCCACCTCTAGATATACTTGTCATCACAGTCATTAAACTTCACTTATTTGAAGTCAATTCAATTGATTTTAATAGTTTTTATCACTAGTTTATCACTGTTTCAATGCAAATACACACATGAAAAGTTTAAATTATAAAAAGGCCCAAGAGTTTCAATGGTATTTAAAAAATTAAGGATCTTTTTTCATAAGTACAGTGCAGTCAAAAGTTTTTGAAAGGTATCGTAATTTTTAAAATTAGTTTGGTCTAAGTAATTAAGTACATGTATATAAGCCAATATATACTTTTTCAAACACATATAGGACTTTTACCTCTCAAGGAAAATGGCCTTAAGGAAGATGACTGGGTGTAAGAGGAAAATCTTAAATGTTATCGTAGGTCCAATACACACCAAATTAAAGATCTATTAATATAGAATAATGCTGCAATTCTGAAATGTTTAAGTGTTTAAAAGAATGAAAATATTAACCTCTTTATTGTACTTTTCCTTGCACTTTTTGAAGCACTATCATTTGAACAACCTGTAATGTCACAATATAGTGGGCCTAAGTATGTGAAGCATTTTTTCAGTGTTGGGTAAAATGAAGAACGAACTTTCTCCATTTGTTTTGTTAATCTTCGAGGTGATTTAAAGGGCCATTCCTCATTACCCTCTGTAGGTTGGACAGTTTCTTATTTGGCTCGGGGTGCTTTCTTCAGTTGTCGTTGTTGTTGATCTGATTGTTGGGCATCAACATGACTTGAAGGTTGGCAATTGTGGGCTTCATCTCAGAACACCTTCACCCACAATTTGTGTTTATTTTATTTCATTACTTGGTTGAGAGCTGGTAGAAAGATTTTGCAACTGTTCATTAATTTATTTCAAGGCTATTTTTCTCCCAGAAACTGGTTTCTTCTGTAACTGTTTTTGTTTTGTTTCCTACAACTTCAGAGGTGCTGCTAATACTTCTACCTCATCGGTGTGTTTACTCGCTGGCTATTTTTCACATTATATGCCAAATTTGTCACATTTACTTTCTTTTTTTTGCTGATCTCTTCAAAACTGTAGGAGTGTCTGGTGAAGTATGTTTTTTATCACTTGTCACATTATTGGTTTGAAAATTGAACTTTTTATTTAGATTTTCCGCAAGCACTTTCAACTTCATCAATAGAGGGGATGAAATATAGTAGTGGGATTATCCCACTTTAAAAGAGGGTTTCTTCTTTTCTTGAAGAGCCCTCTTCTGTTAAATTATGCATCATAAGACATGGGCATACAAAGTTTTTTTCAAGATTTCCTTTAGTAGACTATTTCAAAATTATTGGGACCGGATCTATTTCAGATTAACAAATATTTCGGATTAAACTAGTAAAGAATAACATAAGTTGACAATTAACAGTCTGAAATGCTCGCTCGGTTGTCGGATGCCATATATCACATTACACGCCGTGAGAGTTATATCAATCAAAAAGTTTATATAAGGTAGTTAAGTTCTTTTAAAAAATGATAACTTTACTTTATAGTTCATGAAAAAATGTCACACGACTGATTTTTTGTTTATGTTTTACTTAATTTGTGTATTCAGACAAAACAGTATCATCTCTTATCTGTACAATCTGTTCAATCTGTATCAAGGTATGTGTTTTGTATTTGACAATTGGTTTGCATTTTACCTACCTGTAATATGGAAAGAATTTTCTTATCTCTAGAATAAGGTACTGTGGTCCTCTATCACAAGTCAAATATCAGATGGCTCAACAAAAAATATGTTGTTGTTCAAGTAAAAAAAATTTATCATCATATTCTTCTCAAAGTGAGACAACCGAGTGCCGGAAGTAAACAATGTTGGAATTCTGTGGAGTACAATATCATTTTTTAATATTTCCTTTTATGTTATTTTTTCCTAAAACCAGCCACACATTTGTGTGTTATAACTCTGTTCGCACAGTTTACTTCACCACACTCTCCTACAGTTTTGAAACGATCGGCAGAAAAGAAACCATTGCTAAATGTGGCAAATTTTGCAAACAAGGTGAAAAATATCCCAGCAAATAAACACAATAATGACGTAGAAGTATTAGCAGCACCTCTGAATGCAAAGGAAAAAATACAGAAGAAACCTGTTTCTGGAAGTTCTGGAAGGAAAATAGACTTTAAATAAATAAATGAATGAACAATTAACTGCAAAATCCTCCTACAAGCTCAGTTAGCACAGGATGTTCGAATAGTGGTACTTCAAAAAGTGAAAGGAAAAGTACAAGAGAGAAGTTAACATTTTCACCCTTAGGAAGTGAGTAGAGCAGTGATATGACAGACTTGACACATCCATAAGAAATGAGACTTAAACAAACCAAGTACTTCATTTGGAAAATTTTTGTTTTTGGAAAATCCAACAAAAATTAATTGGTGTAGTAATTTTGCAAGTGTTAGCTTATGACCCAGCAAGCAATTGCAAAAATAACTTGATGAAACTTTTGGGACCTTAAAGTCTAGCTTTTTAATGAGAAATAAAACATTTAAGCAATAAAAAGTTAAAATATTATAGCCTAATGAAAATAAAATAAACTAGTAAAGCTGATTTTTGTTGAACAAAAATAAATATTATCCTTAGTCTAAAAGTATTAAATACCAAAATATCTCATGAACATAAATAAATTTTCAATTGTAATAAATAGTAAAAATACCACCGCTTTAGATTTCTAACATATTTACAATATTCACAAGTGTTATACAGACTTTAAACATGGAAAAGTAGTATTCTTTATATAAAATTATAGTTTAATTTGAATTCGGGAACAATTTAAGAGATATGTTTAATACACCGAACCATTATCCTTAATATTATTTCTGCAAATAATTATCACTGACAATTCGAATTGGTTTTACAATAATTTTTTAGTACAATCTTATGTCAAATTGGTTTAAAATAATAATGTAACAAACAATTAAAACTATAATTTTTTTAACCAGATATAAAAGACTTTATAAATAGGTGAGACATGCAAAAACGGGTTTTAAAAGAATTAAGTGGCTAGTCTGGTCATTGTGGGCAAAATGTTATTTTAAATAATGTTTGCTTTAGTCAAAATTTTAAAAATTTTTATATAATAGAGAAATATAATAATGACCAAGAAAAATTTAGCAAAAATTTGAATCAGAAACATCATTTCAAAATTGAAAATAACATTACATAAATATTGAAAAAACCATAAATAGATGAAATTGGGACAATAACTTAGACAAGAATGTAACTCTTGATATAAAATTCTATGCAAATTTTCGTTAGAAGCCTTTAAAAGTGGATAACCGGTAATTTAAAACATTGCGATTCGAGGTAGCAATTGGTCGAAACTCTTAACAATAAGTCAGTTGTCACTGTAAGACTCAAACTGTAAAAACAAACTACGGGATTTCTCCACTAAGTGTCCCTCTTGTTGGAGAATTTGGATCGGAAAAACTCTTTGGTCGGTTCATAGTAAAGTCTGCGCAGTGCAATCATTTCTGGCGCGCGCCGCAAACTCCCTAGCATCTCGTAGTCTGTTTCTAGCGCAAGAATTACGATGGTAACGAGAGAGATGGCAGCGATGAAGAACGACGGGATGAAAACCCTGACAAACTTGAACCGTCGGGTGATGGTGCGTGGTGGCAGGGCGGGGGCGGGGGTACGCGAGGGGGGCACGGTGGGGGGGAGGGGCAGTCGTCCGCCGCGCAGCACGGGCGTCGGGCTGCGACTCGAGCGATGTGAAGCACCTACCAGCTGAGACTCCGATGAAGAGTGGTCGATTGAGTCTCGGAAGTAGTAGTCTCCGAAATTTCCCATCACCGACTCTGAGTCTTTGTGGAGACCTAGAATAATCGATGGGGTTAGTGAAACAATCAGACAAGTTGCCTAGCGTTGGAATAGTTTATGTTTGGCATCTAAATCATAAATTAATAAAAGGGTTTCCTTCATTTGTTACTTCCAAGTGACTTGAATTATTGGAGGACAAACTACCACAGGGTGTGAATAAATTTGGAGATTACTATCGTATTAAAAAGCTCTTCTTTTCAACATTTGGGGTAAAAGGATTGTCAAGGTTTGTGTAGCACTTGTGAAATATTGATGTGTTGGATTGTAGTTTTATGTTCTGTTTTCCAGTAGTCGATGTGTTGCATTCTTACCAAAATTTTAAATCACGATAACCTGAATGTGAAAGAAAAAACTTGTAACTAACATGATTGAATAATTGTGACTTGACCTTAGGCAGCTGCAATTCTGACAATATTGTTACTCAGGATGAAATAAATCTCTAGTTGATCAAGTATTTTATTCCATATCGAGTTTGTACTCCAATAAATCTGATCACTTGGCAATAAATCTTTTTTGGGGATGTTTAATTTCAATATCTAATATTGAATATCTAATATCTAATATTATTGAATATCTAATATTGAATATCTAATATTGAGTGCAGATTAGATTACCAGATTAATCTAATTTCTTCCACTATAAGGTATGTGCTACCACTTTCCAGTGTTCTGCAGTTTTTTTACATTACTTCAGTTGGCACAATGTAAACAATAATGGCTCTGCAGCCTCTGTCACGGATTGATTATTATACTGAAGCTTACTTTTATCTGAATGTATAACTAATTTTATAGACGGTAAAACTTGAGCTAATGTGGTGAAGATACAAGTTATCATGTAAATAAACCTGTGATAAAAATTGTCTTAAATAATACTGGGCAATCTAAAAAAGTATCCATTTTCTAATGAACATGGTAATACATTTAATTGAGGGACAAAAATTATGGGTTTCATTCAAAAAGGGGCATTTCGAAGTTAATTAAACAAGTTCTATGTGTGCTATGGGTCGAACAGCAGAAATCAATTCAATAGTCAAGTTCTGATCAGGCATGTCAAAAGTTCTTCTTGTATGCTGCTGTAATTTCTTACAGTTTGGTTTTATCCAAATGCTACTTTTCTGTTAGATTTTGTTTTAACATCGCCGTTTAGAATCTTAGAGTCAAGACAGAGCACAATAAGGCTTCGGTCTACTCGAGCCCGAATGCCGCCTCGTGGCCGCGGCCGTAGCGCTAGGCGAGTTTTATGGATGTAGCGGTTTACGGGAATCGTGTTTTAAAAATAACTAATCAAGATAGAGATTGGCTCTTGAATTTTATATAAAAGTACAAAGACGGATCTAGTCTTCTATGTTTTTAGAATTTTTAAATACAATTTCTAATTTCAGTTATAACTGTCTAAAATCATCTGTTTTTCTCTAGTGGCAAGTTTTATCGATGCAGAGGTTTACGGGGATCGTGTTTTAAAACTGACCAATTAAGATAGAGATTGGCTCTTAACTTTTTCTAAAAGTAGAAAAAATTATTTCGTCGGCTATCTTTTTAGAATTTTTTAACAAAATTTCTAATTGTAGCCAAAATTGACTAAAATTATCTGTTTTTCTCGATGCAAATGCAAGGTTTTTTTACAATCCTGTTATCTTCTGCTAAATTCAGCCTAACTAAGGTGTCATACTAAAGAAGAATAACCGTGCTAAATTTCCTTAGTTACACTTTGGTAATCTCACTTTGGTAGTTTCATCAAAACTAATGGAAAACTTCAGTTAAAAATCGTGAAAAACAGATGATTTTACACAATTATAGCTGAAATTAGAAATTTTACTTAAAAATTCTAAAAAGATAGCTGATGAGATTCTTTTTCCTACTTTTAGAAAAAGACAACAGCCAATCTCTATCTTAAGCAGTGCCGTCCTTAGGGTGGAGCGAGTGGAGCGGCCGCTCCAGGCCTCGCGCTGAGGAGGGCCTCGCGCCGCGAGGCCTTGCCCGCTCAAAAGTTAGTTGCATAAACGTTTATGTTGAATAAAAATAATATAATAATGAACAGATACGTACCTAAAATATCGGTTTAATTACCCGCGCAATATGTTCAATTATTGTGATTTAAAAACCTACGAACGCGATTCTTATTATTACGTAATAGTAGCGACCAAAAGGGTGCAAACGCAAAACATCGTTTGATAGCGGCGCGGCTGGCGGGCGGGGTGACGGGACCAAGCCTCGCGGCCGCCGAGCCATGCTTGCAGATGCCACAACCATGCATGACCGACTTTGCCTGTCTCTTGCCGTTTTTCAACTGTTTGTCTGTATATGTGATTTTTTTAGTTGATCCATTATATCTTTAAAATTATTTAAGGTACGGAATTAAAACTTGGCACAACTGTTAAGTACGTTGAGGCACAAATGCAAATGAATTTGGACATTTCTAACATTTATGGATGCAAAATGGCGGCCATTTAAAATTTTCAAAGCTAAATATCTGAAAAACTGCAAACAAAAAAGTTGAAACTAAGTTTGGTTTGAAATGATCAAACAAGAAACCACGGATTAATCTAAGTTTTTACGTTTTTTAAATCATTAAGATTTACATAGGCCTAAGTTTACGAGCGAAACCCGTGTTTTCTCAAAATAAGATTTTAATTTCTCCTCTATCCAATGTTTTATCTTAACAATCTTAGTATTTTTACTCCGGTAATTAAATCATGTAATTTTTTGTAAATTTGCAAAAGTTTGTAAAATTTACAGCTTTTAAAAATATTTAGCTTTGAAAATTTTTAATTACCGAAACAGTAAATGTTAGAAATGTAAAAATTCACTTGCATTTGCGACTTAATGCAGGGTGTCTCTGTACTCTCTACCTTCATTTTCATGGTATTATTCCTGGACCAAAGACAAGCCAAAATCAAAATATCATATTTAAAAATTCCAAAACACCATAGTTACTTGTACAGCCACCATTTTGTATTTTTTAAGAATAATTTTAAATTTAAGAACGGCTTGACGTAATAAGTTGAAATTTGGTACACAGCTTTTTGAAGTAAAGACCTAGCTAGAAAAAAAATAATCAACTTTTTATAATTCATGTTTTCCAAATGGTGGCCAATTAAAATCTTAAACCTTAAATTACATAAAAACTACCTAAATAAGGTAGCAAAGTTTATGTTCTTATGTTTTTTTTTGTAAAATTTAATTTAAAATCCAACGGTGTAAAAATTGTGAAAATTGGTTCATAAATAAGCTAGATAGAGCGATATAACTGAGGCTAGTCACGGTCGGACCGCTTCCCCGGGAGCAGTTTTGGTATGAAATCCATTGTTTAGCTTAATGCCGAAACCGCGTGCTTTTTGCGCGGCAACCCGCTCATATGCGTGACTATTTGTATTAAAATCACTAAATTTTAAATATGATATTTTGGCTGGTCTTTGGTCCAGGAATAATACCTGAAAAGAGGGCAGAGAGGGTAGAGGGCTAGGGGGTAGAGTTCAGGGAGACCCTGTAATTAATAGTTGTGCCATGTTTAGATATAGGGGTATAATGGATTGATTAGATATATAGACAGTCGGAAAACGTCTAGACATAACTTTGACACATATGCTGCCATATGTTCCATACCCCACAACCCCCAGCAATCTCCGTTAAATAAGGCCTCACAAAAATATTTTGCTCCAGGCCTCGCATTTCCTAAGGACGGCTCTGATCTTAAGTGGTTAGTTTTAAAACACGATCCCCGTAAACCTCTGTATTTATAAAAGTCAAAAACAGATCATTTTAGACAGTTATAACTGAAATTAGAAATTTTATTTAAAAATTCTAAAAAGATAGACGACGAGATCCGTTTTTTTCTAATTTTAGAAAAAGTTAAGGGTCAATCCTTATCCTAATTAGTTTATTTTTAAACACGATCCCCGTAAACCTCTGCAGCCATCAAATTTAAAGTTAACACTTTGAACCCTGGGGGCTGATTTGCCGTTTTAAGTGCGTTACTGGCCAATTTTGGGGTTAAAATTAAAATTCGTAGCTTGCTATACATATTTTTTACCCATATAAATTATATATCAAAATAAAGAGAAAAATATAACCTTTCTAATGATATAACTTTTAATAAAATTACAAAAAAAAAATATTTTTAGGATTCCACATAAAATTTACCAGAAAAATTGAAGAAAATAAAAATTGCGACGGTGCGTACACTTATATTTAGAACATATTTTAATATTTACTGTGAATCTAAAAGCTAATTCACAGTCTAAACACTTATAATAACAGTAAAACTACACTTTATTTGTCACGAAAATGAACGTAAACAAAGTCAGCCATTACTGCAGACAACAACACTGCGTCGTCAGCTGGCGACGCAAAACATCAGCTGCAGGCATTTGGATTTATTGTTCTGCTACAAAACAGATGGCTTTTTGTGAGACTTGAGGAGATACTATAATCAATGCCAGATGATCAAGGAAGCGTTCCGTAGCAACGAATAGCGCATATAAGCCGAATACAGGTTGCTATGGAATTTTATTTCTGTTGTATTGTTTGAGTTATCCCAGAACGTTTTTCTGACATTACCTGCCTAGTGATGTGGGCCGGACAAATGCCCAGTGGGCGGGTCGTTTATAAATGGGCATTTGCCCAAAGCGATTTCAAGCGCCCAAAAACTGGGCGTTTATAAAAAGTTCAGTTTAAGGCGCAATACAATAAAACCTGTAATATTTTCAGTATGGTATTTTAAATAAATATTTTTCTAAATTGTTATGTAAAATCTTACTTACTGATTAAGCAGGTTTATACTCTGTAATTCATAAATATGTGCATAAGATAAATTTATAATGACTAATTAATTAAATTTAAAGTTAAGTATTAAGGTTTTGTTAGTAAAACAAGTGCTTTTTAACCACTATGTAAAATTCCTTACATAAAAAGGCACCTATAAAATTATTTTTATTAATATACAGGGTGGAAAAAAAGTCTGGAGACGATTTAATATTTTTAAAAGTATTTAAGTAACAAAACTAAAACTTTGCATATTGATTTTGAGTGACTAAGACTACTTCCTAAAGTACTTAGTGTCCTTGGATCTCGAAGGGGGGACGGTCCACAAGGAGTAAGAAGAAAATCTTAAATGTACGCATATGTCAATATGTACATCAAATTAAAGGTCTTTGGGACTGGAGGACAAGCCGCAAACCCGATCTCAAAAGAATGACCGAGTAACAAATAGCAGGTGATCAAACTTTGTATTAAAATCATATTGCTGAAAACAAAAAAATGCAATAACTCCCAATCCACCCTACCTTTTGAGGTCGGGTTTGTGGCAAATTGCTCAGAATGCAATGTACTTTTAAATGATGTATCATATGACGTAGCCTATTGCAGTTTTCCTGACGACCTCCACTAGGGACGTCTCTAAAGAAAGTCTTGTGGCAAACTGCATTGGACTACATCATATGATACATCATTTTAAAGGGCTTTGCATTCTAAGCAATTTGCCACAAACCCAACCGGAACCAAATTACAACCTTACAACCTTAAGTTAAGACTGATTCATTGTGTGTAATAAACAAATGTAAATTAATTCTATTACATTAGCCAGATTTTTTAAATAAAAATAAAACCTATGAAGTTATTTTCAGTCTAAATTATTTCCTCTTGTTGACAAAAGAAAAGTGTTGACTCTCTAGTACTGAATTCCTACCAATATAATTAAAATTATACAAGTAATAATTATTTTTAATATAGGCTATTGTGTAAATATCTAATGTAGAGGTTTAAAAGTTGACTAGAAGAGTAGTGTTCAATTTAATTTCCATTAATCAGGTTTATTAGCCTTTAACTGGATAAACGCCCGGCACTTATGGATTTTGGGCGGTTATTTGGGCAAATGCCCTGGGCATTTGCCCTGAGATTTAAACGCCAGGGCGTTTACATCACTATACCTGCCTCAGTAAATTTTTCTTGATATCTTGGATTGGCCTTTCAATTTGGCCATTCGAAGCCGGATGATATGGCGGAGTTAAAATGTGCTTAACTCCGTTTGATGTTAAGAAAGACTTAAATTCATCGGAAACTAACTGAGGTCCATTGTCCGATACGAGCTGTTCTGGAAGACCATAAGCGGCAAATAATGAACGTAAGCATTCAATTGTCTTAAGAGCGGACGTTGATTTCAATAGAAAAATTTCCAACCATTTTGAGTGGCTATCGATTACACACAACAAATAGTGACCCGTGTCCGTGCACATTAATTTATCTGAAGTGTCTTTAGCAAAATCAACATGAATACGTTGCCAACACCTAGATGGCCAACCCCATGGTTGCAATGGTGCTTTAATTGTTGCACTTCGTGTACTCTGACAGATCAAACATGATGCCACCTCATCTTCTATTGCTTTGTCAATATTCGGGAACCAAACGTAACTTCTGGCCAGTAATTTCATCCTCATTACTCCCGGATGCTGTTCGTGTAATAGTTTCAAAACATCTGATCTTAATTTCTGTGGGATAACCACTCGATTTCCAAGACATAAACAGTTTTGATCAATCGAGAGTTCATCTTTGCGCGAAGCATAAGCCAATAGATCAGGAACCTTGTCTCTCCATCCATGTAATACAAAATCAACTACTCTACTCAAAACCGGATCTTTCATGGTTTCTCTCGCAATGTCTTTCCTACCGACTGCGCCAAATATCAAGTATTACTTTCAAAGCTTCTTTATTAACAAAACCGTTGCTATGATAACCAACCAGCTGATATTGTTAAGGCTTAATATACAACAATTTCGAGGCCCGACCTCTACTCGGGCTTCGTTCGCGGTGACATACGCTATGCCCCGAGCTATACTCGGGCTCAGGGTTCAAAGTGTTAACCAACTGTGACATGCCTGGTCACAATTTGACTACCAAATTAACTAATTTATATAAGTTAATTTTAACCCGTGTGTAAGATCATTTTTAAAACTTGTTGAAAAAAACTTTGAAATGTGCTTTTTCAAATGGTATTTTTTTGTCTCTTTGCAAAACCCATTTTATTATGTGAGTTTTATCTATGTATGTTTTACTATGAATTCTTTTTTAATTAGTACCCTTTATATGGTGAATTTAAACTTGCGATCCAGTAAAGCATAGCTCTGAGGTCCAATTTTTAAAAATCTTTTGTGAAACAGATTGGTAAACATTTTATAGAATCTTTTCACCAAGCTTATAAATAATGTAGAAATTCACAGAAGATTTAGACAACATATATTATAAAGTCAATATATATTTTCTTACAGATCTGTAAAGTAATTATTTTGTATACAGGCTCTTTTCTACTAAAGAACTGAGATTACGATAAATCTGAAGGGCCATGACCTTTATCCAAAGTAGACAACTGACAGTGTTATAAACACACTACACCAGTGGCGAGGCATGAGATTTTTCCTCGGTCATCGCATGCTTATTTTTAGAAACCCAATTTTTGTTTAATAAGGGCTGAGAGGAAATTTACAATGAAGTTAAACCCCAGAAAATTATTTATAAATAGACTATAATCTATTCACAACGAGTATATCAAATCATGTAATGCGACTAAAATCATCTTCTAATGTTATTATTCACGTGATACTATTGTAAGGTTAACGATAAGACTGCGCATCGTCTGGTGAACGACTGTCGTATTCCGGAATGCCGAAACTTCACGGATGCTGCCGAGAAGTCACGAGAGCTGCCGAATATTGCCGGACTCGCTCGATCTAGCGTGGTTGGGCGGGAGCCTAAACGCTTTGTGTTATCGGTTGCAGGTTTGGGGGGAGGGAGGGGAGGGAACTCTCTTTGATGGGCGCGGGGGGGGGTGGACGAGATACGCAGGATGTTAGCGCTTCCGCACGAGCGCTAGTCGTTGGCGCTTGCTTAGCTTGATTGTGAACTGCGAGTTTGAAGCGGATTTGAACGTTACCACAATGACGTTGACGAAATTTACATTAATCGTTCATGCAAACAAGGAATAAATTGTATGTTTATCATTGTTATTTACTTATACATTAAATTTATTAAATTGTCCTGGTCATCGCCGAATCCAGAGATGACCGCACGCTTCGCCACTGCACTACACTCATAAACCAATCTCAAACTAAAATCCCATGTTCCAAACATGTGACACACTACATTACACATTTTCAATCATAATAGAAAAGCATTTACTTAGGCCAAACTTAAGGAACTAAAGATAGTCTCCTGGTCGAAATTCAACAAAAATTTCAGTTGATGTTGACCGTCCGGTCCCAATTAGTTTATAAAATATTTTATAACTGAAACATCCGATCTTCCTGGTTTGCTAGCAATTGTTATTACCACAGCTGACTAATGATTCAATCAATTAACCTTCTTATATACAATAAACATTGAAAATGTTAAAGGTTGTGTAGGCATAGCCCTGGGGACCGATTCTCATCAATTTTTGACGGAGACAACTAAAGACCAAGCCCTATCCAACATCTCTGTAATCTTCAAAATCGGTTGAGAATTTGAGGAGTTTCAGTCTCAAAAAATTTAACTTAGTGCATTAAATAAGAATAGATTAAAAGTGCTTTGTGTAATTGATTGCTTCATTAACAACTGATTAGTTTCCTATGAATATTCCCAATTTTGTGAAAAGTAACAAAATAGTTAAGTAAAACTACAAAAATATTGACAATGTGAAATCAAAAGAATGAAAAAACATACTTAAAAGTAAGCTACACTAATTATCCAAATATTACATATTTTAACCTTCAAAACTTTTTGGGCAAATAAATTTATAACAATACAACAAACACAACACAGTAGTTATTTAACACTCACAACATTTACAAATCAACAAATGATACTTTGATGAGTGAGCAGCTTAGCTACAACGGTTACACAACAATTAGGTTCGGTTAGGCATCAGCGATACGAGTAACAGTTACACAAACATGGCCAGTTCCATACCGATTTGCTCTGAAACAGTTACTAGTTACATCCCAGTCCGTGAACAGTCTAGTACACTCACTAGCGGTTTTCAACAGTAACAATGAGTAATGATTGTTCCTATTTTCATACTGGGTAGAAACATTGCAAAATCCACCCTTCTAGATTTATGTATAGGAAAATATCATAAATTATTTCGATCTAATAACTCAACATTTTACAGAATGTGAATTTTTATTCTAGTTGAGTTTTCATTTCTCTTGTCAAAATAATTCATATCAAAATTTTACATGTATGTATTACTTTTTTTTTATGAATTATACGAGAAAGTAACAACAATAGCAGAAAACGACTCAATTTGTAGAAGCGATGTTATTGTGTTGGACAGAAGAAATAACCAAGGATATATTATAGATCCTACATTCCGGATTGAGAACAGTGAAGAACAGGCTGAAGAAGTATATTTGGAAAAGATGAAAATTTACAGCAAAGCAATTAAATTGTACAAACAAAACTATACAATTGAAAATTTCGAAGTGTTTGGATTGCTAATTGGCTCAAGAGGAACTGTTCCAAATTCTCTTGTGGTTTTTTGGAAAATATTTAAATTAGATCAAAAGAAACTATATCTCAATGCAGTCACCACCGTAAAACATTCAGCAATAATTTTGAGAAACCATTTAAGTCAGTGTTTCTCAACCAGTGGTACGCGTACCACTGGTGGTACGCGAAAGCATTTCAGGTGGTACGCGAGAGACAAAGGAAGAACAAAAATAAATTCACAAAAAATAAAAAGGCACTTTTGAACTATGTGATGCCGTTAGCCATTTTTGGTTAGCTCAGTTCTGCGTTACAACGTTTTTACACATCATTTGAGAGACTCCAATAGGTTATAGCTTTACCTCTTCCATACTTCAAAATAACACGCAATTTCGTACCAACTTAACAAATTAAATTATTTTAAGTTACGAGTCCCTTTTCCGAGCATATTTATACTAATGAATAGTGATTTTGTGTCCACTACCCGTCTGAACCCTTGAATTAGGCCTATGTATTTACCTTGTACTGTTTCAAGTTACAAGACATGCTCCCCAGAAACAATGAAACTATAGGGAAAACTAATTGTGTCATATCCACGGAGAAAATGAAGTTCATCACTTGGTAACCCGGAACACATTTTGTGTACTCCAACAAGGTTAAACCGACCTCGTTGGTAGTTGGTGTATTCATTCGGTAAAGCCATAATCCAGTCAAGTCAAAATAGTTTGTGTCGTGACTGTTATTTGTGCATGTGTAAAATTAGTCCTGATTATTAATCAGCACTCTAAAAGGGATCATTTCCTGAGCAAGAAATAATAGCAAGTTTCCCATTAATAACCTATTTTGCTGTTAGTATTATTTATTAGTTTGTTAATTTTGTATTTTTATTGTTTTAGTTACTTTTGTAGGAATGCAAAAGAACCTTTTTTCGCTGTAAGTGTGTATTTGAAACAAATTATTTAAATTGTATTGTAGGCCCTATGAAACTTTGTTTATAAAGCCTGCAGCTAGAAATTTTTAGTTTCAAAGTGGAAAATATAATATAGGTCCACTAATAATATTTCGTTAGTTAATAATCATAGTAATATTTGAATTTCTTCAAAATAAAATGTTCATCCCAATTTATGTTTTTTCCCCAATAAAACTTAACTCTTTTAATTATTTGTTTTAAATGTGAATTTCATTTTTTTCTCAGACTAATAATGATGAAATGTCTATAATGAAATATATTAAAAGGAAAACACCAACCTACACTCTTTCCCGCTGTATTTGTAAGGGGGGGGGGGGGGGTATGTACGAGTTTGGGTGGTACGCCAAAAAATTGAAAAGCCTCAGGTGGTACGTGGGCACCAAAAGGTTGGGAAACACTGATTTAAGTAATTAAATTAATTTGTATCAGTATTATTTGTGAAAGCAACCTACGATGGTAGGAAGATGTTAATTTTTTTTTGTAAATTATTTATATGCACATAAAATATGAGTTAATATTTAATAAACTAAGCTTTAATATAGAAGAAAACCGTTTATTCAACTAAGCTTTAATATAGAAGAAAACCGTTTATTCAACTAAGCTTTAATATAGAAGAAAACTGTTTATTCAAGGTTTGGTCAGCCAAGCAACAAAGTTAACTGAGGTAAATTAAAAAAAAAAAAAAAAAAAAAAATACATGGGGGTTGTACCAAAACAAACGTTTCCAATCATATACTTCCAAAATTAATAAAATATTTGAAAAGGTACTTCTTGTTAGACTTATCTAATTTTTATAAGAAAATTACAATATCTTATCTCCATACAAATTTAGATTTAGAGCAATAATTGACTACAATTGATGCAATATTCCAAAGTGATAACACTGTTACAAAACTAGATATTAAAAAAAGAAAAATCTTTATCCCTTTTTTTACCTAGAAAGGGCATTTTATTTTGTTAATCATGACCTTCTTATACAAAAATTGAATGAAATTGGAGTACGAGGTATTGCTCTTCAATGGTTTAAATCATACCTTGCAAATAGATATCAATACGTTCAAATATCAGACAAAAATGAAAAAAACGATAAAGTATAAAATGAGACGCTGAATACCAAAGAGACTTAAGCGACAAAATTGGCTAATTATGGGTTATGTTTATTTTTAAATCTTTGAGGCATAAGAAATCAAACTAAAATAGTCTAAACGACCGGAAAATTACGGGGATATTTTATTTTAAACTAAATTTAGTTAGGCAGCAATGTCAACTCACTTGTTGGCTCTGTGCCTAATTGACTTATGTGCAGCACACTGTGTTGGGAGCCTATAAGGAGAGTGCCAAAGTAAATAAATAAAATAAATCGAATTTTGCTCAAGTGACCTATTATTTATAATGTAATACTTTCTCTGAAAAATAAGAACTCGGTTGGGTGGGATGGCATTCCTATTAAAACCTTAAAATTTTGCACATACATTTTCTCCTATTTTTAATAAAACAATAGGTGATTCCTTGAAGCAGGGTGTCTTTCCTGAGAAACTTAAATACACAGAAATATTCATAATTTACAAAACTAATCTAATCTTATATGCAGTGGTGTAGTGGTGCGGGAACGCGTGGGAACGGCGTTCCCACACTGGTTTTCGAAAACCCGGGGAAGCCGGGAAGTAATATCTTTCTTTGCAGGGAATTTGACAAATATATCAAGCGTTCCCACACTGTAAAATGGGCCTCTACACCACTGCTTATATGTAACTAACTACATACCCATTGCTCTTCTTTCTAATATTACAAATGTTTGAAAAAGTATTCTGTGATTTTCTTACCAACTTTCTGGAAATAAATAATTTCTTCCCTAAATTCCGATTTGGTTTCAGGAAAAACATGAGTACAATAAAAGCACTCGCCAATTTTGTGAACAATAAACCTAATTGCTTTGGATGGTTCACAGAACACTGCTGCAATGTTCTGTGATCTCTCCTAGGCGTTTATTGTGTAAATCATGACTTGTTAATTTGTAAAATGGTTAAAATAGGTTTGATGGGAAATTATATTGAAATTATAATAAATCATACCAAATGGATCAGAAAATGAGGACAGCTGTCGCTCATAATGGTATAAAATATTATTCGGAATTGAAGTGTAGGAATAGGAATCCCTCAAGGATAAATTTTGGGACCTCTACTTTTCTTAATCTATATCAATAATTTGCCAACTTTTTCCAAACCAAATTTATTTTTTACAGATGACACCACTGCTCTAGTGAAAGACCAGAACTTAAATGACTTTCAAAATTTAGTTCCTGAGACTCTTGTTCACTTCAATAAGTGGTTTTTAACAAACTGTCTATTATTAAATAATAGAAAAACTAAATCAATGATTATAAAATCACTTCAGAGGCCAACGACTGCCAAACTCATAAGTTCCTTAGAGTGTATGTGGATAGTAAATTAAATTGCAATGACCAAATAGAATTTGTTTCCAAAAAATTGTGTTTGTTCTCATATGCTTTATACGTTATGCCAAGTTTGTTCTTCACTTGAAACCCTTAAGACAGTGTATGTTGCACATGTTGAATCAATTCTCCTAAATGGAATAATATTATAGGGTGATGCCCCAAAAAGTGAACAAGTTTTTATCACTCAAAAAAGGATTAACAAGACTCTCTGTAATGTACAGTTTAGAATGTCATGTAAATCTCTTTAAAAAATTTAAATATGCTACATTTTTGTTCCCTTTGTATTATTAAGCTACTAATCAATGGTCACATCCCCTGCAGTGAGTTTTCAGTTTTTCATCCACAATACAGGTGGATGAAATAGAACAAGTTTTAAACTACCCTATCCGTAGAACCTCAGTTTTGGAAAGTAGTCCCTTTAACTCCAGTCTAAAATATTAAAGTAAAATCCCAAGCTCGTACAAATGTCTCAGCAGCAACAGCCTTAAAATCCAGATCAAAGAGAAACTTTTAAGAAAGGTACTATTCAAAAAACGGATTCTTCAAAGAAAACAATTTTTCGTACTTTTGCTGACAAGACACCTGTTATTAAGTTACCTGTTGTGGTTTCATGTAACGTATTGTGTCAATAAACAATTTCATTAATTTTACTTCATACTATTGTAAGCGGTCATTTTATGTGCATGCGGATTATATGAAAATGAATGGATAGTTTAGTCTGTTGCAGTTGGCTTATTGAATATTGAAAATTTAATTTTTATTGACATCTTTCTTTAATGTGAGGTCCAAAAAATTTATTCTATTTTTTCTTTCGGTTTCTAAATTCGAATTATTGATTGGAAAAATGTTATTAAAATAATTATTTAGTAGTTCCAGTTGTATTGTATTACCTCTATAAAAAACTATTGTGTCGTCGACACAACGTTTGTGAAATAAAATATTCTTTATATAATTGTTCTGAACTGAAAATACATTACTGTTTTCTACGTGATTTAAGTATATTTCTGAGAGTATGCTTGATAGTGGTGAGACCATTGTAAGCCCTTGTTGCTGGATAAAGAATTAGTTATTAGGTTGGACGTTTTTAAATGTCATTTGTTGAACTCCGTATTAAAAAAAAAAGCTATATTGAAGGGTTGAAATCATATCAAACAGATCAAGAAATGAGGACTGTTGTTGTTCAAAATGGTATAAAATTTTATTCAGAGTGGAAGTGTAGGAATAGGAATCCCTCAAGGATCAATTTTGGGACCTCTATTTTTCTTAATCTATATAAACGATTTGTCATTACTGATCATTTGATTACTGCATCATCACTGATGAATTTTTAACGTTTATGTGTGGACCTGAAGATGGGATATTAATCAAGAAATGTGCATAGTCAAGTCAATCAACTAAATTAGAGCTGTTTGGAGAGGTATGTGGAATAGTATAATTTCATAACTTTTATTGAGGGACGATAAGAGCAACATTGTACATGGCTAGTCTCCATCAATATTACCCGATTGCTTTATTTATGATGCTAATCTTCAGATAAGAAGTTCTCTCCTACTTTCAAAGATCTACGTGAGTTAAAAAAAAATCATGATGGCAAATTTGTGTTATTTTCTAATTATTCACAAATTAATTCCCCTCAAGTGTTAGCAATAGCAAATCTTAGATGTTTTGGTCATAAATATCTTGATCAATAGGGGTCTACTAAAAAATATTCTTAAAAAACTTAACTGAGATAATTTCCCCCAAATAGCGTAATATTTACCACAGCAACAAGCTGAAGTTGTTTCCCGAGTCAATTAAGACACTAACAGAACAAATCGGTATGCGAACTGGCCGTCACACTCAACATGGTTAGGCAAAGAGCGTGAATGGTATCTCACCTTTGACGTACAGCTTCCCGTTGAGCTTCGGCTCGGAGACGGACTTGTTCACTCTCTCACCTAGAGGCACATAACATGCAGCAACCAAACAGTACCAGTCAAGCCATGCAATCTTGGTTGTTGTTTTGTTCAAATTATACTACCCAGTAATTTTTATCACTATCATTCCATTTTGGCTAACCTCCACTGCCTATGCGAGGACATAGATAACTTTGCCGAATCAAACCTACGCAGAATATAGTGAAGCTTGCAAGACCAGCACTAGGCCACCAGGTTCTTTTTTTAATCAAATTTCAATGAAGAGAGCATATATATATATTTTGGTACATGAAAGTTTGATTTATAATGGTAGTTTAAGAGAGCAAAAACTATTTACCAAAACTATTTAATACAGAAGGAACATTTTGAACTAAATTGAATCTATTCTTTAATTAATAAACAAATATCCAAAACTGTATCGACACTAATACAGGTCTTGATAACAGATAAATGTCGATACATGGGATCTTACTGGAAACAAATCATCCAAACCGGGAGAGTGATGAGTGTAGGAGATAATAAATAAATAAATATAAAAAATATCAAAGCAAGTGTTTTTTAAAATAAGACTCCTTTAAAGATTTTAAGCATCATGTGCGCTTGGTATCACGGTGATGTAAATGAAAAATTGAAAACTCGGCTAAATAAGTTTATCTTTGACCATAAGAGCCTGAATAAAAAAGAAAACGCATATTAATCCCTTTTAATCATTTATATACAAATCTATTCTTGAAAATTTTTTTGTTTTCAAATAAAATGTGTAATTTGGTTAACTAATAAGACATAGTAAAATGCACCTTAGTAAATTGTCCTTCAAACTATTAAAATATATAATAATATCTTTATTAATTACACAAAAATAAAATCAATCTTTTGCATGATTAATGAAAGACACCACAGGTCGTGCAATACAGGTTGCACAAAAACACAAGAAAAGATTAATTTGAAAAGGAACATTCTGAATGAAAACTTTGGAAAGTATTAAACCATATATTTACTATTGAATTTATGAATTCTAATGACAGTAGGCCTTTAACCTTTTTTTTTATCCTTACTTAAACTCATTGAGTTTGGGATCTGCCTTGTTAATCTAACAAATTATATATGCATAGGTAGACATGAAATAAATTACATTAATTTTATTTCCCACTTACACCAAATAAATAGGATCTTTTTTTACATTTCAGGAAATGTTTCACTACATGTAGGATGATTGGGGAAGGCCTATATCCAGTTTCAAATAATAATGATGAAACAATTTCATTCCCAACCCCAACACCAGAAATGGTTGGAGTAAATGGTAAATATTATATAATTGGATGAAGTTAGTAGAGCAGAGCAAAAGCTTTTACTCTTATTAAGTACAAACACTAGCAGGAGCTAGTGTACTTACTTAACCCTTTTAAATTCATTCTTCCAAACAACCAAATGTTTTAAATTTCTAATTTTTTAGTTTTCTTAAGTGAATGGTTATATTGATGTAAAAACTGAAACTTACATCCAGAAATATAAAAACTGTAAAAGCAACAACTGCGAGTAAGTTGATATTGTTTACTGCAAAGTTTTTTGTGATAATGTCATAAATTTTACTTATTGAACAAATTTAAGTTAAAAATGTACTTTTCTATTATTTGGGTTAAATTTTCTGTTGATAAACTAAATAATTTCGACTAAAATTACAAGACTTCAGTGGTTATTTTGTTTAGATTAAGGTTTGTGGTCTGATTATACTTTTCTACCGGTTAAATGAACAAAACTACACCCAAGAAACATCAGATGAATTATAAAATATGGATCATATTTGAAACAAACACAGGGTAGAGCTGTGAGAATCAACAAGCGAACAAGCGTGAAGGTAGAATGAAGTGACAAGTAAAGATACCAGGTCCGTCTAAGACAAACGGGTGTTATGGGTGTTTGAAATGTGTGTAAAGAAATGTAATTTTAATGAAATTTTATTCAGGATACTAAAAATTATGTTTAATCCCTCTTCTCATTAGGTGAGACTAAATAGCATGAAAGTTTCTAAACATAAAAATGCAAAAGACCAGTAGTAGATTCCAATATTTACTTTTTATTTAAAATTAGTGCATGTGAGTGTATGATCTATAAAATTTCAAGAATAAACTATTTATTTATTAAAACTATTTTTAGATCATTTGCAGAAATATTTTTGAAGATTATGTTGGATTTGCGATTTTTATGCAAATAAAATCATAGAAGATTATGGAATTGAGAAATAAAAAACAACAGTTGTTAAAATCTGTCAATTTCATACGTCTCACAGATCTTACAGAACACTACGATCAGTGTTATGATGAACTTGTGTCAGAGATACATCATAAATAAGAAGAAAACCTAATTATGTGACGGAAACATACAGGAAACTGTAATCTATAAGACAATGTCATTATTGTTACCACGTCATTTGGAACCACAGTAATTTGATGTTAAGTAAAAGAAAAACATCTGAATCAATAAAATTGGTAGAAATAAATAAAAAAACATCCTGATAAGGTCACAGCAAAATTTTTACGTTGATGATGAAGGCATAAAACGTGGCTTGTATAGAACATTTTGTCTTGTAGAGGACCATACAAAGAGGTCAACCTTATAAAGTTACAGTTGTGAAATAAAGAATTAAACAAATGTTCATGAATGAATGTACCGTACTATGTATATACTGATGGACTTAAAAAAACACTTAAATTGTGTTCCAGAAACCAAAAACACAAATTGAAAAATTTAATCAATATGTAATTTTTCCGACCTTGTGATAAAGTGGTCCATTTCAAATATTAAGATTAGAAAGTAGAGGGAAAGCAATAAAATTTGTATAAAAAAGGACTGAATAAAATTAAAATGATGACCGGATATTACAAGAGGAATGGCTAAATACCTACCGGCAGCATTGCGCTGTTTCACTTCCTGGTCCTCCGACACCGTCTCCAGAGGGATGACGTTATCGGGGGCGTTGAGATCCGTCACGCCGATTACGCTCGAGTCCAACCTACAGTCGGCCGAGTGGTTGGACCTGGGTAAACTGCTGTAGCCTGTTGGAAAAAACTTGTTGAGACTCCAAACTCGTTAATGCCATCAACCCAGAACAAGATTTGGTAAAAAAAAAAACACCTTTGCAAACCGGTTTGAGGCAACTTTTAAAACTTCAAGCACAAGAACACTCTGAGGCCCTTACAAAAATTAAAACCGGCGAACAGAAAAGTAAAAATATAACATGTTTGAATTGTGAGAGTAAAACTGTAGTCTTCTTTGGTAGGAGACTCAAGATCAAAAAGTATGCCATGTGACCTATACCGCGGTAATTCTAGATTGTTGGTGTGGACTTCAATAACTTTTCATTCTGTTGAAAAATTCTCGGTATCAATGGATTATAAAACATTTAAGTGACACAAATAATAACTAATGATATAACAGGGATAAAAGAGTTCAAAGAATGCACTGGTCTTAGTTTGATCAATTTTATTTTTTTATTATTGCATTTATTGGTTAGTGAAGTGGAATGCTCAAATGGCGATACTTCCACTTCAACAATTATGATGATTTTAGTCATGATAAAATTCATGGTTTTACAAAGAGTTTGAGCAAACATGAAACTTTTTTCCATAATGTAAAAGACAAAAAAAGGAAATTTAAAAAATTTGATGTAAATGTTAATTATTATGTTTGTATTGTCAAAACAATTAAATTAACTTTGAAAGAGGAAAACCAACACTGTATATAATAAAGCTACAGAATCTGGATATTTTATTTACCGGGGTTAGAAAAATATCTCACTCCTTTACCAATTAACACACCACTAATACCTCTTGAAAAGAAATCCCAATTGAAGCAGTTCCACCAACATTCCAGAACCACCGCATTTGCCCACTTACGTACCCAGATCGCTGGTGATAGGTGTTGACGGCGTGGCGGGAACGCTGTTGGCCTTGCGCCGCAAACTCCCCCGCGTGATGCTCGGCTCATCTCGGTGCAGCGCTGGATCCTCCAGGATCTCCTTCTCAACTCTGCCGGAGTAGCGGAACTTGCTGCTGCTCCACGAGAAAAAGCTTCCGCCCGTGACGACACTCGGTGCGTCCGCACTGCTCGGCAATCTGCACCAGAGTAAAGGTGATAGTCGACTCTACCCATGGAGACTTAGTAAATTTATACTAGGTGTCCCTTCCCAGAGTGATCAATTTTTTTTTTTCATTTGTCACAAAGAAATTTTGTTTGTCATTTCACACTTTGAGCACAAAGCCTACTGGGGAACTCTTGAAAATCCAAACTGTTGTTATATATGTACATAAAATTGATGATCTTACTTTACGGAATAAATTGTCATAAACCCAACATCAAAGGATTTAATAAAACAGAAATGGCAGACAATCCACTTTGCATTAAAATCATATTTGTTAAATTCATAACTTCTGATATACACCTAGGTAGGGCCCTCTAAAGCTACATTCCCACTATGCCGAACGGCATTGATCAGCATTGCCGAACAGCAGGTGGGGACAAATGGACGGCTTGTGCCGCGTTGTGCTGATGCCGAATGTCACATGCTGATTTCAAACCAGCAGGTCTGGATCAAAGGAAGCCGAGTGGCCAGATCCATTTGGCATAGTGGGGAAGAGAGCCAAGAGGCAGACTACAGCACCATCGTTTAAGTGAATAAGGTGTGCTACTGCGCATCCAAAGCCGGTTACTCATTATGTGAACCGCATTATAGTCACTAATGATTTTGTTTTATTATCAATTTTCATTTAGTAAATAATCTATGTGTAGTTAGTATTTTAACCTCTTAAATTATTAAAAACAATAATACATTTAACAAAATATCAGATCTAATCAACTCTATAGCACTGCCTTGTTACATCGCGGCCGTGTCCGCTTTGCTAGCACACCATTTAGCTTGATGTGATTCAACCTTGCTAAGGAAATATTGCTTTTAACGGAAGAAGGGTATATAAGGCTATTGATTTTTTCTAAAACATTCCCAAAAGTTGAACATTCCACACCAATTTCGTAGCCGAATAACTTTGCCATGTTACATTTGACAAAGTGTAAAACATTCAATA
This sequence comes from Neoaliturus tenellus, assembly GCA_030545055.2. NCBI lineage: Eukaryota > Metazoa > Arthropoda > Insecta > Hemiptera > Cicadellidae > Neoaliturus > Neoaliturus tenellus. Next base: position 23,324,118 of record CM061533.1, on the reverse strand, counting down.
CAGTATACATTTGCCAAATATTCAAATAATTAAAACTAGCTTTTATTATAAGTAGGGGGTCTATTCTATGTTCATAGTCTCCCACTGTTTGGATAATTTACTATATATCTTTTAAAGTTTATCTATCTGGTATAATTACTTGTCTGATTAATGGATTAGGTGATATTGGCTTACAAATTCGCATCACAACTCAAATTCTTCTTACCACTACAGATGCATACTGTCTGAGGAGCACACCTTATTTATTTACAGCATGCCTGGCACTATTCACGTACGTCGCCACCTCTGTTAAATCTTGGAATGGATACAGACGCTGAATCAGCTGTTTTAAAAAAATAGTTTATTTATAAATGCCGATGACAAAAAAATTCAATTATGCCATTCGGCAATGCCGGTTAGCTTTGCCGATTGGAGCAATTCGGAATAGTGGGGATGCCGTTTAAAAGTACTAACGAAAGTCTTTTCTTTATTTTATGGTGAAAACATTTCTTCATTGAAAAACTGATTAGTAACAAAAAAATTTAGAATCCCAAAGTTTTTTGGGACATCTATTACAATCCCATATTTTATATTCTAATAAGAGGAATTTTATTCATGTTTTCTCAAAAAACTAGCTTCATATACATGACAATATTTTGCTCAAACTTTGGCATTTACAGATGAAAGGGAATTTTAAGAACAGTTTATAAAATGTGAAATTAAAAATGAAAATCAACACATCTACTACATGATAAGTTATCTTAAAATTAAAAACGTTACTCACGTAAAAAACAACATTTGCTCGATCGCACATCTCCACACATGCCGGCAAGCTGCTCCTGTCGGGCACTTGAATCCGACTGTTGTCTTTTTCTACAAAACAATAAATTTAATTAGCATTCTTACATATAATTACAAATAAAGTTGGTACTGGTGAAAAATCCAATATTATAGACATCTATTTTCTATATAATAATAGGCAGGCATGTTTCGTTTCCTCCTTTTTTCTCAGCTCGTGTGCATCGTAGGAGGAATCCGCGCATACCGTTAGAAAGGTATAGTTCTGTAGATGAGCAGAAACACATTCTAATTCACACCGAACTCCAGGGCTGCGTCCCACAGGCTTTCAAAGTTCCAATGTTAATCTTATGGAGGAAGGATAATTGATTGAATCATTAGACAGCTGTTGTACAAACAACTGCTAGAAAAGCAAGAAGAACAGATGTTTTATTTTAAAATGTTTTTAAACTTCTTGATTCAAGATCAACTGAAATTTTGATCGAATTTCAACCAGGAGGTGATCTCTAGTACATATTTAATACGTGGCATTTTCTTTTTACAAGGAACTCCTCCACAGTTTTCAACCGATTTTAATGATTTTGGTCTCATTGGATAGAGCTCGGCGTGAAGTTGTTTCTAAAGTAAATTGGTTTCATGTAAAAGGAAGGGCCCTACAAACCCTTAAATTTCCTCATTTTCCTATTTGATTAACATTAGTAAGGGAATTGATTGATTTTCAGGTTAACAGCAGTAAAGCGTAAGCACCGGACATCAGCAAAAGTACTATGTACCAAAATTTCACTTGATCTGCATCCCAATTGGTTTTAAAATATTAAAAAAAGTATATTTCATTCGTAATGATAACTTTTAAAAGCTAAAATGTACAATTTAACTTTTTTTCCAAAATAAAAAGGCAAACCAGAAAAACTACTTATTAAAGACCTTTATTTAATATCTTATTCCAAGAAAAATCTTTGAAAATATTGGAAGAAAACTGTCTACAAAAAGACAATACACCATACAGTGGTAGAAATTCAAGTTTTCTTTTACCTAAAGAGTGAGTTTTAAGTTTTGCAAAGCATAACATTATTAGTAACATTCAATTTGTAATTTAATGAGGATTGGCACAATGTGCAATATTTATTTATTTATTTATTTATTTACAATTATCTGGCACGCCAGTACATGCACACAGGTGCAAAGGCATAAGATTCGTCATGGTTATAACATAAAATAACTTACATAAAATAACAAAATCATAAAATTACTTACAACAAAACATACCACATTAGCAATAATAAAACATAAACAATCTATTCTTGCTTGATTATTTTCAAGCAGTGGATCCCTAGTGCGTGTCATTTCTTGTGGCAGGTGAGAGAAACTCATTCACACTGTAAAATGACTGCCTGGACAAATATTCGAAAGCTTTTTTTCTAGATTTTCTTAAACAAGGTTCATTTTTTATGGAAGTAGGGAAGTTATTAAATATTCTCAGACAACTGTACAATGGCGCAGCTTCAAGTAAAGACTTAAGACTTCATTGACTTATATTTAAAACTACACGTGCTAAGCCTAACTACTACTCACTGACGCTTATTCAGGCTATTGTAATCCTTTTAAATGGACTTAACAGCTGAAATTCGGCTGTATGTGGTAACACGACCAAAAATGTATGCAGCCATTAATTTTTTTGGCCTTGCTATGACTCTAGTATAATCATTAGACATATTGACAACTTCTCAAACTTTGACAATTATTGTCAAAATTTACATTGTCAATTTTATGGAAATAAATTTCTCTCTAGCATTGTCTCAGTCATTATAATATCACAATAAAACTTTGGTATTGATTCAAATGAGGAAAACACCATTTTAAAAAAAATATTCACAAAGTACCTATTTTTTATATTATTACTTTAAATACTTACTTTGGTTCTTGGGTCCTAAGGAAGGCACAAAACCAAACAAAAAGCAATCATTACAGCAAAGTTTCATCTCACAATACCAAGTTTTAAGTTTAAAATATCTGCAATTGTAATAATTGTTTTTCATAAAGGGAGGAAAAAACTGACTTAAATCCTATATCAGTTAATTCAATTTGTATTCCTTTTTTCTTTTCTTTTCATCTTTTCTTTTTTCTTTTTCTTAATTGCAACAACAGAGAACTTAAAGTGTACCTAAAAAAATTAATTATTACAAATTAATTATTTTGAAAAAAAGTTAGTAAAATTATTATCTAATGCTAGCGTTTTTGACCACTCTCTTCCTTTTTTAAGAAATCACAACATTTTACCGTTCAGGTATTTATACATTTTTAAGGTGCTTTCTGTATTCTATACAATACAGGGCCTATATTCCTCTTTTTGCTACAACAGTTAAATAATATTTTACGTCTATGTAAGTCTAGTTGTTTAAAAAATCTTTTGTTTATTTATCTCTACAGTCTCTAACAAATGCTAAAAAATCAAGAGGAACACATGTTTCAGTTATTAATCATTTTAAAACTAATTGGCTCAAGATCAAATGGATTTTTGGTTGAATTTTGACCAGCACACGGTCTCCAGTCTTTTTTATCACCTGCTAAAAGAGGAGTGAAACTAGATAGTAAATAATTAAATTTATAATGTTTGAATAAATTTATGATTATGCCATGTTAAAAGTATACAGAGATCATCATGAGGCGGAAAGGAAAAAGGGACCTGTTCACGGCAATTTCCGATATTGAGTTATTCATATTTTTGAGTTCCTCATTTAATTCCTAACAATTTGGCGCAAGTCCCGCGAGTCTACGATTTTTTTTTTGTTAAAGATATAGGACTTTGAAATTACATGAGAAAAAAGAGCCATTTTGAGAAAAATCTATTTGAAAATTCAAATTAGCATAAAACATTTATTTTTCATATTTAAGAAACAATTTCGGTACCAAAAGAAAGCTGTAAATGTCCTCTTTAATGGGAACACATATTTTGTCTTGACTCACAGTAGTTTTCAAGAAAATAATGTTTTTATCAAAGCATGTCGTGAAAAGTGGATATTTCAGAAAAGGGACCTCTTCGCGGTCCTATGCTATTTCTCCATAACGAATTGCAAAACTGCCGAAAGCGACCTCTGGACGGCATCTTATTTATTGAAAGATATTCTATATTTACAATTAACTCGTTGTAGTTCACCTTGGCGCCGATAGAATTCGCCAGAATGCAGGTTTCAAAGTGTAGCAGAGCTTTAAGATTGGTTTTGAAAAAGGACCTGTTTGCGGCAATGTTATTTCTCCATAAGCGCGAAGAGGTACCTTTCCTCAAGCTAGACATCGACTACTTTAATCATTATTTTGAATGTTTTATTCCATTACAAGTGTTTCGTAATGTACTTAAACCGGTAAGGGACGAAATGGAGCATATCAAAATGCAAACAACCGAAAATCGATATTTTTGACCTCAATTGATAAAACTGTCCATACTGTAAATTTTACTTTGCCGCAAAGAGGTTCCTTTTTCCTTTCACCCTCACATATTGTTTAACCGATTGAAAGCCTTAGTTTGCTCATGAACAACAATCTGAGTTCATACATATGTTTTATTCATCAACCTAACTATCTCTACACTTATTTTCTAATTTGATTATAAATCTGCTGGTATTACAAAACAAAAAGGTGTCTCACCTCTTGATACACCAGGTGAATAATGAACATTTTCCCTTCATAGTTGATTTTGTGCACCTCTGACCACCTGAAGTGATTTGTTTTCCGACTTCCTTGAAATGTCAGAATTCCCAGGTGATTGATTCCGAGGTATAGTTGATTGCCTTTGTGGTCCTGAAAGAGAAAGTTTAACATTAAGTAATTTACAAAACAGCTGTCCTTGATTCTATATTAAATTAAACTGATTATTTTAGATATCAAACAGTTAGACGAAACAGAGTTCTCAGCTTAGTTGGTGGGTAAGACCACAAAAAATTAATTTTCGATCCATCGAATTTGCAGTGTTTGGGTTACATCTGTATATTAATAGGCAAGCATGTTTTGTTTCCTCCTTTTTTCCCAGCTTGTGGGCATCGTAGGAGAAATCCGCTCATACCATTACACAGGTATTGTGCTGTAGATGAGCAGAATCACATTCTCATTCACGTCAGACCCTAGGGCTACGCCCCACAGGCTTTAAAAATTTCAATGTTATTCTTATGTGAAAAGGATAATTGATTGAATCTATAGACAGCTGTTGTAATAACAAATGCTATCAAGTCAGTAAGAACAGATGTTTCAGTTATATAACATTTTAAAATTGGTTCAAGTTCAACTGAATTTTTGATTGAATTTCGACCAGTGGGTGAGCTTTACTACGTATTACTACCCTCCAAGTCAACAGATTTTTTTAAGATATTCTTTTATAGGTACTGAAATTCTACAACTGTCAATGTCTTTGATATAACCATACCTTTTTTATAAATATTTGTTTCTAAAACAATTGATGTTTTTCACTCATTTTCTCTATAATATTACTATATTGCCCTTGTTATAGCGCGCTTCCTTTAGGATAGGAAAAACATTTAATCTTTCACTAATCGAATGCTAAAACCACATAAATTAGTGTTTACATACATATAATTTTGTATAGGCCTATATAGCTTTTTTAGTACATACCAAAAATTTGATAAATTCCACTTAACCCCGTAATTTTCAAATAGGATTCTCGATTTGTTTCAAAACTTCCACCAACTCAAAGCAAACCACTCCATTACTCAAAGTTTATGATAAACAAATGCATAATAATTTCAAATTGGGAGGAATCCATGGTGTGATTAGCGAAACATATTTCGAGACCATGACAGTGATGTTGTGTGTTCAAATCCACGTTCTTACAGGAAGTTTTTAGCAGTACAATTCACCTTTAATTAATGGTTCACCCCTTTCCTTAGTTTAATACAACCCAAGCACAAATCAATAATCTATGTGGACTATGTAATAGTCTATGTGGGGCAGAGTAAGACAAACAGAAGTTTTGATCTCTTATATACTTGTCAATGTCTTGTACAATTGTACTGATAAAAACTTCCTGGCAGAACAAGGATTCAAACACACAATATCACTGTCATGGTCCCAAAGTCCGGCTGGTTTATACTAGTTGCGAAGTTGACATTGGGTACAGCAAACGAAGTTTTCATAACATTGTGGTAAGTCTTTTGGCTGTCCACTATGACAATTTCCCCTCCTTCATAATCTCATTCATGTTAAAGACAGCGAAGGGTGAATGCAATGGGCAGGGAAACCTCTAGCTGGAACATATGTTCAAGACAGCAAGGGGTGAGGTGAATGCGATGGGCATAGAAACCCCTAGCTGAACATGAATGCTCAGTTGGTTGGTTGACCATTTGGAGAGCAGAGCAGACCGTTGCCCAGTAGCCCCAGGGTTGGCCCTCTGAGTGGTCAAGCGGCTGTCTGATGTCCTGTCTCTCACCCTTTCTCTCCCTTCAATATCCCATCCTTCCGGCGTCTTGCGCAAAATGCCCGTTAAAGGCAGACGTGCTCAACAGTCTGGCCGGGGTCTCCTTACACACCAATAACAACAACAACAACAAGACCCTCACCTTGACAGGGTGGGGGTCGACGCCGTAGGTGTCCAGTGTGGCAGCCTTGCGCAGGAAGCTCGTCTCAGTCTGTGCCGGTGTCTGGCCCTTCAGCGTGCGGTGCAGCTCCATCATCTTCTCCTCTATCGGCTGCGTCTGCTTCAACAGTATCTTCATCTCGCTGACGTAGTTCTCCACATGCTCCTCCGGGTCATAGTCACCCAGCTCGGCTGCAAAGCGATTACATCAGATGCCATTACAGAGGAAATATACTGAGGAAGGCAATGAGAGCATGACAGTTAGTTTTATTTGTAAAATCTATTGTAGTTTCCTATTTGATCCTTACATACTACAAAGTCAAAGTAAAGCATACTTTCATTACTAATTCGTAAATGTGTCCAGTCGACCTGTTAGTCATACCTTGAACAATGTAGGCACCTAGTAACGCGGCCTCGCTGGAGGTACAATACAGCCGTCCGTGCAGCAGATCTCTCTTGAGTTGCAAGTAGACTTGATACCTATCAACAGTTATTGAGTGATTACAGGAACGATGGGCCAGGTACAAAATTTCAACTTAGTCATGAGTTTATTTTTATTAATATTGCCTGATGCATTTTTTAGTTCTAAAACATTTAATTTTACCAAAGGGTTGTTTCAATAGTAGGCTAATTAAAAGCAAAGAAATAAACAAACGTTTTGTTCAAAGATTCATAAAATTTAAAAAAATCAAATTGTGTTTTAACAGATACAGTAAAATTTGTGTGTTTATCTATGTAGGGCTGGAAAATACTCAACCAATACTATTAAAACTCCTTCATCGCCAATACAATCTTGCTTCAAAAACTTTTTTAACTTCACTTAAACACTATTTAAAGTTTATTTTCTTTGTCTTTTGTTTGCAATTTATTTCTATCTCTTTTTGTTATTCTTAGTATTTCTTCTTGGAATTGTTGTATATTTCACTTAAATATTCATAGTCCACGGTTCTGCATCTTCACATTTTTGTACTTCATTTTTTATATGAGAGAGGGAGAACAAATAAACTAATTGTTAAACACGTACAATCAGAAGCCTACATGAACATTTTAAGAAATTAAATGACTTAGTTATAAGAAAAATAAATGGATTCAAATATGGTAGTAGTATTTATAATCAATAGATTATGTTTTTGTTTATTTTTCAAAACTTAAAGCTAATAATTGGTAGTTAAGATGTAAAAACATACGAGTACACAAATATTAATATAAATCGTAAATTTAAATAAATACATAAATTCAATCATCTACATTATAATAAGTGAACTCTCTTTATAGTATAGCTATAAAAATTTTATCCAAGCACCAGCTGTCAACAATTTATTTTACCGCTTTAAAAACCACTGCAAATTTAATGTCCTTGTTTTCATTTCTTATCTGTAAATGATCATAGAATTGAAGTTGTATGTTTTCTTTACAAAACACTTTTAAAATCTTTAGTGGTATCAAACTTTAGTATTGGATATGGATCACCTGGGGCAGTAAACAAATCAACAAAATAACGTCTTAGATTGGTCTAAGTAAGGTCTAATTTTCATTTTACAGAGTTATATGGCATTTTCCAAAGGATATCATATTTTCCTGCCATGTAGGGACTGTAAGAAATCCACTGACATCCAAACGAGCACAATTCGTTCAGTAGTTTTCTCCCTAGACCCTTAAAAACACTCTTTTATTGCTATAATATATATATATATATATATATATATATATATATAAGATAATAATAAAAATCTAAAATATATCTTTTTTAATAAACCTAACTGATCTAAGTGCAAGGGACGGATTGATCTTATGTTTAAATGTTTTACCAGAGTTGATTATTCCAAATTTAAATGAAGGCCTGCTATAAACAAATATCACGGTACACAGAAAATATGACTGATACAATAATGCTCTTGATTCATTATGTCACTTATAAAACATACAAGAAAATAGCCTATTTTGTCATTCACTCAATGGTCAACGTTTGTTTGGCTCTTCGTGTTGACCCGCTTTGACTGAACCATTTACAAAACTAACAGGAACATGTAAATGAGCACAAGACCGAACCGAAACCATACATGAACCCATGCCGACTACCAATTTTAAAATATTGACATTAAAGGTTATTTTAGCCTTTATTTCCTTACACCACAACCTAGGATATTGATCAAAAATTGCAAGTGAAAAATACAATATTGACAATGCCACCTGTAAAATAGCATAGCTATTTTAAACGTTATTTTAAAATAAAGAGATTTTGATTTTGATTATGATACAATACCTGGTGATTTCTTCTTTCAGTCTGAATGGATCTGGCGGGTAAAATTTGACTCTGAAACTGAAGAGGATTGGGTCCATGTCTGCAAAGCAATGATAAAAATATTTTAAAACAATAAAATACAACCAATCACTGCAAATTTCTCTTAATGAGGTTATTCATTTTCAATTTCTTACAATGATTTGACATTTATGTTTTTAAGAAAGTTTTACCTAAATAATGCATTCTTGAACTTGCATAAGTCCTACCTGAAGAAAGCTTAGGTTAGTGTTTTAAGTAATGAACAGCCCAACTTACACATAGCATGCACCAAAGGCAATATTGTATGCCAAACAAAATAATTTATTCCCTTTCCCTAACAGATACTGAATCAAGTAAATACTCGCCAAATTTCAATAATTGAATGAAAAAAATTATTTCTACAGTTATTTGAAAGCAAAATGAAATAAAATTATGTAATTTTTTGTATTTATTATTACAATATATAAATAATTGCTAAAATATTTAACTCAGATAATCTTATAAAGTTATATTTATTTAAAATTTTAAAACTTGTTTGGCAAAGTTGTTATATTAATAAAACCAAACTTCATAGCAAATGGATCTGATTATACAGTAGCACTAACTTTAGACACCTTAAAATTAAATTAATTAAAATAACCAACAAACCTTTTACTTGTTTAAGCACCAATTTTGCAGGATCCAGCCAATGCTGAAACATAACAAAAAACATGCTGTAAAATATTTTAAAATTAATTAATGATCATTGTTTGTTCAACTATTGTAATTATTAATGAATGACTGTTTTTTTATGATCATTCACAAAAGAGACTTGGAAAACCAAACTCAGATCTCCAAATCTCTCACAGGATCTCAGTTGATAGGTTAGGTTCAGGTTTACTCAAAACTGATTAAAATTTTAATGTCGATTATACTAAAAATCATATAGGATTCATGCATCGTCTTAACCAAATAACCAACGTTATGGGTGATGCACATATTGAAGGATTGATGTCACTTGCCTAATTCACAATAGTTGACCCTAATAACTCGACACCTTGAACGGTATGAGTCACACCAAGACTTTTAATTTAGTCGTATACAACTGATATGTATAACTAAACTAGTAAATTTCGTTCAATTCATCACCTACATGAAAAAGTCCTCCTTTGCCATTGATAGGTCTATGATACTTAACATTGAATAAACGAAGATAAGCAGCATTGTATAATACAGAGTACGGTATCACACGTGTTTACAGCAGTACAATCAGAGCGTATCGGAAGCTGTCCTGAAGTAACTGATATGCGCACATGGCCGGCTTTAGGAAAACTGACAGAAAAAAACAACAAAAAGGGCATCACGATAGAGGATTAAGCTAGTTAAGAACATTGAAAATACTGTGTGTCACTTTATAAAGGTAACTTTGATTAGATTTCTCTAAGCCCAAAAATACAAGGAAAATACAGTTGGCTGAACTTAAAAAAAATATTATATTTGTGGGTAAATTACTTACACATTAAAATTTTTTAACAAATCTGTACTCTTATTTTTGTTTAAAATGCATATTTTCTCTGATCATTAATACTGCAAATATAACTGAAGCCTGCTCATAAACCATCTAAGGTCCATGTAGGCCCATTTCCATGAGTTATTTTTATACAAGATTCGTTTTACTAAAATATTTTTTAAGTACTTTTGTCAAAATGTATTTTTTGTAACATGCCAACTTATAGCAATAAATCTGTTTTGACTTTGAATAAGTCTGCTTTTACTTTTTAATCAGACACTTTGTTCACTTAAAAATTTGATTAGGAAAGAATGCCAACAATATATACACAAAACCAAATGCAATTTTCTTCTACTTTGGATTTTTTCCATGACATTTATTTCCCTGACTAAGTCTATGGAAAGTTATTATTTTGAAAGTAAAATTTACTCTAATATTCCTGAAAATAAAATTGTTTCCAGAAAATATTTAGGAGTGCATTTTAAAAATCCGTAATCCTTCCTCAGTTCAAAATTTTGTCACTAACAAATTTCAGTTTAATGTTTGTGCAGTCAAATGAAGTTGTGCCCTGGGTTACTTAATCAATGGCAAATGTTATTAGGTAGCAGTATGAATCCGGTGTGAGAGCCACTTAATGAAGGCCATTAAACGAGAAGGCGGCGTGTAATTGACAACGCAAACACCCGCCCAGTGATCCGTGCATCCCTCGTTACCGGTACTCAGCGACACACTTACGGTGGCGACAACGGGATTGGTAAAGATTCCGCTGAAATTAAAAACTGGAATCTTTTACTGAAGTAAGTTGAAATCATGATAAATTAAATATTTTTAAAGAGGAACGATTAGAGCATTACATTGGTAATTGTAAGTAACTGCAGTGTATCAGGTAAGCTATACTGTACACTATTTTGTATACAAAATCTTATGGAGTTAAAAGACAAAAAACAAAGTAAATAGTGTAATATGATTCTAATTTGGTAGAATCAGGTTTATTGAATCACTGAAGATGGATTGAGAAATGAACTGTCACATCTGACATTTTGAAATTTATTGAAGCATTTTTGAAAGTTTGCAAGTTTTTTGTAAAGATGTTCCCCTCGTTTACTGCAAAACAAACTTATTTAATGTTTTCTCTTAAACTTTGATACAGTATGTCAATTGAATTAATTAGGGAAAATCTTGGGTTTTATTGACACATTTGTATTTTATAAAGTAAACTAGCAAACAGCCCGTCAAAAATGACGGGTAATATTGATGATTATTCATGAATTTGATGTTTACGTTTGAAAATGGTCTCAGAATTTTTTAATACACCGACAACATAGCATTAAAACTAAAGTTTTTCAGTTTCTTTAGCAATGTGAACAGTTATCCTTATATTAATAGGCAAACATGTTTCTTTTCCTCCTTTTTTCTCAGCTTGTGCGCAACGTAAAAGAAACCCTCGCATACCGTTTGAAAGGTAGAGCTTGTAGATTGAGCAAAATGATATTTTGATTCACATCGGCCCCCGAGGCTACGCCCTACAGGCTTTGAAAGTTTTATTGTTAATCTTATGGGAGAGGGATAATTGATCGATCATGAAACCACTGTTGTAATAACAAATTATATCAAATCAGGAAGAACAGTTTGTTTTATTTATAATTATTTTAACTAATTAGCTCAAGATCAACCAAATATTTGGTCGAATTTCGACCAGTGGGCGATTTCCTATTCTATATATTAATAGGTAAGCATGTTTCGTTTCCTCCATTTTTCTCATTGTGTGTACATCGTAGGAGAAATCCCTGCATACCGTTAGAAAGGTATGCACGTATGCATACACGTGCATACCTTTCTATACAGGACTCATAGTCCTGTATATGAGCAGAATCCCATTCTAATTCACTTCGGACTCCAGGGCTACGCCCCACAGGCTTTTAAAGTTCCAATGTTAATTTATGGAGAAAGCATAATTGATTGAATCATTAGACAGCTGTTGTAAAAACAACTGCTAGAAAAAGAGGAAGAACAGATGTTTCAGTTATAAAATGTTTTTAAACTTCTTGGGTCCAGATCAACTAAAAATTTGTTCTAATTTTGATCAGGAGGCGAACTCTCGTATATCATTAACAGTTTATAAGTTTAAATAGTTTATAATACTTACTATCATATAGTTTTACGATAGACCTATGAGACTTTACAAAAAGAAGATAATAATTAAAGGTTTTTTAACCGTATTTCTATATATTCCATTCCAGATGTATGGTCAGTTAACTTATTGGTATAATTTCGCTTACTCAGAGTCCATTAAATTCGCCAGAATTTGGAATTTGTATCTTATTTGTTAAACACTCGAGATTTACCAATCTGATTAAATGTGTCTTCAACCTCTGGCATTTTTGCCTCCTTGCGTTCTTGGTTAATTTTGTTTACGCAGAGTTTTGACGTCCCCATTAGGTTTTGGTATCACCACCATCGCTGAGCACCATTCTGTTGGCTCTTCCACGCTGTTTATGCATCTAATTGAACCTTGCTTTCAAGTTCTGACTTAAAATTTTCACGCAATGGTATAGAAATACATTTCTGGGTGTACTAAGTGCTACTGCATTGTCCTTTAAGTCAATCGTATAGACTTATTTCTTCCAAAATAAGACTTATTTCTTCTAAATCATAGTTCTGCATTTCCACATTTTTGCACTCTATTGTTTATTATATCAGTGAGAACAATAAACCAACTGTTAAACATGTAGAATCATAAGCTTACACGACCTTAAAAGGTGGAAAAATAAGAATATAAGAATGTTATATATATATATATATGACTTAGTTATAAAAAAAATATGGATTAAATACGGTGGGGAGGATTTTACAATCATAAGATTATGTTTATATATTAAAAAAAACATGGAGCTCATTGATAGTTATAAAAACATATGTGTAAAGAAATATTAATAAATAACACGTAAGTTTAAATGCATAAATTTAATAATATATATTAAATAAACTCTCTTTATAGTATAGCAACCAAAATTTTATTAAAGCATCAGGTGTTAAATATTTATTTTACTGCTTTAAAAACCACTGCAACATTACGTGTCCTTGATCTGTTCTGTATCTGTCATCATAGAATTAAAAAGTTGTCTGTTTTTGTTTACAAAAACACTTTGTAAAGCAGCAGTGGTGTCAAATTTCAATGTAAGATATGGATCACCTGGAGCAGTAAACAAATCGACAAAATCACGTCTTAGATTGGTCTAAATAAGGTCTAATTTTCATTTTGCGGCTTTATAAGGCATTTTCCGAGGGATACCATATTTTTCCTGTCATCTAGGGGTCATAAGAAATCCATTGACACCAAAACGGCCTCGATCCGTTCAGTAGTTCTCTCTCTAGACCCTTAAATGCACTCTTTTATTATATAAGATGTAAAACGTAATGTATAACGTAAACTTAAGGTTTCTCCTGCTCTATCGCAGCCTTCCTCAGATTTTTTATTTGAAATTAAAACAACTTCAAAGTTACATATTTACATATATGCCCAATGTACGGTACTTAGGAAGCCTGCCGTAAAGTAACTTAAGAAATAAAATAAAATGTTCCAAAAAAAACCAAAAAGCCTTCTTACTATTGTTTTTAATATTTTTAGATTTTTGAGTCAAAGCAACCAAACAATTATTTGCACGGTAAAAGTATCAATTACCATATATCTTTGTTGCATATTATGTAAAAAAAATCAAAATGTTAATTTAGAAATCTGTCACAAAAAACTAAAATAGTAAAAAATTAGTTTATTTCTTAATTGCAATACAATTCAGTAACGTAGTTTAACTCTCTAGCATACAGGATATTTGAGGGAAAATCTCTAATGAAGAAGAACAATGTATAACTTATAATGTTTTAAACACGCATGAAATCATTTAATAGTTTGCTTTCCGTTTTAATTATTTTTTAACAACATTTTTCTTTAAGTTTTAAAAATTTGCATGTTGTGTGGTAAATATAATTTTATGCGTTCAAATCGAATAATTATTTACTATTCCCAGTAGCAAATAATTTTGAACAGAATATTTACTTTGAAATTTTGTTTTTTGCGAGTTGTATCTTTCAAATGACAATGACTAAAAAATCTAGGTATGTACTATTTAAAATAGCTTATAATGTAAGCATTTCACATTAAAACTGTATTTTAAAGAATAAATACTATACCATTAATTGTCAGAGTGAAACTAATATAGGCTACTTAGCCTTAGACAGTTATGTGGCTCAATTCCCAGTATTCATATACTCTTGCCTGAGCCAGAACCTAAATCCGATGAGATGAGAAAGCCGAAGGGGTATTGATTGAGATCATATTTCACCCATTACGTATGCACGACTTGTATTACGAGCCAGTTCTTAACCTTACATTATGGGACTGAAATTGAAAAATTACTGGAGTTAAATGTTCTCTCCAAAGCCAAATTTTTTTGTTCCAACCAATATCTCAAACTGAATAAAGAAACTGTTCAATAAATTGTATTTTTAAGAAAGTGATATTTATTCTAGTTTCCAAATTTAATCGAGAAAAATAATTTATAAGATTTGAGCTACTATTTAAATAATAGATTTGTAGTTCTAACAAACTTGTAATTGAACATTGATTCAGTACATTTACAATTTTTATAATGTCATTAAATTATTTTCCTTTATAAAATTAAATTTTTACATTCTTCATTTTTTAGGCTGGATATATTAAAACGACTGTACGTTACTCAAAAGAACGGTTCTGAAAATATTTGATTTATAAACAGATTATTTTAAACCATTCTTCTTTTGTTTATTTTATAAATATAGGCTACTCTATTTCCTAATTTATTTTTAAACTGGTTGCAAACTACACATAAACACCATTAGACTTTAAAAGTGTCGCAGCAGACAAGAGAAATATATTGTAAAAAATTCTATTGGAACTGATGTGGGCCTAGTTTTTCATCATTTGTTTCTGTTTTGCATTCAAAACTATAACAAATGAAGTATAAACAAATTGGGCTTATGTTTTATTTCTGTAGCCTGTTACAAATAAATAAAACCAAAGAACAATAATTATTCTGATTACTACCAAAAACAACCAATTCTAAAAACAATAAATTAAATTTAAGATTTAACAGCTATTTCCTTTGAATTGTATGACCTTTTAAAAGATAAGCCCTTATTTCGCTAGCAATCTGATAAAAATATAATTTATCTTAGGGAAGGAGCATCTATTACTTTAAAGCTAAAATTTGTTGCAAAGAAACTGATCCACGCATTAAGATAATCTCAAAATTTTTCACTTGTTAGTATTTCTAAGAGTCAATAAAAAAATTAATTTAGTCAAAAAAACTTCAATTTTTCATGTTTATTAAAGTGGAAAGACATATTCAAAACCGAAACTTCTCTCTTTCAACTAGGGGCGTCCATACACTTTACCTTTGTAGCTTTTAAAATGTCATTCATGGTAAAAAGCTTTTCTCTCCGCACCCTCTTGCCTATTCAATGGCAGAAACAGTAGACACAAAAGCATCAACGATAATTCCCTGTCAGTCTTGGTTTTACAAATGATAATTCACATTGTTATCATGCAATGCATGGTTGGTCAAGCGAATCGACCATCTAAAATTTTAATGTTCCAGGAAATATTTATTTTTAAGACAATAACTAAATATTCAGAAATAATATGGTTTTATAAACAATCTTTAGTTCATTCATTTTCTTAATATGGTACCAATACTAAAAAAAATCTAACTTTGTTTCAGAGCCTAAAACAATCACTGTACTTGTTGAAATCTATATATATAATTCCGTAAGCGAATCGGTCCCCACGAAATATCTCGAGTTAGAAGAAAGATAGGGTAACGTATGATGGCTCATTTTAAAGCTTGAGGGCCAAGAACGCAAGGAAAAATACCAGAATCATCCAAAGTTAAATGGGCTACGCCCCATTGGACCTTGAAATTCCAATGTTAATCTAATGGGAAGACGGTTTTTAGATCGACACGTGTGATTAAGCAGATGTTCCAGTGTTTTATCATAAACTCAGCTGGTTATTGAGCAGATATTTTGAGTTAAGATAACCGCATGGTTATAACTTTTTAAAATTGGCATTGTACTATAACAAAGGGAAACACTAAAGTCATGAATGGATTTCTGATCCTTAGGAGATTTCATCTTCGTGATCTCATCTATGTCATTAAGGAAACAGGAGTAAAATGATTGGCATATTCATAATAATTTTTTAATGTTAAATTTGGCTTAGATGTGGCATGGTTGATATAATGGTTAATTGTCTTTACTCAGGGAATTTAGTTTAGTTATTACGTTACTGCTTTATATATTGGCTATTTAGTAGATAGAGTTGAATCGTTTTGTTGACTGTTTGTTTATTTTCGACTGAATCATCATGTGTAAACTACTAACATTTTATAACCTCCATATGAGGGGTATTTTGTTTCGGTTTTATCAATTCTCTGCTTTATTTCTAACAAAAAAGCAACAATAAACGCCCGTTGATCCAAAAGACGTTGAGCTTTTCATGTAAATGATACTTTGCAAAAAATAATAGTATATCAATCAGTGTTCTACTTCATTGACGAACAAACAAAATAGACTACAATCAAAGTACGAGGAACGTCGGTGGCGCGAAGGGTAAGGGGACATGGGGGCATGAGGGAGACATGGGGGAAATAGGGGAAACAGCGGGGGCACAGGAGAGTACGGATGTACAGGGAGGGACGGCGGAGATGGCGGCACGCGACCATGGAAAGGACAGGGGTTTAGGGGATATAGGGCACGAAGGGCACGAGGAGTGTTGGTGGCACTGGAGACAGGCCGTAGGGGCAGGGTGGAGGCATGGGCAACATAGGGGCACAGGGAGGAACAGCGAGCATAAGGGCACGAAAGCATTTAGGGTACGGGGATGAGGGGGCATAAGGAGCACTCTGGGGAGGCATGGGGATGCACTGGGGCACGTAGCGGCGGGGTGCCGGGGCACAAGGAGCACTAGGGGCGTCAGTGGCAAAAGGGTTGATGGGCATGGGGGGCACGGTTGCTATGGGGAGCAACGTCGGGCAAGGGGGTACGGAAACATAGGGTGCCCGGGGGCACGTGACACGGGGGGCAGATGGACATGGAGGCACTGGGAAGACTTTCGGGATATAGTGGGCATGGGGACCATGGAGAAGAACGGCAAGCATGTGGGCAGGGGAGTACCGTGGGTGCGGGGGTATGGGGGCAATGGGATTAGGGGGGCATGGGGATATAAGGTGCACGGGGAGGAAGGTTGGGCATGTAGCACGGGGGTATGGGGCCATGGGAATGGGAGCACAAGGAGGAAGGCCTACTTGAGAAATCGGTGTTACAGAAGTTGATTGGACATGGGGGGGATTTGGGAAGAATGAGGAACATAGAGTGTACGGGGGCTACGGGGAAAGAACTGCGGGCATGTGGGCACGGGAGAATGGGGGCACAAGGGCATGAGGGGGCAAGGGAGTTTGGGGACACATTGGGGGTGCTCGGGCCCTGAGGGCATAGGGGGTACAGGAAACACGGGTCAGGAGAGGTGAAAGGAAGCTCGGGGAGGCATGGGGTCACGACAAGTTTTGGGGAATGGTGGCACAGGGGTCCAGGGGTCCATGGTGAAGGAGTGTACAGTATTAATGAACTTATGTTGTATTGAACTATTTTATTTATTTGAGTTACAAACTCATCATGAACATGTTTAAGTTTAAAACTAATTTTACCACGTTCTTTAGTATAATAGTGCAATATTTTTCTTTTTTCCACAAAATAGACTTTTGTATTTTAATACAGAGGAAATTATTTGTAAATTACTGATTTGATACAGATCAAAAGTTTCGTCAAGATTAGGAAATATTTTATTAGAAAATCCAAACGTGTAAAATCACACTACACCTCGGGGAAAATACAGTAATACTGCAAGGAGGTGATAAATTTAAACTTAATTTTGGAGACAACATCACCATTTTTATTTTAAGGGGCCTTTGCCCCTATAAGCCACTAGTATTCTTTAATTTTATATCCTATCCTATACTCTAAAACAAGCACTGTTTGTCCAGGTAATTTTTTTTTCGCTCCAAGGATTTTTGATTTTTTGGTTGAATATGAGGGTTTTGGCCACGAGAAATTGATTGGAGCTGGTCAGATAGCTGGGAAAAATCCGGTTTTCGTTCGAGAGCCCTTCAAAGTTCCAATGTTATCCTTATAGAGATTTTTAAATTGAACAAAAATCAGCTGATAACTGTATATAAAATAAACAAATAAATGTGTTACAACTTTAACCTGTAGTTCAGGAAAATAATACCAAAATGCATAACCCTTCGGCCTAGCGAGCGAGCGAAGTGAATGAGCTCATCTTAAAAGGGAATTGCGCGAGTGAGCGGAGCAAACGAGCTTGGTGAGAGAAAAGAAAGTAATAATTTTACCGAGCATAAGCTCGGTCCCCCCGGTACTGTATTGTAAAACCGATAAATAGTAGGCTTACCTTATAAATATTTAAAAAGTAGAAAACTATTAATTAAAAGACTACTTACAATATCAGAAAAAAGTGCAACTGATATTAAAAAAACACAATAAAAGAGTTTTTGTGAATTCATACTATAACAGTTATTACTCGGTTACTCAGTTATTAAATGATGCATGGTCTTTGTTTGAAGATAATTTGTAAAACAATATTGAGGAAACATAGCCATAATGTAGGCCTGAAACCAGGACAAGTACAAAGGCAGAATGTTATCTGAGAGGATGTCTTCTCTGCATCGGCTACCCTAACTATAACTACCTCGTCATTTTGGAATTTAAAAGAGGTTAGTAGTTCACCGTATTGCAATTTAGAAAATTGGTATGTATGGATGAAAATTCCTTATTGTTAACATTATTTTTGCTACTTTTGATGAGTTTACAATTTATAAAATCTGAAATTAAAGCTACAAAATTATGAAAAACATTTTTTAGTAAGGAGTTTAAATAGTACGGTGAATCACTAAAAAAATACAATAAATAGGCTACAGCAGTACAAAGTAACACTATCACTTATTTGTTTATTGTTTTCATTGTTGGTGTTAATGAGTTTATGTTATTGTTTAGTAAATTATTGCGGACATTTTCCATGAATGATAAGTAAAAACAAATTCACAATGTTTCTGGATCAGATTTTCATTTTTTTTTATTAATTTTTTGTGCTTTCACAGTTATTTGTTTAAGCTTAGTAGATTTATTCGTGTTTTATTTAATTTTTGTGACTGCCTTTTCTTATTTCAGTTTTGGCTATGGACTTCTCCAGGTTCATTGGGTGCGTTTTTACTAACTTTGTTGTGCCCTAAGTATTACATCCAACTGAAGTTGAACCAGATCCCGAAACGTCATGAATCTGTTTTTCCTTGTCAGTGATGGAAAATTTCCGCAATAATTTACTAAACAATACTACTATTATTTACATGTTCTTCCAGATACAGCTGCATATTGAAAATATATGCAAAACAGGCATATTCCTAGTATATTTATTTATTTATTTATTAGGACAGTCAGATACAATACATACTACATACAATACAATACATACAGTTACATATTGTGTTGACTTTTTGGAGCCCTAAACAGATAGAGCCACCAGTTTATTAAAAACCCATCAAATAATTCGGCAAAGTGCACTTTATTTAGGCTATAAAAAATAGTTCTATTCGGAAGAACAAGTAAATAATAATAAGTAAATAAAAAAAAAATTAAATATATTAATACAATAATTAAATTGTTTTATATTACAATTTATAGATGATCAAATAGTATTGTTTTATGATAAATGAATGATTTGTCAATTTTAAGGTCTACATATGAATAAATGGCATTAAATAATATACAGAACTATTTTTGAAATTGTTTCCCCGTTCAAAAGAAAGTAATGCAATACAAATTAATAATTTTGTGCCAAACTCATAGAAAATTAAGAATAAAGATTATGGATAGCATAATTATATTAGGTGCACACACAGTCACTACTTATACAAGATCCACTTCCTGTTACGCTATGTGTATTTAAACACTGCAAATGGAATGTTCAAAGCCTTTTGTAGGAAAGGGTGGGGCTTGCCTTTGCCCATTTCGTTTGAAAGCTACTAAACTGACTTTCTCAGTAAACCGGCAATCCATCAGTGCTGATGTGCAGTGAAAAATCTGTACATGATAAAATTGTAAAAGAACACTGTATAAATAGGAAGATTTTACAAACTTTACATAGTTATTTCTGTAAATTCTAATTCTAACCTTAAGGAAAATGCTTAGAAATATTTTTTTATCATTTTGTTATTGTTTATATAACAATTGGCATGTATCACAGTGAATGTAATTTACAGACTTGAGGAATTAATTTTTAACATTTTTTTCACTTTAACAAGATGAAGCCCTTTATAACATGGATATAGGCCCTCGTAAAATTTTTTTTCAAGACGAAAAAGTCTAAAAATTTCGAATAAGATTTTCTGGAGCACCTTTAGAGAAGTTGGTTTTCATTTAAGAGGTAAAGTACCTAACATAATACCGGTGGTGGAAAAGGTCTGGATAGGTACATTTTAACCCGTTAAATATGACATATCAAACTTCACTTAATTCAAACCTCTCCTTTAGTCTCCAGTTATTCAGTCTTTCAGAGGTTCCTGAAATCTAATTAATACCAGAATTATTATTCCTCATAAATGGCTAAAACAAATTTTAAAAAAACCTTCTCATTACAATGTTACAAATAGTGAAGCCAAAAAGATTTTCATTAAAAAAAAAGGAAGAGTTTTAAGACAGTTTGTACCATATGGACCATGGAAATATCATTCAATTATTAATAAAAGAACCTGATGGATGGGAAGGTGATTGATCTCAGTAACTGTAACCCTGGCTGTCCAACCCTTTTCCACCAAAAAACCTCCAGCCCTTTTAGCAACGACGCGACAGGGCAGGGTTCTGGATCAGACTGCACCCTACTCATCATGGCCGATCATCTCCCCTAAAATTCCTGAGTTAACCGCGGTACGAGGTCCATTGTCCCCGAATGGACAGTCAGATGGTTGGCCATAAAGGGCAGAGCGGGGTCCGCCTGTTTGAGCCTGAAAATCATTTGTCACAGGAGCGCGGGAGTTGGCCCTCCGGATGGCCGTCTGATGTCCCATCTCTCACTCTTTGTCAGCTGTACGCCACTTCATCCGATGTTTGGGGTGTTTTCAAAATAGTACACTTCATCCAATGGCCGGCGGTCGGCGGTTAACCGCCCCGGAACGCCACCTCGGTAGAATATCCCTTTAAAGTTGACAGGTATGTGTTGCGATGGGTTTATTAAATAACTGCACACATTGTAAAATTTATCAAATTACTTTGAATTACGTTGTAATCCTATATCCGTATTCTAATATAATTAAAAGTACTGGCTGAGTGAGAAGTGTTGCTTCTCGAACCGCACTTAAAACACATACCAGAAACACGACACAAACGGACATACATTTTTGAGCACTGTTCAAATTCATACTGACCAGTAGGTGATCGTACTGGCGCAATAATGAATGTCCATTCATGTCGTGTTTCTCATACGTGTTTTAAGTGTATTTTTTTATGTATGACGACAGACATGTCGAACTTTTTGTTCATTGTCTTGAAATCTGACCTGGATGGAACGGTAGTTCTGAAACTGCGGTAGTCGTGTGGGATTAACACTAAAGCTGACAAAGGACGGACGTAAAGTTTTCTGTTTTGAATTTTTATCAAATTAAAAATCCTCACCTTTTAAAGCTCATACATTTATCACATAGCCTTATTAGTAAAAGAAAGTATTGACACATTCATGCTTAACCAACAAACCCATACTTATCACACTAGGTTTAAGAATTCATTGAAACCAGCACAACACAGACTCAAATTATTCCATTTGTTACATTGGGCCAAAAATATACAATAAATTACCACTCGATAAAAAATATCGATACTCTCGCAAAATTGAAAAAAATTTTAAAGAGTGGCTAATGGAGAAGGGTTATTATTCTTTAGAAGAATTTTCGGAAGACCATTAAAATGTCTAATTACTGTAATTATTATTTTTAATTTTTGTAGATGAGGAAAAAACATTTTGTTCATGATTTTATTGTTCCAACCATTATTATTCACTAGGGGTACCTGTGAGGCGCAATGCGCTGCATTTACCCGTTTACCTTGTAATAAGCTTTTAGCATGCGTTTTTATGATTTAACGATAAACAGTTGTTTTATTTGAAATTTAATAAAAATTGTTCCCCATGTTAATCTTATGGACAAAAAACGATGGCCTTCTCATGCCCTTCAGAGTACAAATATGAAAAATCTAAAACCTTATTGCAAAACTAAGAACTGAGACGAATCTTATGGCATGTCAAACTTTGAATTTCGTAAAGAAATAAGGGAGGAGTAGTGTTTACAAAAAACGGCTTCACGTATTATAGATACTATTAATTATAGCTTTAAGATGTTTTGAATTATCACCTGGCAATTTGTTGATGTAATGTGATCTATTTTGAATAAATAAA
Source organism: Neoaliturus tenellus (assembly GCA_030545055.2). Lineage (NCBI taxonomy): Eukaryota > Metazoa > Arthropoda > Insecta > Hemiptera > Cicadellidae > Neoaliturus > Neoaliturus tenellus. The sequence continues at coordinate 23,301,443 of CM061533.1, read as the reverse complement.
TAAAGAAATATGGTAAATATTTACTAAAACAGTAAAAAATTCTTGTGTACAAGCAGAATTTTTTTTTTCAAATAACACAGAAATTTTGACGCCTTTTTTCCTGACTTTTCCTGACCAATCTGAGAGATTTTTCCTGACTTTTTGGAACCGCGGGGTTTTACAAATACTCATTTTTTGTTTTTAGTGAATTTCCTTTGGAATATTTTTTTTATACAATCTCCTCCATCCCCATAGTTGCCCATTGCTCAAATTTTTATTGAAATACCCCCGTTGCAGCGGAATACTGAGCAGTTCCAATGGTTTAGTTAATTTACTAAAGAAAATAAAAATTTTTATTTACATATAGCCTAGCATTAATTAAGCCTACAGTATTAAGATTTTTATTGGGAAATGTTAAAAAATAAGCAACATACAAGGTTTTATTGGTTTCCCATAAAAATAACATGGAAAACTTGTTTTTTTAATTTTCTCTGTAACCAGTGAAGCTAAGTAAATGATTCCAAATACTAAATTATTTGTTTTTTAAAGTTCTTTTGAATGGCCTCTTTAAAAAATAATTAATCAAAATATTTAGGGTGAAAAATACCAAAAACCCCTAATTTCACCTTTTTTAAACCCCATAAAACCCTGTTCCGTGTCCAATCAACCTGGTTTTCGAACTTAACCTGAAGAACGCTGTCTTACACCTTCATACCAAATTTCATTGAAATAAAAGGTCTCTTTAAAAATTTATTGTGTAAACGGACACATATATAGATATGTATGAATTTGAACAAACGGTGTTTTTAGCTGCTATGGACCTCAAAAAAAAAAAAAAAAAAAAAAAAAAAAAAAAAAAAAAAAAAAATATATATATATATATATGGTCCCGGCCTTAGGTATTAACATATTATCGTAATAGAGTATTCCCTACAGGGAAATTCGCTAATATTCCCTGTAGAAAAATTGGCTAAAAATAAAACAAAGTGTTCCAATAATAATGTAAAAATGAAAAACACAGTAGAAATATACTTTAACTACATTACTAATAGGTAATTAATGTATAAAATTAATACATTTTACCCACTACTTAGTAATACTGATTTATGGGGGCAATCGAAAATCGAGACAATCGGATTGTGCCACTGTAAATTTTCCTGACTTTTGGCACTTTTCCCTATTTTTTCCTGACTTTCGCCATTTTTTCAAACATTTTCCTGACTTTTCCTGACCTAAACCCAAAAATCCTGACTATTCCTGACTTTTAATGTCTGTGGCAACCCTGAATAAGGACTAAACTAAAAGTTTAAAACTAAAATGTAGAAACTGCTAACATAAATAATTTGGCAGGTGAATTTTTCAACCAAGCTACTACTGTAATGAAATACTATGTAATCAGGGAGAACAAACAAGAGGATTAAATTTGATACAATGAACAAAAATATTTGAACCAATATAAAGATGTTTCTTTTGACTTCAAATGTGAAGGTAGGCAAGTAATTCAAATTTCATTGCTATATTTAAAAAAAATGTTTACAAAACAACAAGGAACTTTGGTTGTTGTTGTAGTTGACATCTCCTACAGTTAAAGGAAAGACAATATCCGAATTTTTTCGAATTCAAATATGAGGTCCAGTAGGTCCGATTTTGGTAGTGCCTCATGATCTTTCATAACTGTCATATAACTCATAATCTGTTTCATTATTGTCTGTCAATGAATCGTGAAAAATGCTAGCTTAATCAGGTAAAAATGCAATTGTTGTGGTACATCAAAATGCTTAACGACCAAGAGTTACTTTGCAGACAACATTTTTTTTTTGTTCCAGTGAACCAAACAAATCAAATTCTGTGACCGCAGTTCTGTGTGTGTAAATTCTGTGTGTGTGTGTGTGTGTGTGTGTGTGTGTGTGTGTGTGTGTGTGTGTGTGTGTGTGTGTGTGTGTGTGTGTGTGTGTGTGTGTGTGTGTGTGTGTGTAACTCACCCTCTGCCTGGTGGCGTCGACATATCGCAGGCCGAAGTAGTCCTTCTCCACGAGGTTGAGCTGTCGGCACACGTGCTCCACCAGGTACTTGCCTTTGTGCTGCGGCTGCAACAAAACAACAATCAGCCACAACAATTCACACTTATTTTATTAGCATAACACACGTTTTGCTTGCAATCGGGAATGAAAATCAAACGTCTACAACAATCAAAAATATATTTACACTTATACTGCAAGGATAGAGAAGGTAAATATATGAAAAGACTGAAAAAGGAAATAGATTTTTACTGGAGTATTTTGATTTTGACCAAAGAAACCTGATGATGATCTCAGTGTCCGGTCGAAATCGATTGCCTTTTTCCATCTTTTCATATATTTACCTTCTGTATTCTTGCAGTATAAGTGTAAATATATTTGTAAGTGTTGTAGATGTTTGTTTTTCATTTCTGACAATAATTTAAAATGTTGAGATCGCACAAGAGCACTTTTTTAGTTAAATCTTGAAATTAAACACACAACTGAAAATAAATTTATGCGGGTTAAATTTGAACTGAACTATTTGTACATTTGTTATTGTATATTTACAACTGTCAGATGTACATAAGTTAGTACATAAGTGTGGTCTTCAATTATTTTACACTGAAAATCCACAAAAAAGGTATAGGAAAGGTTTTTATAAATAAATTTTTAATTCACATTTTCACGTGTTGTTATTTAACAATTATCACTAATAGTGTTGTGGACTTTATGTTAGTGATAATTCCAAAAGGTTTTTATCATATTTTCAGAAATTTTAAAAGACTAGATCTACTATTACCATTATCTACAAATTAGTAGACAAGAAACAATCTTAATTGTAATCACAGAATAACAAGTCGTAAGATTTAATAAAGCTTAGTAAGATCTTTTCATCCGTTAAAGCAATATAGTTTTGCAAAAGACAACCAAAAAATTTTAATGAAAGACATCATTATAATTATTTTTCTAAAGAATCTCCTAAACTATTTGGGAGTAAACTAAAACAAATTCAAGCTCAAACAAGAAATAATCTTAGCACAGTTATTATCCTTTATTTGTAGTACTATGGAAAAATTCTACTCATTTTTATCATATATAAACACAATTTCTCAAAACTCATCTAGAAGGGGAAGAATTACAAACAGAGTTATTCACTTTCAATAAACAATTTAATTTATCATTCATTTCATCAATTACAAGATGAAATTACTTCCCACAATCAACTATTCCAGATCAAACAAATTTAAATCCACCACTGGCTTGAAATCGGATTACTGGTGGCGGTTGTGCAATTTGGTCAAACATTGGAATTGCACAACCCTCGGGCCTTTGTGTCCCCATCCATGTGTTGCGCAATTCTCAACCCCTCTGGAGTGTCAGGCAATAAAAGCCTTAAGTACAGGGGTGGCAAGAAACCCTTCCCCCCCCCCCCCCCAAATCACCACTCGCGGTCGCCTTTGTTCCTCATTTATCAGTTATTTCGTATTTTGCTTGATTTCCAGAAGATCCAAACCCTCAACTTGGTTTAGGCTGTCCCTTAGATATATTTTCATCTCTACTATGGAATAATAAGAGTTGTTTTTTTCGGGTACATTTTAAATTTGTACATATTTACGACCAATATTAAGAGAGATGAACTATAAATTAATATAAATTTAAAATGTTTTGTAAAAAAATACTTCAGTAAATACACCCCCCTCCCCCCCCTATATTTGTCTTTTATATACGATATATTAGTTGAAAACTGGGTTGGCTTAGTGTTTTACATCTTTAATTTTATGACCAAGTACAATGCAAAACAATGTTAAGGGGTGCTGGGTAAACTTTAGTTTCTGAACTAATGCTTAGGGGAGTAATATTTTTTTGACCTAAGGTATTTTAAAATAAACTAAGATTGTGAACATGGGCTGAAAAAAATAAATAATTTGCAAAAGCACATAAAATTTTATTTGGTAGGCCTAAATGAAAAAGAATATGCAATCACCTTAAAACTTAAGTACCAAATATTAAAAAAAGATATTTGGGGTTTTACTAAATACTAAAAATAACCCTGAAGTAGTAAGATTACAGTTAGGAGTAAATGTGTATCTATCATCGCTTCTACTACATAACGTTATAGACGAAGGAGGCCAAAGCAATAATCACTGAAAATCATTAGACAGGAAGGTCTCTAAGTTTAAACTCAACGACAGTGCAAACCCACCACACCACTGCAATCCCCGATTTCACGTTTGGTAGGACATATTTCTTTGTATTTGGATTCAACATTTCCAAAATACGTAGTGATGATTAACATGAAATCAAAATTTAAGAAAATTTAATTGTTCATGCTGCTGCAGGATAAACTTTAATGTTAAAGTAAAAAAGTTTGACAACACAGTCTTAGCCCTGCTTCTACTTTGAACAAATTGTTTATTATTTCCGCAACATTAGGCCATACAGAATGGACAGGAGTTGTCACAAAGCCAGAATTGATGTAGCCAAGTACACTGGTTTAAGTTCGTTCTTTATAGATTTGACATATTAAACGGTGATTCCTATATTGAAATCAAGTGACAATATTTTATTCTTAATTAGCCTATAGAAAGTATATATTATTATAGATGTATCCTATTCCAACAGAGAACAGATGACACTACCTTTTGAAAAAGAAAAGTCACTTGGCAACAAAGGGGAGGGATGGACTGAGCCAAAGAAGTTTTTCTCTTTTAGTTGCTGGCTTGGTAAAGCAATGAATTGCAGTTTTGTAAAATTATTGTTTTTGACACAATTATAAGAATTATATGTATATATTTGTTCTTTGTATACCATGTATATATGTGTATATTTAGGCAATTATTTTAATTTTTTTTTTTTTTTTTTTTTTTTTTTGACAATGTTGCTTGTTTTACCAGCTGAGCTGGAAATTTTGTAAAACGTTTTGTGGCAATAAAGGACATTTCATTTCATTTCATTGAAAAAACAAACTACTATTGCATTAGTAAAAAAATCCTCTCATATGTCATTGTATAGATTTTATTTTTTTAAATCAGAGTCCATTAATGGCATTTTCTGTCACAAACAGAGAAATTAAATGACCTATGAATGTTTTAGATACAAAATATTTAGTTAAAACTATGAACATATTAAATAAATTAAAACAATGTCAAAAAATTTTGATTTCAATCTTGAACAGTTTTTGTAAATTTCAAACCACCAACAGTGATGCTGTAAAGTTCTGAGAAATAGCGTAGTCTTCTTGTGATACTTGTATCGCCACGAAGGTCATGGAAGAAATTGTTCACGGTCACCGGAGCGCTACGAGAAGACGCCCTTCTCAAATCTACATGTTACTACCTGCAGAATACACAAAGGACTGACATATCAGCACCGCAACAACTCAATCCCACTAGATTTAATACTAATCAGAAGAGGTTTTTAAAATTCCCTGGAGATAGTTTGATAGTTTTCCAACTTCAATTGTGTTATTTATTTATTTATTTTGTTGCAATATAGTTAGAAGTTAATAAAAATTTGTATTCGTTGCCGTGTTTTTGTTGTTACACAAAAAAATTTTATTACAATTGTTAAACTTTATTTCCGGTTTTAATAAAACTTAAATGCACTGTATGGTTTGTATTGCAATTTTATCGACTTTATCCCATAATGATTGTGGGTGTTTCATTCCTCATCAAATTTTCTGATTCAATTCTTCCAATTACAAATAAATTTTGCACTTTTCTAAACTTTAAAGTTTTCTTATTTTATCTAATGCATTTTTACTAATTGTTTATAACGCAATTAGAACGTTTTGTATTCGTTTACCCACTGCATACAAGTGTCTAATGTATACTTTCAAAACGTATGGTAACAAAAATTTTCCAACTAATTTCAAGAATGTACTGTATAGAACAAAATTTTTTAGCTGTAACCTAAATTTGGTGTTTAAATTCTAAAATTTGAACAACAAATTTAAGAAACCCATTATTTTTTGGGGGTTTGTTTACTTCAAGATAAGCATTATTAAAGTTTGTTGATACTGGAAGTGTTCAAAGGTGGAGAATGTAACGACAGAGCAGTTACTTCCCTGGAAAGGATAAGGTTTTAAGAAGACCACATCAGTCTACTACTCACCAATAACCCCAAAATTGAGAATCTGCGGAAGTTAATATTATTATTATTAAGTTAAATTTAAAAAGTAAAGCTGAAGAACCGGATTCACGTTCATTACAGCACCTGCTTTGGACTGAATTTGCCAGTTTATCACAGGGAGTTTTAAGCCAATTGCAAGAGCAAGAAAACTTCAAACAGGCAAAGAGAAGAGCACGCCAAAAGGATCTTCCCCCGAACCTAAAACATTGGATGATCATAAAATTCTTTTACCCAACTGGTATCAAGTCACATGATCAAGAGATTGGTTTCAGGAGAAATTGATTTATATTAGAAAATGTTTTATTAAAAATTCAAGATTATAAATACTTTTTAGTAAAATTTTTATTAGAAAATAACATTATTAGTAAAATGGTATTAGTAATTTTGATATGTAGCAAAAATAAACACTTCACAGAAAGATGTATTAGACTAAAGGATTTCAAAATTAAAAACCCTTTTTTACTTAATGAAGATTTTCAACTTGAACATTTTTTTAAGAGGTTAAAACAGTTAGTTGTACTATAATATTCAAAAGGGAACATTCAAAGTTTGAAATTTAGTTCACTTTAAAAATTTCCTCTCCGCATCATTATACCATGTTGTAACCCATTTACCGTTGAATGCTGAACAAAGGCAAACGTTGGGTTTGAAGAAGGTAACATTTTGCTGAAACCTACTCCACCGAGGACTTTTTTGAGTTGCTCCTAATCAAAATGAATAGAGGGCAAATAAGTGTTGAAAGCGCAGTGTGGGCTCTGTAATTTTGTAATGAAATAGACATTTTATTGATTGCAGGAAGAATGACAGACGGACAGACGGCCACGCCCCTCCTGATATACCTACAGCCTGGCAGCTACCTGTTGGTGTTTCCACCCTCCCAACCCATCTGGAAACCTCCACATAAACTACATTGAACTTAAAACCACAATCATTGAAAAAATTTGAGGGTTAACTGTTTACTGGCTTCAAAACCAGAAAGCAAGAGGATTTGGCTCTTTATCATTATTTAGCACGATGGTTTAAAAATTCTACATTTAAAAAAAAGTTGTATTTTTTCAAGGAGGTAGATCTAATAGATTTCTCAGAGAAAAAAATTAGCTAAGGTAGACTTTAATAACGTTATGGTTTTTATTGATGATTGTGTTATAAATATACTAATATTTTTTTCAAAAAACATAGAGAAAATATTTTACAAAAGGCAGAAGCTTAATGTACACTCGAAATCGCCCACCAGTTGCAATTCAACCAAAATTTCAGTTGATCTGAACCCAATTACGCAATTAAAAAAAGAATTTTATGACTGAAACATCATTATTCTTTTTTTAATTTGATAAAATTTGTTATTACAACAGGTGTTGAATGATTCAATCAATTACCATTCTTCCATTAGATTAACATTGAAACTTTGCCTGTAGGGCGTAGCAATAGGGACCGATGTGAATTATAACGGGATTCTGCTCATCTACAGGACACTACGTAGATTTCTTCTACACAGCAGAGAATGGAAGAAAAGAAACCAGCTCGCCTATTAACATGTAGATATATTTATATGTTACTTTTGATGAATGAAGTATTTTAAAATTAAAATCACCACATTTTTTCTTGGCGATTTTTTTAAATTTTATTACATTGTTCGTTCATAAAGGATCCACATAAGAAACATTTTTGTCAAATTTTGGCACCATAAAGATTAAAAACAAGGCTTACAGAAGTGTAAAAACAAAATATCAATTAATCAATCAACTTTTGAAGACAAACGAAAACCCAAACAATGTACTTACTGCAAAATAAATTTGTAAAAAATATTTCTTTTATTGATTTTCACAGTTGAACTTTTATAAAATAGTCATAAAAGATTTTTTTTCATTTCACACCAAATATACAAAGTAGGAACATAAATTTTCCTTAACACAAGGATAAGACTTTTTGGTGTCCTCATTTTTTACTTGATCGTAAACTTTTTAACACAATAATATAGATTAAGAATTGCACACTGATAAAGTACAGAACCGAATGTATTAAACCGTATTTTAAATTTTAAATGAAAATAAAACAGACAGTATAATTTAGGTCCATGATTCCACAGCCCACCTTGAATTAATTAATTATTAGGAAAAATCAATACATTGTTCAAATGGTTAGTTCTTCTCACACAACTAAAAATTATATAAATTTTAATTGAAAACAATTTTTGTAACGTTTAGACGTACAGTATTGAAATTCCACTTTCAATACAACAAAAAATTTTTAATTTCTAAATACAGTATTATGGACTAAAGGTTGAAAAACAGTTACAGGTTAAGGACCTTGAACTAGTTTGGATTGTATTTGAATGTTCTGTGTTTGTTTTTGAAGATGGATTGTTTTATTCCATTTCTTTTAAAGTAAAAATAATGAGTCAAACAAATATTATTCAAACAAGCTTTAATGTTGGACAACTCAATTACGGTACACAACATATGCATCAGATATAAAATAGTACAAATTAAAATACAGTTTCACATTGATACTGCAAGTACACAATAGATATAAATAAACTATTTTTATTAAATACAACTGTTTAGTATTTATTACTACTGTATTCCGTTCTTATTTTTATAATTAAAGTAAACATTAAAGTTTTTGGGATCCAACGTTTGTTTAAAATTAAAGTAACAAATTGAAATTTAATCGTATGTTTTATAAGTAAATAATTAAAGTTTTGTTCGGTTTTTATTCTGGTTTTGTTCAGTTCTGTAACAAAAGGCTTAACTTAAAAATAAAACAAATTTATTGAATTACCCTAATTTGAAGTGTGCATTTTAAATTTTTTTAAACAGTTCTTGTTCAAATATTTCATGTTAGTACACAAATATTTTAGAAAGTTCTACTTCATTTCAGATTATAAATATTCATTTTTACATAAGAAAATTAAAATTTTAATCTCAATATTCAAATTACTGATATTTTTTATACAGTGTGGGCATAATCACAGTGCCACCTCCATGCATGTTGTAATATAATATATGTAAACAAATCAACTAAAACCAGTGTCTTATAATGAAGACATATTTTAAACAATTAAATTGCATTCAATTTCATCAGATGAATCTTTTGCAAAGTAATTTTTAAACATAACACAATTAATTGTAATATTTTAATCTATGAAAAAACTAAACCCGAACGACGTTAATGGATAATAAAGTGGAAAGTGCAGTTCACTGACTTATTCAACAGCCAAAGAATTTGATATTGCATAAGTTGTTTGCATCTCGCCTTATTCGTACTCTACTCTTACAACACAATTCCACAGTACTCCAAGATTTTCAATTTAATCAATGCCTGAAATTTAAAACTCTTTATTTGAAATTAAACTGTAAAAATAATTTAAAGTTAAATAAAGAAAAAAACTTTTAATGTTGTATGTTACATTGTTTTATGGCAGTTTATTATAAACACTTTTTTTATATTGGAACTCTCAAAAGTGCTTAAGTGCCTGCTAAAAAAGTATATGCAGTATACCACCTCAATTGAACGGTGTATGAAACCACAATGACACACATACAAAAAGCGAGTAGAACCATAACCATCCCCGAGATAAGTACTCGTTGTTTTTCTAAGTTCTGGCTGTTATTATGAAAGTTTTCTCACGTCGCGCCTTTGAGAAGTTATAACAATTGACTGGGTGGAGGCTCCAAGTTTCTGAACGCAGGGAAAAACTTGTCATGTGTATTCAGTGAAATTTACACAAATAGATGGGGGTTTCCTCATTTTTCTTGATGGTGCAGTAATAAAAACTACAAATGGTGATGATTGAATCACTATTGACATGGATTAGAAATTTGAGGACATTGTTGTAAAAAAAAAGGATTACTTTAGCTTTAAAATGTTGGTTTACCACAAAAATGTATAAGTTTTCAAATAATTTTTGCCCTCGTTGACCAATAATAATAAGGCATGTATTTTATCACAATCCCTGTTTGTTATGAAATGCATGGAATTCCAGGTAGTGATAATAACATTTTCATAATAAGAGCTTATTGAAAAATAATGCACAAACTTTAAGGTTGATAGATTTTTTTTTTATTTATATCCACCAGTCAAGGTGAATCAGAAAAAAATACATGAGGGCAGATTATTCACTATATTATAGGCTAACAAACCAACGTACTTATAACTGGCTTGAGCACTTAGGTAACTGATGGCTATTAGTTAATTTCCCCCTGGCATTGCTGGGACTGTAAATCAGGAGTTACTTGGCAGATAAGAATATGCATGCATTCAATGTTAACCTAACACCAAAAAAAATCAAAGTTTTAAATTATGGAAGTAGATGAGGGGCCAATAAGTAAAATATTGTAAGACAGGATGGTATTAGTAATGCATTTGTTTATAGGCCTACTAATTTTATTTTAATCTCTTCAAGAATTTGAATCAAAACTATAATTTGATTTCATTATGATTGTAAAATTTACCAAAATTTTACACGATTCAATAAAATGTAAATTGCTTTGTTTATTGAATTTGAGTTAAAATGAAACCTTGCATATTTATTTACTTGAATTGCAATACTACAAAACAGGCTTACGCCCAATTACATTGTAGCATTAATTTAAATGAAAATGCTGTTGAAAACATGCCAGTCCCTCAAGTCTTCCTCCACAACAGTAACAATACGAGTCTTTTAAATGCATTATAAAAATAAATAATAATAACAATAATAGTAACAATGAATAACAATAGGCTACTAATGCCTAGTTCAAATCTAATAACAGAAAAAAGCCACAATAAATATCAACAATATTCGGAAATGATTACAAACAAGTATTAATAATTTATTACATAAAAGCTATTTAACAAAAAAATATCATGCTTTAATTAATCATTTAATACTTGCAGGACTTCTTTGCGAAAATATGACAACTTGCTATTGAACAAGTCAATGTTTGTACACAGATTCAAATGAAATATGAAAGGGGTTACGTAAAATTAAAAGTAAATATATTTGATAGTTTTGTCTCGATTCTTTATAGAACTAGAGATCGCATGTTGGTTGATATTCGACCAAAGATTCAGTTGATCTGGAACCAAGTTATTTATAACTGAAACATCTGTTCTTCCTGTTAAAGCAGCTGTCAAAATTAAGTACCACTCTTTCAAAAGATTGACACTTTGAAAGCCTGTAAGGCGTAGCCGCAACCACAACCTCCTTGCGTAGCCCTAATTGCAGATGTATTATGAGTTTCTCCTTATCTGCAGGACACTACCTTTCTATCGGTATGTGCGAATTTCTCCTATGATTAACAAACTGGGGGAAAAAAAGGACAAACTTATGCTTATAAAAGGCATTTGAACTTTCTTTCCTGTATAGTTAGTAGTACGAAAATAACATTAAACCCCTTTACAAAGGGGTTATATATATGTTAAGAAATGTTTCCAGATTTTGGCAAAGTTTGTTCAGTGATGTCCATGGAATCAAACTGATGATCTCATTATCCGGACGGCTTTTTCTTGGCAAGCAAGCTAACAATAAACATCCATTTAGTTACAAATTTTGATATTGTCAAAATAAAAATGACTAATGGAACAGATTTAATTTCACTATTCATTATAAAATGTAAGGGATGAATAAAAATGAATCCGTTTTATCTCAATTCACCAATTTTCCCTGACAGATGCTAAATCACTAATAATATTATGTCTCATCAATTCAAAGTCAATATTTTATCAACAGTGGCCCAGATCCCTTGATCGAGCGGCTGGATAAGGAGCGAGCCCCACGGGCGTAAGCCAAATTTAGGCCTAGCCTGACGTAATGTGACAAACAATTCCAGGTTAGATTCCTAAAGAGTAGAGGAGGTTTTTTAGTGGGTAAACCCGTTTTAGGGGAGCCCCACACTACAGGCTGGCCACCTGTGTGCGTAATGCATTTTTCCGCCTCTCCCTCAAAAAAAAAAAGAAAAAAAGTCAATATGACTAACAAACGAATGAAAAGCATGATGGTTTTATTTATCACACAAAAGGACAACAGTCTTTTCTGTCCGACCCCACAGAGTTTCTGAGCTGTATAGGAGTGTTGGAGGGGAGCCGCTTTTGATGCAAAGTCTCTTTTGTGACCTCATAAAACAGTTATCTCGGTCCAACAACACAGGCTGAATACCAATACGTGTATCCAATACATGTGCCTAATTGAACTACATTGTTCATTTACCTTTCCTCTTTAACATTTTACGATTTAGCTGTCTACACTACTTCTTACATCGCATTGTATGAAACGGTTTTATTTGGGCTTGGTTGTTTGTTTTGTAGTTTTTGATCAATCCTATAACTTAATTATTTCAATAGTCATTTAAAAAATTAACCCATGCCTATAGAACAAAGTGCAATTGTCTGAGTTAAACTTTATTTTTATTGAAACTGAGGTGTAAATTAAACAAGGTCAATCTTTTAAATACTAGCCTACATCTTATTCAAGTATCCCATCACATTATAAAGTATATGTTTTTTTTAATGCACCATATAACTTTCTGAGTTTAACTTAATTTTTATAAAAACTTAAGAGTATAATGCCCAATTTAAATAAATCTTAAAAAAAGAAAATGAGGTAAAGAATTGTTGGATGGTTTTTAATATAATATACACTGTAGTTTAAATATTTTCTATAGTTTAGTATTTATTATCATTAATAAAAACTGAAAATGGAACTGATGACCTGCCCTAGTCTAGAACTTAATTTTTCATCATACTGCACACAGAACAGCCGTTTTCTGTCCTGTAACTAGTCTGCAAAGTTGGCATTTTCTGCAGCCTTTTAAAAGTGCACCAACAATTTTTGTGCAACATTTGTTAATTTTCTTGTGCAATAACCACAAAAATTGTTTTTTTTCTCAAGCAAAAATCATAATGATCCAATACAACTAAGAACAATGTAAACAAAAAAGGACTTGCAGAATATTGTTAATTAAGATGAAAGTTAACTACTAAACATAAGCAGATAGTTAAATCTTAATTGATTTGTTTATTAATTAGTTATTACCCTTATATTTTTGCAGTATGATGAAAAACTTTGTCCATCACTTGGACAGTAAGTGATCACTATGACTATGAAAAGACTATAGTTAACATAGTTTGACAACGTTTGATCACTCTTTCTAAGGTCGGCTCCACCTCACTCTTAGAAACTGATGGCGCACAGACAAAAAGCCACTTTCCGTCCTAGTGATGAAACCTAATACTTTGCAGACGTATAAGTTACTTTTACTTTCAACATAAATCTATAATATGTTAAACAGTCAATTTTAACTGTTTGAGAAGAAAAACGACAGCTGACGATATGTCAATAATCTGATCAATGGTGATAAAAGAGGAAGTATAGACAACGAGTGTCATACCTTGGACTATGTGCTTTGCTTGGCAAACACGACTCTCCACTCATTGCGTTAATACCTTGCCATGAACAAACAGCAGCACTACAGTGTAACTGAACACTGAACTGGTACTGTGTATGCATGACAAGTTGCAGTATTGAGAGTATTATCCGACTGGAGAGGGTAGCCAGTCTTAATTAACTATGGAAAAAATTATTAAAACGTTCTCTTTCAAGGAAACATCGTCATGGTTAAATTAGCAACCCCACCCACAGTATCCACAGTAGAAAATACAATAATATAGGATTTAAGTTAAGGGGCTTATAATTGTACTCAGTTTGAATGCCTGCCAGAACAATTTATACTAGGCCTATGCTACTTTGTTAATTTTTTTAAAATTAAAACTGCTTAGTTAACAACGACTAAAACTTCTAAACGTTCCAAGCCTTATGTGACTTGCAACCTGTGATAAAAGGTAACTTTTTCATCTAGGCTATATTTCTTCCACATTACTAACAACTAAGATTGAATTTTAATTGAAGCTATGCATAAATTTAAATTAAGATGTACGTTAACTACTAGATATAAACAGACAGTTGAATCCTTATTGATTTGTTTTTTAATTAGTTATTAGACTTATATTTTTGCAGTATGATGAACAATTCATAATAATATGATAAAAAATTTTGGTGTTGCAGTAGTAGGAGTATATAAATTAAAATTTGAATTATAAAAACCAAATATTCTTGGGAAAAAGTTATATTGTACAAAAATAGGAGCACCATATGTAGACTAAATAGTTTAAATAAAAGCTAATGTTTTCTTACCACCTAGTATCAATTGAACCAGTTTAATTTGTAGAAATCAAATACCGTAAGTCTAAGCAACTTTTTTTAATAAATAAAAAAGGGTTGTTCTAATTAGTGACATTCACAAACTAATTTTTACAAATGTAATGCTCTATCATGTATGTATCTTATCATACCATTATTAATATACCACAATATCCTAATTGCTTTAGGGTACGGTATACTGAAATAAACTTTTTTTAGTCATAGTTAGTTATTTGGCTAAAAATTCAAATTAGGTAGGCACATAAGATTCAATAAATTTTAATTCCAATAAAATATTAATGGCCGCATTTAAGCTATCCAAATACTTTAACCCCTCCCCCAACCCACACCCCCCCCCCCCCAAGGTCAATAAAATTTCTCTTCTAGATGTCAGATTTTACAGGGTGTCCCGGAACTCTCTGGAACACTTTTGTATAACTTATTTGTTCCTTGCATCAAGACAAGAAAAAAACATCAAACAAATAGGGGTCTAAAATCCATCGTTAAGCCGCTAGCCGTCATTTTGGTTTTTTTCACATAATAATTTTAATTCTGTAACGGATGGTTGTATTCAAATCATATTTGACATGAATCTTCATCATGCCAATGTACATTTTCAGGAAAAAAGTAAATTTTTCCACGGTATTTTTTTTAATGGCGGCCATTTTAATTTTTCAAACCCAATTATCTGAAAATTGCTAGATATTACAAAATTTTACAAGTTAAAAAAAAGTTGTCAAATTAAACTATCCAACTAATGGTACCAAATTTGTAAGGATCTGACTACAAATAACGGGGTTATTGCAATTTTTCAGTAAAAATGGCCAATTAGCATTTGTTATTATTCAAAATCAATGTTTTTATGGAAAAAAAAACACAAAAACTGTTGTTTGTAGTCAGATCCTTACAAACTTGGCACCACTGGTTACATAATTTAATTTGGTAACTTTTTGTGACCTGTAAAATTTTTCTAATATTTACTTATTTTCTGATATTTAAGTTTGAAAAATTATAGTGGCCGCCATTTTGAAAATATACAGTGGAAAAAGTTAACTTTTTTCTGATATTGGGCATTGGTGTGATAAAGGTTCATACCAAATATGAACTTAATGCATCCATCCGTTACGGAAATAAAATTTATCATGTGTAAAAATCAAATCATTTTAAACAAAGCATTTTAGACTCTTATTCGTGAAATGTTTTTTTCTTGTCTCAATGCAAGGAACAAATTTACAAAAGGGTTCCAAAGAGTTGCGGGACACCCTGTATATATTGGTTTTTGTGATCACCAGGACACATTGATCATGGTATTACAGCAAAATTTATACCAATTAATTATACTGGGTGTCCACAAAAGAAGTAAACAACTTTGTGCGTCAATTAAACATAAACTGCGTGTCCAACATCGCTGCGGTTGGTAACAATAGTTTGAAAATCACTTCAAGTTTTTTTTTCCTCAAAGCTGACTGTTGTCAACAATACCAACAATGTGGCAAAAGTCGCTGTTTAGTGATTTGGATGAAAATGGTTGATACGCTTACTGAAAAGTCTTTCTGTGTGTTGGAATTTGACAAGGACTCTATCTGCTACAACTGTCCAATGTCATTTTTTGGACAAAATATCGTAAAGCCCCTTCAAATATAAAATCAATATTCGATTGGCATCGAAAATTTAAAATGAGGTTGCTTGAAAAAAGGGAAGTGTTCCGGAAGACCAGCGACGTCTGATGCTCAAGTTTGGTCAGAATTATATTTTAGAATTGATCTCTACACAGCAAGCTTTGGCTCACATATTGAGCACTTAAACTGGGAAAAACTTGAGGATTTTATGTTTCTATTGACGTATATTACTCTTTATAAATTATTAAAACTTCATTGTATTGTTTAAACAAAGTTGTTTACTTCTTTTGTGGACACCCGGTATAATTTTAATAATATTTAATATAAAATATTAAACAAATTATTAAATTTTATCAATTAATTTTTGATACTTAACTACCTACTTCCCTAGATTTTGCACTATGACAGTGAAAAAAGTAAAACCGGCCAGAAACACTGAGACACGAGCAAAATACGACGACTGTCCGGAATCTGTGGCAAACCCTTTTAAGCAACATCTATGTTTCTATCTTCACAGACCTATCAGTTTAAAAACTTCGCTAATGTAGCAGAGGTCCTGAATCAAGGGTATTATGACAACAATGACAACACAGTTTCGTGTCTGGATAGAGTATGGAGAGATTGCTACATGAAATCACAATCAAGGAGATATGGTAGACTAGTATTGTGCGGCATCAGTGCAGTCATCGTTTAGGGAATCACCTACTCATAGAGTTGGATTAAAGATGGACTAGGTATAAGGTCTCTTACTACATTTTTGGCTTAGGCCTGATAAAAATAATTTTTTAACAGGGGATTGATTTGATTTTTTTTTTTAGGTCTCGCCACATAAGTTGACGAATGGCCAAAAACAGCTGGGATGGGTAAGGGGGGGGAGAGGGGTACTTTTCCAAAAACATCGAAAGTATGTTACATGCTAATTTTCTTGGAACAGCTGATTATCCAATAATTTAACTGAATAATAGAGCAAATTCATTCATCAAGTTACGTGGCAAGGCTTATAGATTTAAAAGTTATTTCAAATTTAGTACGGTATTCAATACGTTTCAACCAATTACTTTGGGGCTTAACCAATTACTTTTATCTTATCATTCAGTTTCCCTTTAAGTATTGGACTGCAGTTGTACTGTAGTAACCAAAACATTGTCAATGAGGTATCCTCATGACAGTGAAAATGTGTTTTAATTTATTTATGCCTATTATATTACTACTATCATTGACTATGTACACTAACGTGAATAGACCTCTCATCCAATGTATTTAGTTTGAGGCAAAAATTTGGAAGTTCGGCGGACGCCGCACCAGTCGCTGGCCATCGATGTTGTTATTATTCAGCTGAATTTACAGTGCTGCCAAAACATTTTACCAAAACATAAACATAACATTCAGTTATAAAATGTTTCATCCTTGGCTTAGAAGAGTGGTAATACTGATTTATTTATCATATGTTACGTGTACTTCGATGGACGCCGCACGAGATCGCACCACCGTCAATATGCTTCACACACGCCTATGCTATACTCACGTAGTGTACAAAGTCAATGCTACTATTGAAAAACAGTAACGACATTAAACTATGCCTTTGTAACATTTTTATTTTGGTTTTGTGTACATCAGTGCCATTTAATGTTTTGCTAAGGACAGTCCAATAGGTGGTCTTATTTCTATATGTTACATTGTCTTGCTGTAAATTACAACCATAAATTCATAGCCCAAAAACAAAATCGTTCTATTATCAAATTTATTGAGGATCAAACTGCTACCTCAAGATCACTTTAACTAGATGGTACTTTAATGGTAACTAAATGGTAAATTACAAAAAAATAACTTTTAGACTTCCTATATTACAATTTAAATTGGAGTATTAGTTATAAAAAAAATGACTAAGAACATCTATTGTTGATACAAACTAATATTATCAAAGTACAATATGGGTACGGTAAAATTCCACAAATTCAATACAATGTGGGCTTGGGCCAGTTGGAGTTTCTCTGAGAAGATAAGTATTACTTCCTCCAGAACGCCACTCTCGGTGACTCGGTCAGACCGTGTAGTAAAGTTCTAAATTATCATTGAATCGCAGAACAATGGTCGATACGTAATTTAGCTGCATTAATGACATAAATACGACCAGATCATAAATTGACAATCCACATCAGTCGTACCATACCGTATCACAAATTCCCCCGTCGCAGCAGACCTGCGTACTCAGCGAATTTCCAATGGAATTTCAGATTATTTACTTTCCCCATAAAAACACCATAGGATCGAGTATGTAGGTTTGCTGCCTCGGGGTGTTGTTAGAAAATCTAAGTTAAGCAATAATTGGTGAATGTAAACACAAAATTGTATCAAGCTCTGGCAATTTTTTAATTTCCCCATAAACCCCATGGGGGTGAGTACCGGTATGTAGGTTTGCCGCCATATGGGTTTAGTAAGCAATTATAAGTTAAGCCCTATCTAGATAATGTACATACCAAATTTTATTAAGTTATGTCAATAAATAAGCAAGATAATAGGGTTTTCTTGATTTCCCATAAGAATAACATGGAAAACACATTTTTGGATTTTCTCCGTAACCAGTTATGCTAAGATAAAAAACTCAAATACCAAATTGTTTGGTTTTTTAAGCTCTTTTAAATGGTTTCAGTTAAAATTGATGAATTTTGAAAATTGAGGTCAAATAATGCCAAAAACCCATTTTTTACCCCTTTGAAACCCATAAAACCCCCGTTCCCATAACCCGACAATGCTAGTTCGCGAACTCATGAAATAGACCTGGTCTTACACCTTCATACCAAATTTCATCAAAATCGGAGTTTCCCTTCAAAAGTTATCGATACCACGGACACACACACACACATATATATATATATATATATATATATATATATATATAGATAGATAGATAGATATATATACATATATATGAAAATGAACGAATGGTGTTTTTGGCCTCTGGGGACCTCAAAATGAAAAAGTAAAGTGGTCCCGGGCTTAGGTCTTACCATGGCTACTACCGTAATAGCGTATTCCCTTAGGGAAATTCGCTAAAAAGGGTTGCAATTGTTGCAATGATAACAAAATTGTGTCTATATTGCACTTGGCCATGGCACCTAAGGGATAAGAGACACACACACATACACACACAAATGCGGCCGACCAGCCTGTCACATAGATGACACAAACTGAGTCATCCAGCAGAGTACTGCTATTGTTTTGGAAAATTATATATATTTAACCATTGGGTAGAAGCCATAGGCACTGTCTCATGGAATATAACAATGATCTTCTGTTAGTTATAGGTGTTGTAGGTGCCTTTTGCAAGTTGTATTTTTGAGAGAAAAAAAACAACTTGCCTAAACACAAAATTATAATATTTCCTTACTTATAACCATTATAGGTTAGTTAATTATTTTTACAGTTTTATTTCAATATACAGGGTGAACAACTTAACTGTGCCACATTGGCATATCCTCAACTAAGTTATGAGATTTAGAGAAAACTATAAATGGGGAACATCACCTATTTTTTTAAGATGATAAAAAATATGAATTCCATTTTCTTCTAAATGGCCGCCATTTTCCAATATGGTGGCCAACTTTAAAATTTCTTATGGAACACCCTATATTTTATGGTGTTTTTGAATGTACCGTACATGTAATTTTGAGACATTTTTATTCATTGACATTTTTCTCTAAACCTAATGGTTATTGAGCTACAGGTTATTAAAGTTATTTTTAGTTCCATAAGAATAACATGGGACAAACTTTATCTGTCCATATCTCCGAAACCATTAAGTAAAATAAAAAGTACTCAATAATAAAAATGTCTTAAACTGATGTTTTAATGGCATTTTTTCATAATAATACCAATTTGCTACAAATTTTATTTTTTGACCGCCATCTTGGAAATAAGTTAATTTATGCGTAAATGATAATTTTTATGTGTGAAATATTTTCAAACATAATTTTAAGACATATTTATTCTTGAGTATTTTTTATTTTACCGAATGGTTACAGAGATATGGACAGATAAAGTTTGTCCCATGTTATTCTTATGGAACTAAAAATGAACTTTTATTACCTGTAGCTCAATAACCGTTAGGTTTAGAGAAAAATGTCGAGGAAAAAAATGTCTCAAAATTACATGTACATTCCAAAAATACCATACAATATAGGGTGTTCCTTAAGAAATTTTAAAGTTGGCTGCCATATTGGTATAGGTGCCATAAAGAAGCCTAGGCGCATCTTTACAAATATTACATTGGTCACCTTAACATAAAAATAAGTAAACTTAGCCTAACTTAACCTACCTTAACCTTAATGGTAATAAAATAATATCTCATTAGCTTAACGTTGTTTGTTATTGTTATAATATAATACTGGTAACTGTAACATTGTTAGTAAAAAAAGATTTTATTTTAACTGTTTTAGGCAACCAAATTTAGAAACGATCAAAAATAAAAGATGGAATTCAATAGAGTTTATCTACTACAGTCATGACAATAATTATAAGGAAATCTATAGAAATAGACGTAACCTTATTATAGACAAAATGACTGACTCCCCCCTCCCTCCCAAATCCATACAGATGGACAAACTGCTGGTTCCCTCTTCACGGACGGACAAATGCATCCATTCAAATGCACACGCTCTATCTCTCTCTCTCTCTCTCGCACGCACACACACACAAATACACACAAAATACTTACACATACAACAGCTCAACAGGCTGGGGAAAAAACAGCAAGACAAACCTAGGCCTTTGAGGGTGATTTTTCAATCTGATGCGGAGTGCTCTAAGTTTCTCACAAACTTCTCAAAGGATCCTCTTAAGGCTCACGAATCCCTTTTGTTAATTTCCGTTTCCCGGGATAGGACACCTTTGCAACAAAAGTTGCTTGCTGATTTAAGAAGCCAACTCAGCCAAAGGATCGCCAACGGAGAACCCAATCTCACTATAAGGTTCATAAGAGGCACTCCCAAGATTGTTTCAACGAGTCAAAAAAACGAGCAGGCGTAGGCACTCAGAGTGCCAAGCTGAGTGTCTACTATTGAAGCCTTGGCACCTTCAAGACAAGATCTGCAGCGATCCTCTCTATCCCCCTTGGTTGAGCTCGCCCAGCAAGCACGTCTGTACAGCACTGAGCCTGAACTGCTGCATGAATCACGCAGGGACATTTTTACCATTAAGTTATCATTTTTGCATTGTATAAGGGTCTGCACTATTTGTTGTTATAACTTGTATGCATTAATTTGTTTTGTATTTTACGTTGTTATATTGTTTGCATTGTCATATTTGTATTTATTCCCACTTGTTGTAATATCGTATGTATTTAAAAATATTTATCCTACTTAGCATTGCACATGTCAGCACACCGGATCACAAATATGTTAATTTAATTTCTTCATCATCTTGCATTGTTCCACTTTGCTAGTACTATTGTAGAATTTTGATAAGTGAAGATGTTTGAATGTTTCAACTGTGTATTCTCTTGTAAAAATGGCGATGCCGTTGAAAATTGAATAAATAAATAAATAAATACATACAATGCAGTCATGGCTATTGACAGTATATCAACATAATCAGACTCTCTGTGTTTTCCCTTCCAATCTCTTAGAGCCAAAGTTTAATTTTATTCTTATAAACTGCATGTGTCAATTTCAAAATTTTTAAACGACTTGGCATATTCTGGAATAATATATATGCAATGTAGTATGAGTTTGTCTTTGAAAGTGCTTTATTTCACTGAAAAATATCATCTTGGTGTTTAGGGCCTATACATAAAGCACGCAAATGTCCTTAGCCATAAATCTGTCTGACATCCAAAACTTTAACTTCGTTGAGCAATGCCTCGGTTGAGTACCGGCGACACCTTCTGTTTCTCCATACCAAATTTTTCCAGAATTTTCTGATGATTATACATTGTACTTCTGCATTGGTGCAATTATTTGCACACCTGCACACAAGCGTTAAGGGTGATGGGTCCAGGCGCATTAAGTGAGCGTGTCCACTTCGATGACATATCTGGCTGGACCCACTACATATATTGTTGTCCATTTAGCCTAATGTTGCGATCGGGATTTAATTTAAATATCTAGAGCTTACTCACTCAAATGCTGATTATTATTACTCAATAAGTTAAATACGCTTTGCCCCACTCGGTTTTGACACTTATAACAAAATATTATTTTCATAAAATTCAACGATACTCAGTCGCTTTTACCATAACATTCGCCTAATTTTACACCATAATAGCTGCACTAAAAGAAACACACAGACATTCTGGCCATTCTGCGCAAGGCTACAATGTATGCTAAATAAGTTACATCAATGGAACCATGCAGTTAAAATGACCGCCAGGAGTTTTAGGAAAAATACTTCTGCTCTGATACAATTTAGTATCGTATAATTAAGAAACTCGTTAGAATTTTGGTCAAGGATTACAGCCTATGAGACGAGCATACTTTAGAGGGTGCATCTTTAAATTCAGTAGAGGTTCATAAAAAGTAAATTTGTAAATTATTGACTGGTCAAAATGACTGATGATTTATTTTACTGTAAGTGAAGCCTAAAATAAGATAGGCCCTACCTTCACTTCAGAGCGTTACTGTGCCTATTATAACCTATTGAACTTTGAGGAGCTAAGTTGGCTTAAGTTCATTGTCCGACTCCATTGTTATTATCGGTGTTCACAATTTTTCGACTGACTTTTCTGACTGAATTTTTGACTGAGAACTATCTTTCTAATACAGTAGCCTATTCATTCAATAGTGGATATAAAAACTGCTTCATAGGAGTCAAAGGCTGCAGAAATTTTGTTCTTAGGCCTATTAAGTTAGCTTTGGTTTGTTTTAGCGAATTTCCCATAGGGAATAAGCTATTACCGTAGGTCTCATGGTAAGACCTAAGCCCGGGACCATGTTACTTTTTCATTTTGAGGTGCCCAAATACCAAAAATAATAGTCATTAAAATTTATATATATATATATATATATATATATATATATATATATATATATATATATATATATATATATATATGTATATATGTGTCCCTAGACACGATAACTCTCGTAAAAATGGTCCGATCGACACCAAATTTGGTAGGGATGTGTAATCCTACGTTTATTCGGATGAGTTCGTAAACCAGACATATCGACCTATCGGAAGGGGTAGTTTTGGGGGGTTTTGTACCCCAAAAAAGGGTTTTTGGCATTTTTCATATGTAATTATTAAAATTTTTAAATTTTTATTTTAACCATTGGATTTAGCTCAAAAAAACACACAATTTAGTATTTTGAAGCTTTGCTCTATCTCCATTGGTTACCGAGATATTAAAAAGTCTAAAGACAGTACATTGTATTTTGGGGCTCCAATGTTAATCTTATGGAGAATAAGAATGTGTTAATATTTCTCTTATTAACTAATATTTTTGGATGAAACTTGGTAATGAGCTTCATTTGGTTGAGATTCATCCATTTATAGTAAAAAATCTTGTTTTTTGTGCTTATCATGGCAGCAAACCTGCATACTCTTTTCCCATGTTAATCATATGGAGAATAGGTAAACTTCTTTATTTATGGACAGATATTGATGAAATTTAGTATGTGGCTTCATATGGTCGAAATAAAAAATTTTTATGCTAAAAACCTATACTTTTGGTGTTCCCCATGGCAGCATACCTGCGTACTCATTCCCTATATTTATCATAAGGAGAATAGACATTTATTTCCTTATTTATGAGCGTGTGATCATATTTGGTTTACAGGTTTATCTGGTCAAAATTAATATTACTAATTTGGAAATTCGCTGAGTACGCAGGTCTGCTGCGAGGGGGGTATTTTGTACTTATCATGGCAGCAAACCTGCATACTCTTTTCCCATGTTAATCATATGGAGAATAGGCAAACTCTTTTATTTATGGCATGGGCGGATTTTGGTCAAAGTTTTTGGGGGTGCCAGCTATCCTAGTGGTTGTATGCTCATTCAAACACCAAAATCCTACTTAAATAGAAGTTTTAAGGCCTATCTCGAGTAGGCCCTAGCTGTTTATGTACTCGTCTGTTACGTATAGGCCTACATAAGCCAGCTTTTTATGTTATCTTGAACTGGGATCTTTAACAACCACATAAATTGAAAGAAAAGTATTTACTGAGCATTGTGTAAAAACTTCTCGTTTTTAAGTTTTACGGTTTTTGCGTTCTGCTTCCTTAAACTCACCCATGTCACCAATGATCGCGGTGAACGCTGACGCATCTACGCACGCGGCCGCGACACCGGGCCTGATACACGTAATCAGCCAAGTTTACAGCGTGCTGTTATTACTTCTGTTATTGATATGTAGATCAGAAATACTTTCACTAACTAAAAACAAATCTCACGGAAGCGATAAGTCATACGAAAGACCGTCTAGACAGATATAACATATAACTAACCCCAACAGCGCACAGCGTCGCTGTCTCGGGAGGCGATGCGTTAGCTGCTATCGTTGACATGGATGACTTTTAAGCCCCTAGCTATTTCCCCAGCCAGATTTCTACCCATTTATGGGACTAATTAATGGGGATATGGAATTTTTATTAACTGTGTATTTTTTAACGAAATAAACATTTCATGCATCTATTACTGATTCAAGCAAGCACACGTATAAAAAACTATAAAACTTAGAAACATGACATTTTTACACAACGTTCAGTAAATGGTCTTCTTTAAATTTATTATTTTTTTAAGACGGTGGCAATTCAAAGTAACCTAAAAAGAAATAGAGGCTTTAGTATAAAAAAATAAAATAAAATAAAAAACAAGTACCGCTGTTTTATTTATTATTACAAAAATAAACTCCTAAAATTTTATTATAGCTGGTTTTAGTTGAGAAAACTGCCAATCTAATTTGGAATTTTATATTGAAAACCACCCTAGAATATTGATTTTGACGGTATCTAGAAAAGATGTTTTTAGAATCTTGAGAGGGTATTTATTTCTTTTTAATGAAGATCATTTGTTAACCTACATTTAACCTTTAAGCCAATTTGATTATGATTAATTTCCGTACATAAGAACTAGGAAATATAAAAATGGCCATAGCAAATTAAATTCAAAGTAGGCTAACATTATTTTATTGATACGTACTGTGAAAGCTTTAACAAGAAAAAAGATACAGTATATCAATAAAATATGGTTTTGTTTGTGAGTTGATAGTGATTAGTTTACAGTTTATAGTGATGAGTATAACGAAAGTAGTTTTATTTTTCATAGTTATTAATAATGTTTCTTTACCAATTAAGCTCATTATATTCGTCGACCTTACGAAAGATACAAGTAAATAACTTTAAATAACTATTAAAATAAAAAGTACTACACACTGCACTAACCAATAACAAACCCGTATACTGGCCATTGAACAACGATGCTTCAACTGTCATGTAGAGTCAAAAAATAAATAAATAAAAATAATTATATCACAGATGTATGTTATATTCCGAGAAATTAAGTCACCAGAGGTAGATGATGAGAGGGGGTAGGGAGGGAAGTAGCGTCAGAGCAAAGACGATACTTGCCTTTGCCGGAAACCGTGCTTGTAGTTGACCAGAAACGTCGTAGCGTCAGACGCGACCGCATTATGTTCAAACTATAGTTAAATTGTCTTTTAAAATAGTTGTTTTGATTACCGACTTGGCTCCTTACGTCTTAATTGTTAAAAATGTTTACTGTCCAAAAAACGTTTTTGATCCAATACAAAAACATTATTACTAAAGTATGATAGAAATTAAAAAAAAAAAAAAATCAAAAATCAGGGGGTGCCAGGCACCCCCTGGCACCCCCGTAAATCCGCCCATGATTTATGGACAGATATTGATCAAACTTACTATATGGCTTTATATGGTCGAAATAAATTTTTTCCATGCTAAAAACCTACTTTTAGTGTCCCCCATGGCAGCATACCTGCATACTCTTTCCCTATATCTTAAGGAGAATAGACATTTATTTCCCTATTTATGAGCACGTGATGAAATTTTGTTTACAAGTTTAGCTGGTCAAAATTAATATTACTAATTTGGAAATTCGCTGAGTACGCAGGTCTGCTGCGACGGGGGGTATTTTACAATAATACTTTCTGCCATACATAATACCTCAAAAGAAAAAGTGAAATTGAACACAGAATTAAATCTTTATTTTAAATAATAAAATCAAATAAATAAGCGTTTTAACAAGACTTCTTTTTTATCTCCAAAAACTCATCAACCGAGTAAACAGCTTTATCCAGGAGATATTTTTTAGATTATTTTAAAATGATTTATCAGTCTGATGTTCTTTTATTGTCAGTGACAGCTTATTATATAGGCCTAATTTAGGACCAAGATTTTGAGGAAGTGTAGCTGACATTTCCAATCTATGATCTGTTTGCCATGATATACAGGCATAGAACTATAAACATGGAATGCTGACTCGAGTAATGAAAGGCAGCCAAAAACGGTCCGACTGTATCATCTCCCCCTCCCGAGGTCGGTATAAAACTGCAATTCCCGCAAAATCTGAGTGAGCGACGACGATGCAGCGTTTCACTCAACTCGATATTTAACCTATAAAACGCTAAGCAATGTAGTTTAAATTTATATAGGGTTTTAGAGCTTTAAATGATTAACAAATCGGTATCAGTTTCAGGCCAACAAAAAAATATTTAAAATTATAATAATTGTTTTAGCCTAAAGTTTGTTTAGTTTGGATTGATCATGTAGTGAAAAAAGTAGTAAGCGAGGATTTTTTTTATTGTAAGGGCAGGAAAAAACTTCCAGTGAATGAATTATAGAGAAGATTCTGAATTTTATCTTGCATTAAAAATATCTGCTGTATGATAAGCCGTTTTTTTGTAATCTTATCTTTAGCGAGCGCTTCTACGAATCGGCGGAAGCGTCGCGTTCCGTCGTAGCGTAGCATATTTTAATAAAACAGTCGCTGGCCGGAGACACCTGATTCAATGCAGTGCGTGACGAATTTTGTTTGTTATTTGTTATCAATTGTTGTATATACTGTTCTATATCTTGTGATATGTGTCAAGTGATATTATTTGTTGTAATATAAAGTGGAATTCCTACATATTGTGTAGCTTATAATTGCAAAAATATAATTATTAATAATAATAATAATAATAATAATAATAATAATAACTTTATTGGACATCCAAGGATGTATCATACAATTTATACATTATTGTTTCTAGGCCTACTTAATATTATAATTTATGAAAAAAATCTTCAATTTTGTAAATACATTTCGATATTAAAATAATTTTGAGCTTCTTTTTAAATGTTGTTAAGGGTAATTCTTTCATCTTCTTATCCAATTGGTTAAATACTTTTTTTGACATTTCATTAAGGCATCCAGCTTATCTGCACACAAGTAAGCCTAATGTACAGCAATTTTATCGAACCCATTGTTTATACTGTAATGCGGTCTATAGTATATAGGTAACGTCGTATTCAATTGTAAAATTACGTCCTATGGAAAGGATCAAACATAATATTTTATAACCAGTAAGTGTATTGCATTTAAAGGGCATTTTAGCGAATTTCCCATAGGGAATAAGCTATTACCGTAGGTCTCATGGTAAGACCTAAGCCCGGGACCATGTTACTTTTTCGTTTTGAGGTGCCCAGAGACCAAAAATAATAGTCATTAAAATTTATATATATATATATATATATATATATATATATATATATATATATATATATATATATGTATTTATATATATATATGTATATATGTATATATATATATTTTTTTTTTTTCGTTTATTTCCAAAAAAATACAAATACAATCGTCAGTGATAAACAATTACAAGGAATTTATTTCCCCGAATAGACGGTAAGTCCGTGTTCGGGGAAAGAGTTCATATCCAGTTGATGCTATCACTGGCACATTATATAACATTCTTAAAATACATTTCACTTTAGAAACTAAACTAAAAGTAACTTACGTAACTAAAACCCAAGAATAAATTTAAACATCGATGACATTTTAATAGAGCATATGTAATAGAACATATGTGTCCCTAGACACGATAACTCTCGTAAAAATGGTCCGATCGACACCAAATTTGGTAGAGATGTGTAATGCTACGTTTATTCGGATGAGTTCGAAAACCAGACATATCGACCTACCGGAAGGGGTTGTTTTGGGGGGTTTTGTACCCCAAAAATGGGTTTTTTTGCATTTTTCATATGTAAATTTTAAGAATTTTAAATTTTTATTTTGACCATTGGATTTAGCTCAAAAAAACACACAATTTAGTATTTTGAAGCTTTGCTCTATCTCCATTGGTTACCGAGATATTACAAAGTCTGAAGACAGTACATTGTCTTTTGGGGCTCCAATGTTAATCTTATGGAGAATAAGGATGTGTTAATATTTCACTTATTAACCAATATTTTTTGGATGAAACTTGGTATTTAGCTTCATTTGGTTGAGATTCATCCATTTAAGGTAAAAAATCTAGGTTTTTGTACTTATCATGGCAGCAAACCTGCATACTCTTTTCCTATGTTAATCATATGGAGAATAGGCAAACTCTTTTATTTATGGACAGATATTGATGAAACTTAACATTATCAATTTTTTCTATGCTAAAAACCTACTTTTAGTGTCCCCCATGGCAGCATACCTGCATACTCTTTCCCTATTAGGAGAATAATAGACATTTATTTCCCTATTAATGAGCACGTGATGAAATTTTGTTTACAAGTTTAGCTGGTCAAAATTAATATTACTAATTTGGAAATTCGCTGAGTACGCAGGTCTGCTGCGACGGGGGGTATTAGTTCAATTTGTTAGTTACAGTTCTCTATAACTTGATTGATAACAGATTTAAGACTTATAACAGATAAGATCGTAACATCACAACGACACTTTTGCCTCTAAGTCGTCTTATAGCAACGTTTACAAAACAATGCACAGCGCCCTAACTTGCCGTCGGAATGTTATTTGCTCCCAGGGCTAAGTCGCAGTGAATTCCGGAACGTTCACCACATTTTTCATGTGTTAACAGTACCAGTCAAAAATAATCCTGAAGGGCAAAACTTCGTTATCCGTCACCACCGTTATTATCGATGTGGAAATTTCGATATTGCGATTGAAATTGAGCAATGAAAACAATCGAATCAACAACGGTACTGAGAAAAGATAGGGTATGTATCATAATAATAATCTAACCTAACAGTGTAACCGTAAACCTCCATCACTTTAATTGACAGCAATGTTTATAACAACAAAATCAATGGTGTTTGGAAAAACATTTAAAATGCATACCCTATTCCCTCAATACAATAGACCAAAAAAAAAAAAAAAAAAGTACCTTTCTGATTTGTATTTGGCAGCATTTGTGTGACGCCATTTTAGATGTAACGAAGTCTGCTTCTTCTCACAATTTGAATTTAGATACAGCTACACAACAAACTTGGTTAGTTTATTTTGTGTTGTTCTTTGTTACAGGTTACATTAGCTACAATTTTTACTTTTTCTGTTGTTGTTATTTTTAGTTACTTGTTTGAATATAATATACGGTATTTGTTTTATTGTCAAAAGGTTTATTTCATTATATTAGAGTGAGAAACTAAATCAGGTGATAAAATCATAATTGTATCGTGTAATTGTATCATTCTGAAATTATCTGAAATTACCTCCTCCTTCACCGAGACCAGCAGAGCCGGAAAGGTTGCGTCACATTACTAAAAACTAAAAAAGACTTCCTTGATGGAATAAAAAAATAAACTTTAACTGTTTACATATTGCATGCATGGCGGTGGATGAGTATTATATACCTGTGGTATCCTCCTCCAGGTATTCCTGCAAACTGTAGAAGGGCTTGGTCTTGAGCCACTTTTTAAGCCTGGTGGCGAAGCACCTCGATTCCAGAGTCTTTATCGTTGACGGAAGGTGATTAAAAATCTTTATCGCCATTGTAGGAAAGGCCTCTTTAACCTTTGCAAGTCTTCGATAGGGCACGTCCAGGTCAGCTCTCTGTCTTGTTTCATATCCATGAAAGGCCTCTCTTCTGGTGAAGTTATGTTGATTGGAGTGAATATACACTGCACTGAGATACACGTAGTGACTATATACTGTCATAATTCCAGTGGCGGAGAACAAAGGTCTGCAGTGATCTAATCTGCCGCTAAAAGTTATAATCCTAACTGCCCTTTTTTGGAGCAGGAGAATGTCCTTGGTGGCTGACGCATGCAGCGAGCACATAACATAATAGAGCAGCTACACGGAGCGCGGCAGTGGGGCAGTCGTGGCGGCGGGACTAAGCGGACCAAGATGGCGGCTCGGCCCTATCCCGAGCGTCTTCGCCACACCGCACCGCCGCGCTGACTACGCTACCACACGAGGCGTTAACAAAACTTTGTTGTTAACTTTATCAAAACTTTAAAAAAAGGTGCTAACTCGACGAGGATTAATAAATCTAGTAGCAAATAAGTATTTTTATGCAAGAATAAAACATCATTGTAAGTTAAGTAATGAAAATCTTCATAAGTAAAAGTTAGACAACACCTGAACAAAACTGTGTTTTTTTGGGACAGTAAATGTTGCTTGGTTAAAAAAAATGGATCGACTTATTTAACCAAAATTACGTATTTAATTTTATAAACGAGAGTTATGAGTCGTCTTCGCCCTTGTAAAATCACGGAGAACATGCCTTAGCATTACCATGTTATGACGTTGTTTTTTTAATATTTTTTGTTAAAAAATATGTTTTCTTGTAAATTAACGCTAGATGTAGTTCCTCATAGCGGTAAAAATAAATGGTATTAGTAGAAAAAATCTTAATAGTAAGGAAAATTGAGATACCCTGCAACTTTGCTGGTGAGGGTAATATTTTAAAATTTTCAATCTTTAAAGGTACGAGAGACCTAATATAAGTATTCAAATTAACGAATGCCAAATTTATAGAAAATCCGTTGAAAATGGAGTCCGAAACAGGGGAATAAAATACCATGTTTTGCCTAAAAGCAAACACGCATATGGTTAACATAGCCGACTGCGCTACTAGACGTAAAGGTGAATTGAATCGTAAATAAAACCCTTTTTACTTCAGTACGGTTTTTTACTTATTCCTAAATGATAATATATTTTACTAATTCCAATGAGAAGATTTTTAAATAAAACATATAGCCTGCTAGTAACATTGTAAGCAACGAAATACTGCATAGTGATAAGGCAGCGGCCGGCGCGTCAACCGACTGAGCGGCGCGGCGGCGTTTGCTGCTATTAAACCTGCATTTTTGAGAAAACCAGACATCGTAGAATAAAAAGGCAAAATTTAAAATTAAATCAGGTCATTTATGAACAATTTTTTCGCTGACAAAAAATCTCTGACCAAAAAATAAAAAACTTTCCCGCAGGACAACTTTTTAATGTTTGTTTGAAACGTTTAAATTATAATTTCACATTAAAATATTTATTACTAAGTTTATGTATGTGTTAAAAAAATTTAATGTTTACTAGCGTTATCCTAAGGGTCTACAGTATGTAAATGCAAAATTTCAACAATATTACTGCAGTATTACTATTTTTAATGACAGTATATTTGCTGGTGTGTTTTACTGCGGACTGAGCTGCCGCGGCCGAGACCTCAGCCCGTTTGACGGGCCAACATGGCGGATTCTGCCCCACTTCGGGTGCACAGCGTTCAAGCGCCTGTCTTCTCTATTATGTTATGTGCTCGCTGGACGCATGTCCCCAAATTAACAGGCCATAACTGAGTAAACTATGAAATAGAGCGTGATACGCTATGACTAAATAATGTTCGTTGACTAACATAGTGAGCTTCCTTAGTAGGTATGTTACTCTAGCCAACCTCTTGCAAGTGGCTTCAATATGGCTGGACCAGGATATTTTGGAGTCAACATGGAATCCAAGAAGGTTGACAGTGCTCTGGGCGTGATCCCTGTGATAGGCCGTGCTCAGTGTACAGACAAGTCTCTGTGTTTTTTCTTCATTGAGTTTTAATCTATTATCGATAAACCAAGATTTGGCTTATTGAAGAGTCGGTCGGCTTCCTCCAGTGCAACTGTTGGACTCGTACCGAGTGCGAGGATGGTTGTATCATCGGCGAATTTGAGTGCCGAACCGTGAAGGTCTACGTCGTTAATTGCTATTAAGAACAGTGCTGGGCCCATAATCGAGCCTTGGGGGACGCCATGGGAGACTCTTAGAGCTTGAGACCGTGCTCCGCTCAGGGAGATGATCTGTTGACGATCTTCAAGGTAAGACCTGATAGTCTGCAGAACAGTGCCACCAATACCGTACCGCTCCAGTTTTTTCAACAAGATGTCATGTGGAATGCATTCGAATGCTTTACTGATGTCGCAAAGCGTTAGTGAAATAGAATTTGAGGACTCAAAAGCCGCCTGAACCCTGGCCATCAAATCCGCCACCGCTGTTACTGTGGACCTACCATGACGGAAACCATGCTGCAAGTTTGAAAACATATCATTGGATTCAAAATATCTTATAAGCTGTGTTTTCATTACGGACTCTATCACTTTACCAAATACCGGTATTATTGATATGGGCCTGTAGCTAGCTGGGCTTGAAGGTTCGCCCTTTTTGTATATGGGCACTGTCCGAGCCGTTTTCAAAGAGTCCGGAAACACACCAACTCTTAGACATTCATTCAAAATGCGACTTAAGAGGTTCAGCCACAATATCGATAATTGATTTGAGAAATACAGCAGACATGCCATATATAGGGTTGACCGGGGTAATTGTGAACGGGTTTTCGTGTTTTGACAAAAAAACTTTTTTTTTAAGTACTTTTTATTACAAATATCATATTATAGTATATATATTTATAATTCTACATTATTCAGGATACATTATACAAATTTTCAGGAAATTCCTCTGATAAACAAAATTGTTACAAGCCATTCACAATTCCCCGGCACGGTACTGCAAATCTTATCAATTCTGGGGTAAATGTGAATGCCATCAGAAAAATTATTTAGAACACACCAAAAGTGAAATGGGTCAAATCAAAATAAACCCCAACTAATTCTCTTCACATTTACCCCACATTCAAAATTATAGTCACACAAAAGTATTCACAACTCCCCCTAGTTCAATGCAGGTTCGAGATTTCTTAAAATTGCGAAAAAATGCAAGGTAAAAAAACATTAACCAAAACTGTAATAATTAGTTTAATACAACATAAAAACGATATATTGCCATAACAACTTATAAAAAATATGAAAAGTGTCAAAATTTAGTTCATTTTCTCTAAAAAAATTTAAGAGAGAACTTTGTAAATTGACGAAATGAAACCTAGCCTAACCTAGCGAAGTGAAACAGTATTACTGCTCATTGACTCCCACAGCTCCATTGAATACATAAGTAATTTTGCGGTTTTCGTAAGTTGTAATGGGATAGGGGAATACAGAAACAATGTCAAAAAAAGTAACAGTAAACAAATCGTTTTCCTTGCACACAAATTCAGTTTTTGCGTTATTGGCACAACGGAAACCTTGCACTGTTATGTCACCATCATCAGAATCAGTTAACTCTTTACAATTAACAAAATTTAACTCAGTTCCTGCAAAAAAGTGCACTGCTTGTATTTTGTATTGAATTGGGGCAATTGTGAACCGTATTCACAATTACCCCTTTTTGTAATTCACAATTACCCCACAATTTAAAAATTATGGGGTAATTGTGAATTGGCAATAAATCCTAGAATTTTTATTGTAGTTGATAAAGAAACCTCTCAGGCTTTAGAGCACTTCTCTAGAAGTGCTTCAAAAAATTTATAAGAAAAATAAATAGTAAAATTATTTTTTTAATTAATTATTTTTGTTGAGTGGCCAAAGTGATACACCAAAAAAAATTTAAGGGTTTTTTCATGCTAATGGAAAAAAGACTAATTCTTTTAAAATTAATAACAACTTTTAATAGTGTATTAAGAAAAGACCAAAAAACATGTTTTAAGTTGGTTTTTAATAATATTGATGTTAGTTGCTAAGTTATAAGCGGCGTTCACAATTACCCCAATTCACAATTACCCCGGTCAACCCTATCGGGACTACGAGAGGATTTAAAGTTGTGAACCATTTTGATGATCTCCGCAGGGGTGACCTCGCTCCAGTTGGTCAGGGATGTCTCGCCGATATAATAGCATCGATATAATAGCAATATTATCGCAATATCAAAATTTCCACATTGATAAAAACGGTGGAGACGGATAACGAAGTTTCGCATCCTGAAGCTACCATAATCAAATCCCAGGAGTGAATGTTACAATTTTTGTGCATTTTGTGTACCGGTACAGTAAGCCTATATCTGTGACATCTTAGGCATTTTAACTTAGCCTATAACATTTTGAAGGGGAGCAGTCGAAACCCCAGACTTGTTACTATCTACCGTTGACCTGTTGTTAGAAAGGATCATTAATTAATAGCCCATTTGACAAACGTCCACTGGGTCCACTATCAAAAATTTAAAAAGCCACTAACTTAACTTTTTACAGGATCGAACTGACAACCTTTAGATTTTTATTGCTATTTAGTGTTACTAGTTAAACATTATTTCTAAATAAGGGCCTTCCTTAGTTGAATCAGGCTTATGGACCGTCTAAACACTGATGTGAAAATGATGGTTAAACTGTACCATAATACCGTAATCATCTTTACTTTAATGAGGCACAAAAGGTAAAATAAAATGACATGAAAATTGCATTGTTAATTGTTTACTTCTTTGATAAGGCAGTTATGGTACTGTGATAAAGCCTTCACATGAGGAAACCTTTTTCTCCTCTAACAAACAAGCTTAACTTTCTTGATTCCTGCATAGAATGAATTTCACTTGAATCATTGTTTTAAAATATATAAAAATCCATCATACAATCAGGATAAATCATGTAAAACTTACCTGGAATTCACACTCAACTATTTCTGTATCTTCCAGCAACCGAACTGTGCACTTGTAAGTAACGTTCACATCACTTTTACTGCCAAATTTCAGCATTTTAAATTCCAAAGAAAACGTTTATGGTTTGAATATATCAAATGCATAAAACCTGACTGAATCTTTTGGTTAAAAGTCTGAGTTAAACTTCAAAACGTTCGCTAACACCACCTTAATCATCCCCATAACAAGCCTCTTAGCTGCACCCGATGATGCCAAAACCAAAACCAAATCCAGTTTGACGTTTGGAGTTTGGAACCCTTTTGTTGTGACTTTTTTCCTAAAACATGTGTTGCATTACTCCAAAGGTGTTTGATTCCCTTTGTTAAACTGGAATAAACAAACTCAAATTGATTAATTTGCTAAATTACTATATGAAATTATAAACTAAATGATTGTAGTGGTATGATATAAATGATCTATGTGATGACGGGAAAAGTATAGAATATAGTAATTTAACATAGATAAGCATTTTTTTTTTTAAAGTCAAGAGTGCCCAGTAACATACATTTTTTTTTCTAAATGTACCATTTATTTATTTATTTGTCTATTTATTTGCAAATACCATAACCTAACATACAACGACATATTTGTAAAAGAGCGTTTTGTAATCATATTTGCTAAATTAAATAAAAACTATACCATAGAAGAACTTTTCATCATGTAAGGAAATTCAGTCACCCTAACATAACCACCAAAAGAATATGTTAAGGAGGACCGGAATGTTTGACAACCTCAACGCTGTTATAAAAATTTGCTAGCTACATAAGGAATTACTTCTGATTCTTTTATAAAAATAAAAGGTTTACAATGCGAAAATATCGCATTGACTATGGATACTGAAAGATCCATATAGTCAATGATACAAGCCATTGTGATAAAAAGCGGACACGGATAGTAATTAACAGGGTCAGTATTTTGAATGGTTTCTTGATTCCAATCCAAAAATTTAAATTTGTTTTATCAGCGATCTACTTTTTGCAACGCTCTTAGGGTTCAATTGATTTATTCTAAATGTATTAATATGCTTATTTTGCCGTTATCGTACACTAAGTTTAGAAATATTTACTTTGTGAAATCAATTTAAAACCACCCAACATATGATACTGTATTTTCGGATAAGTTAAACAGAGTATATAGAGATCAATCAAAACTTTCCGAATGAAGGTATTCGTTGTTAAATTTGAGTAGTAAATTATTTCATCTTTGAATATAAGTTAAGGGATTTGTCGTGGATTTTGTATATAACAAAATCAAGGGCTTTTACTACCATAGTGATGTGAACCAAATTTGTTTTAGGAGTTTTTTGTGGTTCAAAGACATAGCCACATATTATTTATTGATAACGAAGCTGTACAATAGATCACATCCTTATAGCTAATATTACAAATATGGGTTACATATCACAGTCAGGAGAACTTAATCTAATAATATTCAAATCACAATCCAAACACTTCAGAGCAGCAATTGTCATTTATTTATTTATTTATTTATTTTGTCATAGGGCATTTTTCCCAATAACCAAGACTTGGCA
Source organism: Neoaliturus tenellus (assembly GCA_030545055.2). Taxonomy (NCBI): domain Eukaryota; kingdom Metazoa; phylum Arthropoda; class Insecta; order Hemiptera; family Cicadellidae; genus Neoaliturus; species Neoaliturus tenellus. The sequence continues at coordinate 23,265,041 of CM061533.1, read as the reverse complement.
GATATCCTAAAACTATTGCATGACTGATACAAATTGAAGGCACTGGGACAAAGATTATTATTTGAAAACTCCAACTTCCTAAAAAGATTTGTAAAACTTAACCTGTTAAATTCTTTTTTTATATTCTAAATATATTTATTGTGTCATGATGACAATAAACATCTGCATTTAAAGTTAAATTTAAAAGATTCTCCTTGTTTGTTTTGATCAGAATCTCTTATTTTGAATAAAGGTATGTATCTACTATATATTTGTCAAATACCACTCACTCACGTATATCAGAGTATTTCCAAAACTATAAGGCCTAGAGTGTTAAAACTTTGCATGTACCTTCATCTTTGCTAAAAAACGCTCACTAAGAAACGGTTTTGCAAAATTCCGTCAGGGCTCCGCCCCACACGACTTCAAAATTTCGTCACAATGTTATTCTTATGGGGGATTTTTAATACAAATCAAAGCAACAACGAATCTCCAAAAGTAGAGAGCGTGCATAATTGAAATTTGGTATAGACGTTCCTCTCTACCCATTGATGCTCACTAAGAAACGGTTTTACGAAATTCCTGCAGGGCTCCGCCCCACACGACTTCAAAATTTCGTTACAATATTATTCTTATGGAGCACTTAAAATACGAACCTAGGAAACAACGAATCTCCAAAACTATAGGACCTACAGGGTTGAAATTTATAATGGTAGTTCCTCTTTGCCTATAGGTGCTCACTAAGAAATGGTTTTGCGAAATTCCTTCAGGGCTCCGCCCCACACGACTTCAACGATTTTTTAACACAATTTTTATTTACAATCTGTTTCATTACAAAACAATAAGCAAATGTGAGGTAATTAAAAAAAGAACATTAGTTAGAATTTGAACAGAAACAAACCTAACATAACATTAAAATGAGTAACATGAATACTATTGTTTAGATCGGGAAGTCAAGTCCAGGAAGTTGTGGAGTTTCAGTCTGTAGATATGATTGCTGTTGTCCAAAGAGGTTGAGGGCTAGGTGATTTGGGTGATTGTCCAGTTTTGATAGGTATTTCTTACTAAAGCGTTCTATTTCTGTCACAACTAAAGGGATGGATGTATCTGTATGAAGAGTAGCATTGCTGACAAACCAGGGTGCTTGAAGAATAATCCGTAGAATTTTAGATTGGAAACGTTGAATAATATTTGAATGTTAGAATTTGCAGAAGTTCCCCACAGTTGAATTCCATAGGTCCAGATATTTTTTAAAATTACTTTGTACAGGAGAATTTTGATCTGCGTTGATAATTTAGAATTTTTATTAAGAAGCCAGGAGAGTTTCCTATAATTTAGGTCCAGATTTAACCGTTTGTTCCAGATGTGAGATTTCCATGTTAGTTTACTATCCAAATACATGCCGAGATATTTCACTTCTGTTAGCTGCGGAAGACGAACATTATTTAAGGAAACAGGAGGGCAGATACCAGTTTTAAGGGTAAATGTAACATGGGCTGACTTTCCTTCATTTACTTTTATGCGCCACGTTTTCAGCCATTCCGACAAATCATTTAAGGTTCTTTGGAGGATTGCCGAGGCAGCCACATTGTCATGGTGGGAAACCAGAACAGCAGTGTCATCTGCAAAGGTGGCCATTTCAGATTCGAGGTTTGTTGGTATGTCTGCTGTGTATAGCACATACAGGACAGGTCATAATACACTACCTTGTACTTCAACGATTTGATGTAACTAGTATACGTGTTGCTCGAAATCGAGCAATTTATTTTAATACAATACAAATGTTACTTTTAGCTCTAAATCATTGACATCCCACCAATCCAATATTGTGAGTATCTGTAGTCACCAAAACAACACTTATTTACAGCTGATTATTAACACATGTTTAAAATACTTTTTTCAATCCCAATGTTATTTAAATGGGAAATTTTGGGATTTCAATTTTGGATAGCGCCTTTATTTTCAGTCCGATTCTCATCAGTTTTTGGCGGAAACAACTAAAGACCAAGCCCTATCCAACGACACCAAACACTTGAAAATCGGTTGAAAATTGTAGGAGGAGTTCTCAAGACAAAAAAACCCTTAGCGTATTAAATAAGTATAGATTAGCTGTTGAAGATTCAAAGCTATCAGCTGTTGGTGAAATAATACATTTTAAAGGAAGACATAACCATATGACAATATTTTTATCTATGTAAACAATTTAACTGGTGTAAAAATGTCTTAGAGTTTAGGTTAGGTTAGTTACTCTACTTTGTCAAATACCACTCACTCGGTATCATCGAATCTTTATAACCAGTACCAGGGGGACCGAGCTTAAGCTCGGTAAAATTATTACTTTTGTTCTCACACAAAGCTCAATTATCAGCTGATTTTTGTTCAATTTAAAAAATCTCCATAAGGATAACATGGAAACTTTGAAGGGCTCTAGCGCGAAAACCGGATTTTCCCTGGGGGCGAGACCCATCTCAATCGTATTTTTAAGGTAAAACTAAGTTTATTCCAAAATTTGAAGGAAATCGTCGGAGCCGTTTTTGAGATAATTGTGCAAGCAAGCAAACAAGCAAACATTGCTCGTATAAGAGTATAGGATAGGGTATAGGGGGTTGAAATTTGCCATGGACGTTCCTCTGTGTTAAAAAATGCTCACTTAAAAACGGTTTTGCATAATCCTTTCAGGTTTCTACCCCACAGGACTTCAAAAGTTCCATTTAATATTATTCTTATGGCCAATATTTTATACAAATCAAGGCAACAACGAATCTCGATGTTAAAAGTTGGCATGGGCGTTCTTCATCTTTGCTCATAGATGCTTACTATGAAACGATTTTACGAAATTCCATCAGGGCTCCGCCACATAGGACTTCAAAATTTCTATCTAATGTTATTCATAGCTAATTTTTAGTTCGAATCTAGGAAACAATGAATCTGAAAAACTATAGGATCTATGATGATGAAATTTGACGTGGACGTTCCTCTTTGCTCATATGTCCGTGTTCACTACGAGAAACTGTTTTGCAAAATTCTATCAGGGCTCAGCCACACACGATTTAAAATGTTGTCTAATGTTATGCTTGCCAATTTTAAATATGAATCTAGGGAACAACGAATATGAAAAGCAGATATGACTTAAGAGGTTGAAATGTTAACCTACACTTTGCCTATAGGTGCTAATTAAGAATCGCTTTTGTAAAGCACCTTTAGGGCATCGCCCCACAGGACTTCAAAATTACTGCGTTGGGGCCTACATGGTTGAATTTTGGCATGGACGTTTCTCTTTGCTCATAGGTGCTCACTAAGAAACGCTTTCACAAAAATCCCTTCAGGGCTCCACCCCACATCCCACATGTCTTCGAAATTTCAATATAATGTTACAATTATTGCCAATTACAATACGAATTGAAAGAAACAACGAATCTATAAACTATAGGGCCTGCGGAATTGAAATTTGGAGTAGTCTCTTTGGTCATGGGTGATCAATAAAAGGTGGTTTACACATTTCCTTCATTGCTCTGCCCCAAATAACTTCAAAATTACTATAGAGCATACACGGTTAGTTTTTGGTATAGACGGTCATCTTTGCTCATAGATATTCACTAAGATACTAGATACTTTAGGGGAACCAACAAAAATGCTCGAAGGACCTGAGGTAAACTATTAAAAAGAACTTCAAAAGGACCTTCAAAAGAGAGATGAGATGGAGGTATATTCAAAACAAGAGTAAAGAATGTTATAAACAATGACATGTTAGTTAAAATACAAATATTGAAAAGATATGATAATGAAAGTAAATTTAAACTAATGGGGTGTGATTTGCTACATGTATTACTTTATATAAATTGAACAGATACAGTTTTGAAAATATAGTTTTTGAAGTCCTTTAGGGCTCCACCCCACTGGTCTTAAAAATTATTCTATGGCCTACTGAGTTAAATTTGACATTGATGTTACTCTTTGGTCATGGGCATTCACTAAGAGAGGATTTTGCGATTTTCCTCTAGGGCTCCACCCCACAGAACCTTAATGGTTACCATAGAACCTACAGGTTAAAATATGACGAGCACATTTATCTTTACTCAAAGGTACCTAAAAAATTGTTTTGGAAATATAGTTTTTAAATTCATTTAGGGCTACACCCCACTAGACTTAAAAATTACTCTATGACCTGCGGGATTGGAAATTGACATGGACGTTCCTCTTTACTCAAGGGGATTCACTTGGAAACGATTTTGCAAATTTCCTTTAAGGCTCTACCCCACAGAACCTTTAAGTTACCATAGATCCTATGGGGTTGAAATTTGACGTGGACATTCCTCTTTACTCAAAGAAACTGTTTTGGAAAAATAGTTTTTGAAGTCCTTTAGGGCTGCACCCCACTGGACTTAAAATTACTCTATGACATACGGGGTTAATATTTGACATGGATGTTCCTCTTTGCTCATAGGAAGTCACCAAGAAACGGTTATGGAAATATAGCTTTTGAAAGGCTTTAGGGCTCCGCCCCACACTGGACTTAAAAATGACTCTATTGACTATGGGGTTAATGTTTAACATGATCGTTCCTCTTTTCTGATAGGTAAACCGCTCTCACTATTTCAATATATTAATCTTAATGTATATCTTAAGGAAGAAGATTTCGGAGGTCTTAAAGGAAATTAAAAAAAAAAAATTCAACAAGGGCGAAGTCGAGACGGGCAAACAGCTAGTATAATGATATATGTCATGTGGAAAAGTAATATATTTCTATTTCTAATGACCCTCTTTTGCAAAATAAAACTCTATTAACATAGGGACTGTTTGCCCAGTATATATAATCCCATGCCATGACGTTATGAAACAAGACAACATACAAGTTTCTTAGAAACTCAATAGGCAAGCATTCTCTAAGATGTCTTACAACACATATAAACCCTGAAAGTCTTTTTTACATATCCCATCGACGTGACCACACCATGAAAGTTTAATATATAGAGTAATGCCTAAGAGTTTAACCATCTTAACACTATTGTTAATATCATTTCAGGAACATTCATTATTTTAGTAATTTGAATTAAGTAACGTTGGAATTATCCCAGAAATTTCAGCTTGCTGTATTACAAAACTCACACATTCAAATTAAATTCAGAAACATCATATGAAAATAGTTGCATCACCCGCAAATAAAGTGGCTTTGAGAAGGCACATTTACATTACGATCATTGAAAATAAAGAGAAAGGGACCCATAACAGATCCTCGGGGCACGCCGTGTTGCACATGTTGAACTTGAGATGACCATTCATGGTTACTGAACATTTTTTTTGTTGCTCAGTGAGATATGTATGATACCTTTAAGCACCATGGTTAATCTGTTGGCAAAATTGGAACAACGGTACAAGAAAAGTATTATGAAAACATTATGAATTAAAAGCATATATTACCTTGAATCACAATTGTTACTACGATCAGAATCATAGTTAAATATTGACTATAATCACTTAAATAATATAAAATAGTCAATAGTACAAATATAGTCAATGTTAGTACCCTAACTCATCCCACGCCAGTAAAGTAGTGAAGTAAGTAAAAAAAATTAAAAGTGACATTTCAATCAACATTTTTACATTTTGTGATTTAAAAATATACAAATTATGTTATAAGAGACTTAATTCACACATTCATCAACCCTTAGCTAGTGTGCAAATAACTGTTTTTATGAATTGCTGGATGTCTCATGCCCAACGTAGTAGATGATAGCAGAAGAAAATTTGATCTGTTTGAAAAAACTATATTGATTTCTTGTTAAAATGAAAATGTACGGTAAAGTGTATTTTAATTTAACGGTATTTTAATTTAAATTTTCAATTAATATTTATAATTTTAGAGTTAAATGAAGAAAATTCCAATTTTAGACTCAACTATAGCGATATTTTAGATGAAAATTAGTTGAAAAAACCCGCGCATTCGCCGTACACTGTGTTTCTTATGTTCCCCCACCAACCAGAAAGCAGCATCTTCAACAACGGTGCAGGGAACAGGCGGTTTCGCATTCAAACATGGCAGCGGCTACGAGTGTTGTGGTTCTAGATAGAGGAAATAACACTACTTGTACTATAAACTTACACGGTAAGTTAGTATTTTATATTTTAATTGTATAATCCATAGTTTTTACCATCCTTTGACACGAAAATCGTTGAACCAATGCGGTACTTATGAAACAAAATTTCTGTGTTTTTTATAAATGAGGTTATCTTAACCACTTGTTTGTCCCCATGCCGATAGGCCTAAGTTTAACCATAAGTTAGTAGTTTTATTTAACATTCCTATTATGTTTCAGGTGCAACAGTTGTGTCATGGCGTGTGAACAATCAAGAACAACTTTTTGTAAGGTATGTACTGTTTAAATATAATATCAATAGTAAATTATCTTGATTTGGGTAAGTTAGGCATGTAGTCTTATTTTAGGTTAGAAAGTTTGTTTTAAGCCTAGGTAAGATTATCGTCAAAGATCTATACCATAGCCATATAAGGTTATCGTATAGCCCTGCTATACCACAACTGTTTGGTTACGAGCCACTGTAAATATAAGTTTAGTTTCATAATATAACTTAGGCTAATCTCTACATTAAAAAAAAAGTAACTTAAAGGCTATGATTTTACCGGTTAGGTACAGAGCTCTCTGGTGGTGATTTAAATAAATCTGAGGGGCAGAGGTACATAATGATACTTATAGTGCAAATTGTTTTTATTTTTAGCTCATTTTAAACTGAAAGTGTATTTTGTTTTGGGGTACCTACGGTTTTATATTGGCCTAACTTAACCGAAATTGAGCGATGAAAACAATCGAATCAACAACGATACTGAGAAAAGATTGTATCATAAGAATAATCTAACCTAACAGTGTAACTGTAAGTTAAACATCCATCACTTTAATTGACAGCGATGTTTATAACAACAAAATCAATGGTGCCTGGAAACATTTAAAATGCATACCCTATTCCCTCAATATAATAGCAAAAAAAAAAATAATAATAATAATAAATTAATTAATTAAAAAAAAAAAATACCTTTCTAATTTGTATTTGGCAGCATTTGTGTGACGCCATTTTAGATCTTACGAAGTCGGCTTCTTCTAGCAATTTGAAATTAGATACAGCTACACAACAAACTTGGTTAGTTTATTTTGTGTTGTTCTTTGTTACAGGTTACATTAGCTACAAATTTACTTTTTCTGTTGTTGTTATTTTCAGTTACTTGTTTGAATATATACGGTATTTGTTTTATTGTCAAAAGGTTTATTTCATTTTATTAGAACGAGAAACTAAATCAGGTGATAAAATCGTAATTGTATAATAGCATTATTATCGCAGTATCGAAATTTCCACATCGATAATAACGGTGGAGACCTGACGGATAACGAAGTTTCGCCTTTTTTGTTATTGTTTAACTTAAGCTAAAGTGTTGGTTTTTGTATTCCAAATATTAAAGCTAATAATTGTAATATAGCTCAATATTGCAATCATTTTAAAATGTAAAATCATTTTGAAGTTGAAAGGAAAATGTTTAATATACAGTAACTTAAAATAAAGGTACCGTACCTATTAGTCTATGCTGTTTTAATGCCTCTAGTATGGGATAAAATTTTAATTTTTCTACTCTCAATAATCCACCTTAACAGCCATCGGCATTGGAATTTAAAATATTATTTATTTTAGTTTCATTTTGAAGATTTACCATTAGGCTTTTTGTATTTTTTATTGTTTTATTTGCGTCATGTAAAAATTTGACATAGCCTATGTGGCTGTAGAATCAAATAATGGAAAGTCCGGGTCCCTTTAATTATCTTGCAAGCGCAAACCTTAATTTATTTTAAGACGTTCGCATAAAATTCCGGTATATTTACGTCTTTCACAAAACTTAGTTGATAAGTTTTTACACAACTTTTAACATAGCAGAAATCATACATTTCCTGAAATGACAAAATTTGATTTCCATAGGTGTGCTGCAGACTAGCTTTCGTGACAGCTTGTTTTTTGTTTTTTTTTTTTTCATCCCCCATTCCGTTACATGAATTCTTTTTGTGACATGATACAAATAAAACAATAGAAAATAAAATAAATAATTTCTTCAGTATGAAACTTAAAAAATAACATTATTTTTACCCCTAAGAGACTTTTATTAAAATTCTAATGCTAAGTTAATGGTGGTTGCTAAATGGGTATTAAGAGTAGAAAAATTAAAATTTTATCCCATATTAGGGGTATTAAAACAGCTTAAAACACATGTATTATACATTAAGTGCTTTCGCCTTCAAAATGATTTTAAGTTTTAAAATTGCAATATTGAGCTATATTACAATTATTATTCTAGCTTGAATATTTGGAATACACTTCTGGCTTAATCTCAAAGTTGAAATTCATACTGAAGTCCAATATCATGAAGATCTTTCACTTGGTATTTTTCAAGTTTTTATCTGCTTCCCCAAAAGAGTTATTGGACATTAAAAATATTTTTTTTCTTAATTTGTATTTTTTAAAGGGAAAGCTTCTCACTTTTTGAAACTTCGTCAAAACCATCATTCCTGTGTGTTTTAATAGCTAGGGAAAAATGTTAATGCTGAGAAATATTACCCTTTATAAGAACATTTTTCCTAAAATCGAGTTTTGTTCATTTTTGTTCAACGATTTTGAGCTCTTTAAAATAGGGTATGGAAATCACTTAGGTTCTAGTAATTATGGGCCTGGTATTAATGTGTAGGCCAAAATGTACTAAAGACAATGAATTTTATTTGAAAAACCCAGGTCAATTCATTTTCAAGGAATAAATAAAAAATAAAAACGCAGATGCTGCGTGCAAATGCTGATTGGCGTTTGAGCTAAATACAAAAGCGGCTATCATTACATTTTTAAACGACACATACAAAATATTTTCTAGCTTTCTAAATAGAGTCTACCAAAAAATTATAATATTATTTATTATGATTATACAATTTTTTATGAGTTGGTGAAGCAACCTATTATTGTTTTATTGGACTATTTGATATGGATTGATCCGCCTAAATTACTGTCGAATGAAAATATCAAAAGATTCAATCATTATATCTTTCATAACAACTATCAATTCAGTCTACACCATGCCTAAAATATCAAAGACAATCATAATTGATTACCCCAATTTTTGTTTAGATTTTTATTTACAAATTTAACTTAAAAGTTACACATAAAAACAAGTAGGAAACAAAACCAAAACACTACTAATTATAATGACAACTTGAATTTTAACAATTAATAAACTTATGCCTAACATCTATAAGAAAAACAAATACCTAGGTACTAATGTATCCTACAGCAGCATGTGTAACTGAATGACTCATTGGAGAAACTAAAGATTACCTACTTCCGGTCGATCTATTGTCTTGAAATTTGGCCTGCTTGTTGCTTTAGACTTCTAAGTTATAATAAATAAATAAAAATGCCTTTATTTTTTAGCGGTTCTCAGTACATATATATATATATATACTGTTTTACAGAATCACTCTTGTCATCTAACATTAACTAATATTACACTAATATGTGCAAACAATATTTACAATAATACAGAGGATTTACATTTAAGTAAAAAAGTCCTTTAATCTTTTTTTAAAAGGCATGGACTCCCAACTCTTTGAGGTCCCAGGGGAGGTCATTATATAAATTAGGCCCAAAATAGGCAAAACTTCTTCGCCCAATTTCCAAAATGTCCTGTCGGGTGTGGCGCTGAGACATCCAATCAGGGTAACAAGCCTCTCTAGCAGGTAAATTGGCTCATTTGTAACCAATACCCTATGAACAAGAGAGCATGTTTGCATACGGCATACAAGTGCTGATGGCATAAGTCCGGCAGCACTCGCAAAGGCAGATATGTGGTCTCGTTTCCGAAGGCCATAGATATATGGCACAGCGGTATTCTGTAGCCTTTGGATTCTGCACATTTCTTCATTGGATATGCCGTTTCCGTATGCAGGGAACCAATAGTAAAGCACTGAAAGGACAATAGACTGAACCAGCTTCAATTTGGCTGCCTGAGGTATAATTGACCGGCATCTGTAAAGACCCCGAAGTCTACCCAAAGCCAGCTGAGAAACGTGAGTGATGTGTTCAGTGAAAGTGAGACCACTGTCAAGAATGACGCCAAAAGTCTTAGCAGTGTTGCTCACCCTCAAGTTTAACTTGCACGTTTCCATCAAGGATTCTTTGGAGAATAGTGGGCGGGGCAATGTGGAGAACTGTGCATTTATCAATATTCAACTTGAGAACATGTTTCATCGGCCACTCACTAATAGCTGCCAAATCAGAGTTCACTTTTCTAATCGCTGGGTCCATTGAATTTATGTTGTAAGATATGTGCAAGTTGATTCTATTACATTAGCCATATTTTTTGAATAAAAATAAACCTATGAAGTTATTTTCAGTCTAAATTATTTCCTCTTGTTGACAAAAGAAAAGTGTTGACTCTCTAGTAGTGGCTTCCTACCAATATAATTAAAATTATACAAGTATTTTTTTTTTTTAATATAGGCTATTATGTAAATATCTAATGTAGAAGTTTAAAAAGTTGACTAGAAGAGTAGTGTTCAATTTAATTTCCATTAATCAGGTTTATTAGCCTTTAACTGGATAAACGCCCGGCACTTATGGATTTTGGGCGGTTATTTGGGCAAATGCCCTGGGCATTTGCCCTGAGATTTAAACGCCAGGGCGTTTTACATCACTATGTGCAACTGACAATCATCAGCATAGGCGTTCACATTGGAGAAGCGCACGCAGCTTGATAGATCGACAATGTAGAGGGTGAATAAAATGGGCCCAAGACAAGCCCCCTGTGGCTAGTGATGTGGGCCGGGCAAATGCCCAGTGGGCGGGTCGTTTATAAATGGGCATTTGCCCGGGCATTTGCCCAAAGCGATTTTAAGCGCCCAAAAACTGGGCGTTTATAAAAAGTTCAGTTTAAGGCGCAATACAATAAAACCTGTAATATTTTCAGTGTAGTATTTTAAATAAATATTTTTCTAGATTGTTAAATAAAATCTTATTTACTGATTAAGCAGGTTTCTACTTTGTAATTCATAAATATGTACATAAGATAAATTTATAATGTCTAATTAATTAAATTTAAAGTTAAGTATTAAGGTTTTATTACTAAAACAAGTGCTTTTTAACCACAATGTAAATTTCCTAACATAAAAAGGCACCTATAAAATTATTTTTATTCATATATATATATATATATATATATTTACAAATTCTACTGGGAGTTAGGGCTATTTATCAATATATACTAAATATACTAATTTTATTTAATCTTATAATATGACAAAAAATTTCATTTTAAACTAATAATTTAGCCATTGACTATGTATACTACCGTGAATATACGTGTGACACGGTAGTATACATAGTCAATGATTTTACAAAAGGGCAGTCTTGGAAAAAGATTAGCAATAGAAATGATTGTAAAAAATGAAATTTAGGTTACTTTAATTTCATGCAATCAGCTAATGAATGGAAACTGGTAGTATAAGTTTTGCAAAACCATGGTTTAACTATATCATCCCGTACCGGCTGTACCCAAGACTCTTCAATAATTTTATAAGTAACATTAATAAATTTAAAGCATCATTTGCTAGTGATGGCGTAGACCTAAATTTAATGTATAGTTCTGATTCTGGATATATGTATATTTTGAAGCTGAACATGATTATTAAATAAATATATCAAATGATATGATGTAGGCTTATGATGGCATATGTAAATCTTAGTAGCCTAAAGCTAAAGTAAACTGTTCAACCTTTAGTGGTATAGAGGCTTGTTACTCTATTTAAAAACAAAAACAGTTTTAAAATTAGCCAATATTTATTTTGGTGACTTCACTGAAATTGATTAATTGTTCATTCATTCAAATGATATTCGTCCTTGAAATGCTTTTATACTTCAACTGAACTAACTGTACATGACTACCACAACATATATTATACGCCTTATTACAATTAGGTTTGCTAAGAAGAAGAAACCAGTATTGTATTTATGTTTATACTAATACTATCCTTGGAAAAAGTGATGAAGATGCTTCTGAATCTGAAGAGTCATTAGTTTAAGGAATTTTGTTTGATGAACTGAAGTTTTCATTATGCCCATAATTATTTAAGTAAAGACTGATTCATTGTGTGTAATAAACAAATGTAAATTAATTCTATTACATTAGCCAGATATTTTAAATAAAAATAAACCTATGAAGTTATTTTCAGTCTAAATAATTTCCTCTTGTTGACAAAAGAAAAGTGTTGCCTCTTTAGTGCTGACTTCCTACCAATATAATTAAAATTATACAAGTAATTATTTTTTTTAATATAGGCTATTATGTAAATATCTAATGTTAGAGGTTTAAAAAGTTGACTAGAAGAGTAGTGTGCAATTTAATTTCCATTAATTAGGTTTATTAGCCTTTAACTGGATAAACGCCCGGCGCTTATGGATTTTGGGCGGTTATTTGGGCAAATGCCCTGGGCATTTGCCCTGAGATTTAAACGCCTGGGCGTTTTACATCACTACCTGTGGCACCCCCTTAACTTTTTTAAGGTATAGAGAAACATCGGTACCGACTCTAGTCAAATGTAGTCTTTTTTCTAAGTACGACTGAAACCAAGCGATTGTGCTATCCTGAAAACCAAAATGTTTCAGTTTGGCGAGGAGTAAAGTGTGGCTTGTGGAGTCAAAGGCCTGCGAATAGTCTAGCATGATAATAGAGCTACACCTGCCCTGATCCCTCGCCCCAAACAAATCTGCAAACATATTGACTAGTGCGGTGCATGTACTGTGATTTTTTTTTTAAATCCTGACTGTAGTTTTGGAAGCAAGTTTTCTTTGTATATAGGTAAACTCTAATATTTGGCGTATAACTAGTTTCTCAAGTACTTTAGAAATGGCCGGCAAGACTGAAATCGGTCTAATATCATAAAAATTTGAAGGATTGGTCTTTTTTTGGAATAGGTCGAACAATACTTTCCTTTCATGTTTCAGGGAACCTATCTGTTTGTAGTGATTCATTCATTAAACGTGTTATAGCACCTATAGCGTAAGGACTTTCGGTTTTATCATTTAATATACTTATTTCATCTTCTCCGACTGCTCTGGAGGTAATCTCATTTATTGCCGATTTAACATCTTGTTCTGAAACCTTATTGAACCTAAATAAATCTTTTCTTCCATATTTCATTTCTCGGTTGTATATACAGTATTTATCACTTCATCATCTATGTCAACAAATGATCCCATTCTTACAAAGCAATCATTCATATTACTGACCTTAAACGTTTTTGGGAGTTCAGACATATTATTTTTTCCAACTATACACTTTGCTTAATACATTACCAGAAAGCTCTCGTATCTTTACAGTCTGCCAGCTTTTCTGCAAAAAATTCTTTTTTTGCTCTCCATATTGCACTATTTAGTCTATTTCTAACTCTTTTATACTCCGTCCAATCTGATTCATTCCTTTTCTTAATGAATAAGAATAAGAATAAGAAATCTTTATTTGCCATTGACATGTAAATGTATCAGCAAGTGTCAAATACAAGTAATAAGCTATTAAAATGGATTTCATTACAGGGTAATTTAAAAATCAAATTGTATCAATATTCGGCACTTTTTAAAATTTCCCATAAACCCCATGGGGCTGAGTATGTAGGTTTGCAGCCACATGGGTGTTGTTAGCAAATATGAGTTAAACCCTACCTAGTGAATGTACATACCAAATTTCACCAAGTTATGTGAAAAAATAGGCGAGGTTTTATTGATTTCCTATAAGATTAATATGGGAAACCTGGTTTTAGCTTTTCTCCGGAATCTTTTTAACCGAGTCAAAAATTCAAAATACTAAATTGTTTGCTTTTTAAGCTCCTTTAAAATGTTTTAGTTAAAATTCTTCAATTTTGAAAATGGAGGTTGAAACTTTTTGATCAAATCTTCAATATTTTGAAAGAGATCACTATCACCCTGTAAATTTTTTTATATTTTTATTATTGTGTTATATGTACAATAATAAAGTGGTATTACAATACTCTATTGCTGTTTTTATGTGTAAGAAATTCATTTCATTTGCTCCTCCCTATATTTGAATTTTTGGCCGTTCCGACCATGGCCCACTCCCATCATGTTCGGAACTGGGAGATGATACTGTGGGTCACTTTGCTAGAAATACTCTTATTTCATTGCAATCTCGAGTTTAAATAAATCCTAAAAATGTTAACCTTGGTCTTACAGAGTTTAAAACAAAAACAAAAGAGTTTGCTTAAAACAGTATACCTGTGGTTTTCTCCATTGTCGTCCGTAAATTAATTACCAAATGATACTATAGTAAAAATAATTTATCAGTTTTAACATAGTACTTTATATTGGTGATTATGACTATTTAATAAAGAAAAGCCAAAGTAAAAGGACAAAACAACGAAGCAATTTGTAGACATTAAAATTCTATTTGAAATCAAAAGAATTAGTAACAATTGTGAAATTAGCCGCTAACCATAGCAGTACACAGGTGTAACATGTTGTTCAACAAAAAATTTTTAACATGTTCAACTTATCAAATGATATGCAATAACGGATGTCCCAGACTTTCACCTGTACACCCCTTGTAAAATTTACAGAATTAATTTTTTACAAAAATTACCATGCCGTTATAGGTAAATTAGCTATGCTCTATCGATTTTCAGTAATTTCAATGTACAAAGTGGTACATACCAGAAGTAACATATCCAGTACGGATGTCACTAATTTTAAAAACAAACCCCCACTTTTTATGCCTTTTTTAGATTCAACATGCAGTTTTAAGACTACAATTTAATTTGCACCCCTAATCCTAACGGTTTGGGAGATGAAGTCTAAATAGAAACGGTGGAAGATAAGTTTAAAATACCCCCCGTCGCAGCAGACCTGCGTACTCAGCGAATTTCCAAATTAGTAATATTAATTTTGACCAGCTAAACTTGTAAACGAAATTTTATCACGTACTCATAAATAGGGAGATAAATGTCTATTCTCATTAAGATAAATATAGGGAAAGAGTATGCAGGTATGCTGCCATGGGGGACACTAAAAGTAGGTTTTTAGCTTAGAAAAAATTTATTTCGACCATATAAAGCCATATAGTAAATTTCATCAATATCTGTCCATAAATAAAAGAGTTTGCCTATTCTCCATATGATTAACATGGGAAAAAAGTATGCAAGTTTGCTGCCATGATAAGTACAAAAACCAAGATTTTTTACCTTAAATGGATGAATCTTAACCAAATGAAGCTAAATACCAAGTTTCATCCAAAAATATTGGTTAATAAGTGAAATATTAACACATCCTTATTCTCCATAAGATTAACATTGGAGCCCCAAAAGACAATGTACTGTCTTTAGACTTTGTAATATCTCGGTAACCAGTGGAGATGGAGCAAAGCTTCAAAATACTAAATTGTGTGTTTTTTTGAGCTAAATCCAATGGTAAAAATAAAAATTTAAAATTTTTGAAATTTACATATGAAAAATGCAAAAAACCCATTTTTGGGGTACAAAACCCCCTAAAACTACCCCTTCCGGTAGGTCGATATGTTTGGTTTTCGAACTCATCCGAATAAACGTAGGATTACACATCTCTACCAAATTTGGTGTCGATCGGACCATTTTTACGAGAGTTATCGTGTCTAGGGACACATATATACATATATATATATATATATATATATATATATATATATATATATATATAAATTTTAGTGACTATTATTTTTGGTCTCTGGGCACCTCAAAACGAAAAAGTAACATGGTCCCGGGCTTAGGTCTCACCATGAGACCTACGGTAATAGCTTATCCCCTATGGGAAATTCGCTAAAATAACATAATGGGCCAAATTTTCATCCATTATCTTTTAAACAAACAAGTCCCAGCTTAAAACTTCTTAGATTCCCCCTTTAAATACTTTTCAATCATGAATTATTAATTTTGTCAAAAGTTATTTTATTTTTGCATGAAACTACACCTTTTCCACTTTTATTTCAGAATTTGTAAAATTTATTTTAAAGTTTAGTATCTTTAATTTCAGAAATTGTTATTTTTATTTCAGTTTTAGTAATTTTAATTCAGAGTGTACCATTTGAATTTGAGAATAGTCACTTTCATTTCAGAACACATTACTTTTATTTTGGAATAGATCAAATGTATTTCAGTTTTAATAATTTAAATTCAGAGTGTATCATTTGAATTTCCGAATAGTCAATTTAATTTCAGAACATATTATTTTTATTTCAGAAAATATGAATAGTATTTCAGAAAGAGTTATTTAATTTAAGGAAGTTATCGTATGTACTTCAGAAACATGTAATTTGGAAATATTTTCACTGTCGACATTTTTGTGTCAAATGAAAACGGTTCTTTTAAAATTAAAAACATAATTAATTAATCTGGTGGTCGTTTTCTTTACTGTATTTCTTGTTTCTGAAATAAAATTAACTATGTTAATCTGAAGCATAATTTATTATTTCTGAAATACAATTTACTATTTCTCAAATTACATTTATTTATATGAAATTCATTTTTAATTATCTGAAATGAAAATCACTAATCTGAATTTCATAGTTTGCTTTCTGAAATACAATTTACTATCTCTCAATTTTAATGTATTAATATTAAATTCAATTGACAATGTCTGAAATGAAAATCACTAATCTGAATTTAATAACTTGTTTTCTGAAATACATGTAACAATTATTCCAAAATACAAATGATGATGTCTTTTGAATAGTCTATTTGAAAATTGGTTAATTTTATAAATTAAGGGTAGAAAATGTCAAAAACCCGATTTTGACCCTTTTGAAACCTTAAAAGACCTTGTTCCCACATTCAGATCATCCTGGTTTTAGAGCTTAACCTGAAGAATGCTGCCTTACACCTCTGTACCAAATTTCAACAAAACGGAGGTTCCGTTTGAAAGTTATCGTGTTAATGGACACATATATACATATATATAGACAAGTGCGTTTTCAATAGCGGGTAAAACGATGCAAAAAATAGTACCCAAAACATCACTAGCCTGATAACAAAAAAACAGCTGGTGCATGTTATCTATATGGTATATATGAATTTGAACGAGCATTGTGTTTAGCTTCTAGGGACCTCAAAACAAGAAAATAACAGGGTCCGGGGCTTAGGTCTTACCGTGAGTACTACCGTAATAGCGTATCCCCTATAGGGAAATCCGGTAAAAAACATCTGAAATGGTCGTATTGAATTTGTGAATGGATTTATACTATGACCTTTTATACATTGTACAGTACCACACACTGTTTGAAGAACGGGTACCAGTTAGTAGAATATAACTTTTAAATTAGTAGTTAAAATTTTACTGATACTACTAAGGATATTGTAGTATTGACAATAATTCTTAAAGAAACAAATAGTGCAATAATGTGTGGAATGTCAATGATTCCTGTCTTGTTGGAGGAATGCTCCAGTTTTGATGTGTGGTGTCGGTTTAGGAGAGAGAGGACGGGAGAAGGTTGAATTGACCTAGTGAGTGTGAGAGAGAAGGTAGACAGAATGTGACACCGGACAGGTCTGGTCGCTGGACCGTGGCGACCGGTGAGTGTCACCAAACGGTACAGGGCCCTGTCCGCCATTGGCTGACAGCTGAGATGACTGGGTCGCTGATGGATATTGTGTTCAGTGAATTTATGATCTTGACGAATCAACTGGCATTTGTCAGTAACAAAGCTACACCTCATCTTATCCATCATACTCGCCCTTTACCATATTCACTTTTAATTCCACACTTTAGAGTGACTTAATGAATGGTCTGTATATGTATTATAGTGTCGCTCATTGATGGAAATATGTATAAATTGGAAAATATTACTTACTGAACCAAAATTTAATTAAGATTGATTTTGTTTATTACCCATGAAAACATAATGAAATCCACAGGACAAAAATGGAATAAAATGGGAAATAAAACAAAAAACTCATTGTTTTATTAGGAAGTTTTAGTTAACTTAAAAAAAATTCAGAGAACAGTTTTTACAAGATCTCCTTTAGAAGTATAATAAACGGTATCAGTTAACTGACACATACTTTCTCCCAACAATATAAAAAAAGATGTTAAAAGCTTCAAACATAAATGTCTTGATGACTCAGTCGGATAGCTACCAGCTGAGCAGCGTGAGTTTGACCCTACGCGCGCGTCTGTGACTTTTAACAACGTACTGCGTTTACCGCTAAACGAAAAATTGAATTTTCTCCGCAACCACTTGACATAGAGCAAAAATTTTAGATACTGGATTATTTAGGTTTTTGAGCTTGATTTAATGGTGATAAGTAAAATTTATTTCAAAATAACAGCTATTTTGAAAATCCAAGAAATTGATTTTTGAAACACTTATTACGCCATAACTTTTGAACGAGCATTTTCTCGGAGATGCGGGTGGTGTCATTTTATTTACCATTTTAAGCTTAATAAACCACAAAATTTTAATCAAAATCGTTAGAGCCGTTTTTGAGAAATTTGGATTTTTCACGATTTTTGAGGGTTTTCGGGGGTAAAATACCCTTAAAAATCAAAAATTCAAAAAAGTGAAAAAAACGCCTGGAATTATCGTGCGTTTGGACCTACATACCAAATTTCACCGAAATCGGACCATTAGGGCATCCTCTAGCTCTGTTTACATCCTGACACACACACACACACACACACACACACACACACACACACACAGACATCACTCGAAAACCACTTTTTTGGACTCAGAGGGCACCAAAACGGATAAATTTACCAACAACTCAAATTTTAAAATTTTGACGAAACCAATACTTTTTCAATATATACATTTATAGGGGGGAGGGGGGCTCCAAAATGGATATATACATCATCAAACTAATGTGAAGTGTTTTACGAAAACAATACTTTCTCCATATACTATGGTATAGGGGGAGAAAGTAAAAAGTAATAAACTATATTATAAAATATAAAAATAAACTAATAAATCACCCTTAAAGTCCAATTTAAAAATCTATGTAAAATTAAAAAAAAAAATAAATATACCATTTGTTTCGATTCATCTTCAATATTATGACAGAAATGATTTGATTTTCCAAAAAACTATATATTTGCAAAATTTGCTTTTTTTTACAGTAAGTTAGGCTATTTGTTGATATCATATGCCTATTCATAATCCCATTGAATTAATTAATAGCAAGAACAGCTAATTATGTAGGCTGGTAAATTGTATGTATCCAAAATGTCATTTGCGTTAGGTAGTTATTGAGTTAAGCTAAATTATGTAGGCTGGTAAATTGTATGTATCCAAAATGTCATTTACATTAGGTAATTATTGAGTTAAGCTATGTCATCGGGAAATTTATCTTTTTTCAATGTCGGAAATTTTACGATGATTCCGAATATGATAGTTTCCGCAGAAAAGCTTCGAGAATTTCGGGAAATTGGAAAAAGTACATGAAATTTTTATGTTATTTTTGAGTACCCACATGACATACTTAAAAAAATAGTTCCTTTTATAGCTTTCCCGACACTTTTTCGTAATTTTCCGGCTTATTTAAAATCAGATCAAAATAATTTTTACATTTTTGTGATCAGGGTAACATCCAATAAAATTATTAAGAGTCCCTTCCCTTTCTCAGGCAAAGCTCCTTTGCTCCGCTCACTCGCCCTCTTCCTTTTTAAAGACAAGTTTGTTCGCTTCGCTCACTAGTGAGCCCAAAGGATGTTTGCAGCTGCACTAAATTTGTTGAACCAATTGTCAAAGATGTAACACATTGGTTTATGTGAGTTATACAATTATCAGCTGATTTTTGTTTAATTAGCAGCTACAACAAAGCACATAAGGATAACATGTTAACTTTGAAGGGCTCTAGGACAGAAGCCAGATTTTTCCCAGCCATGGGACCAACTCCAATAATTGATTCCTCGTGGTAAAAACCCCCATATACAACAAAAAATCAAAAATCCTTTGACGGAAAATAAATTTTATCCGTCCAAAAATTGCTTACAAGTACACAAATAAAATTGATTTTTTTTTTTTCAAAAACTTTGACTACTTAGTTTTTGAGGTCTACTCATTGACTACAGTTTCTAGTAGCTTAACTTAAGAGTGAGGGAAAGTGGTCATATAGTGCCACCACCTAGGACAATTTTATTAATTTTGTCTTTGTAACAGTTTAAAATGGCATCTTTTTAACAGTAACATTATTTAAAGATATTCTATTTTATTTAATGAAGCAAATCCTGTGATTTAGGCCTACTGACAATCATTTTCCATTTATTTATTATTATTTTTTTTTTAGAAGACCAATACAACTACAGAATAGGCTTGTTTAATGTTTAAATGTGTGTTTGATTGGGTAAAATTTCACAAGGCCTAGACTAGCCTATACAAAGTCTTTAGCCTTCCAAACAATTAAGTTATAGCCTAGGCCTAATACAGAAGCATCTTACAAGCTACATGGATCCAAGTAGACCTATGGTTATTTTCCACCTATGAAATCATATTGAATAAATTTTGAGTGAGAAAATATTGTTGTTTTCCAACTTATATTTTGCAATCAATAATTTTCATGCCCTCTCATATATGAGCTAGAAGGTTATTTCTGTATAGACACACCATTTATTTACTCAAGATTGCAATATTTTAAGTAATGGTTATTTTACATACGACAAAAAAATTAGTATAATAATATGCTATCCATTTGATGAGTTTAGGTAAATAACTTTTGAAGAAATTTGTAGCGAAAAGCATCTAGGATTGTTAAATTTCACCAAGCACTGAACTGACTAAATGGTTGAATATTCTAGTCAAAAACTTTGTACAGTATTAATTTACAGTAGGATATATTTAATTTTTTAATCTCAAGGCCGGCAAAACCCCATTTGTGTCCGACGAAATATATTATGTTCAAATATGTGTTTGGTTAAAAAAAGATAAAGTTAATATCGTTCAAATTTTCAACATAACCTTCTCTTTCCGTCGATGTTAATGTGTACGATCTGATGTGTGCTGTACGATCTTACGATGTAAAAAAAATGCAAAAAGTAAACAAAGATGACGTCACTGGAGTAGGTGAGATGGATTCCGTATCCCTAGCGCCGCCAATGTATACAGAACCAAATAAGTAGGGACATCCTTACGGGGAAGTGAGAACGCCGCCCCCGAAACACAGATAGCACCACCAAGACGTAATTTTTATTCAAGGATCATGCTGATTGTTTGAATGGAAACAGATGGCTATCTATATATATAATTCTGTAAGCGATATTTCTTGAGCAAAATTGTGAGCGTCATTCAGATCGCAGAAAGATGGGAGGGGTCTCAAATTAAAGGTCTCGGTCCCTTGCACGAGGGAAAACTATCGGCGTGTCCATAATGTTTACAGGAAATGAGAAATCACGTAAAACGTCCTCCATAAGAATAGCATGGGGAGTTGAAAAACGTCTGCTTTGTATACATTAAAACATGTGTTATGGTTTAATTTCAAAATGAGACACAGATGATAACATTGAGTGAAGATAACAAAATAATTCACACCAAGAGAAGCAATCTACGGTATATAATAATTCTGTAAGCGAAATTTCTTGGGCAAAATTGTGGGCGTTTTACAAATTGCAGGAAGATGGTAGGAGTCTCAAATTAAAGGTTTCGGTCCCATAAAGCGTATCCATAAAGTTACATGGAAATGAGAAATATAGTAAAACGTCCTCCTTAAGAATAGCATGGGGATTCGAAAAAAGTCTTCTTTGTGTACATTGAAACATATGTTTTGGTTTTATTTTAAAACGAGAGACAGATGATAAAATTTAGTAAAGAACTATTCATAGCCTAATGACAAAAATTAACCCTAGAGTGGTAATACTATAATAAGACGTTTTGTTGCTTTGAGCTACTAAAAATTCTACTAGGAGGGTTAACCTTACATACTATTACAAATTGACTGCTGATTTTACTGTTGTTACTATATTTTAAATTGTAAAAAAAACTGAGCGTGTACGCAAATCATAAAATGCTTCCTGATCGTTAATAGAGCTGCAATGGGCGATGAATTGTGATTAGAAAAACACCTACATTATTTCCATTGTTTTGGTCTTATTTTAAGAAGAAAAGTGTCAAATGATCATATTGAATGACGATGGCACATTAATTGATACTTAAAGTGTATCAGTCAGTGAAGTTTTGGTGTTCTGTTAGCTGAATTTTCCGGGAAACCTTTTAGTCATTTCATAGATTGTAGGATTATAGGAGACGAGTTAAAATCAAAGACGTTTGTCCTACATACTAGAGGAAAATGCAGCAGGTAAAAAACTTAACACCAAAATGGGAAATATATAATAATGATTATTTTCTGAAAGGTTCTCCTTAAAGATTCTCCATGTAGTGATGCTGATTGAAAAAAATTTTTTTTTTTTTACACAAAATTAAGAGTTTTGATTAAGAGGGATGAATATTCACAGCAAGTGAAGATGCACTTCGAGGTGCTGTGTTTAAATTTTGTGACTAAACCATAAAAAATAAAAAACTGACAGGAGCTAAAAATCTATGTTTTTTTAATTTCCACTTTTCTATGTTATATTAAAAAGCTGTCACAGCTCAATTGAGGGACTACAATTTCTTTCAAAACTTATTTTCCATAGAGTTTAACAACAGACAAAATAGAGCATTTACAAACGGGTGACATATTAGTACAGGATTGATAAGAGTACTTGGGGGTGAATGGTCTGTTCAAACGGTATTGTTAAAATATTAGGCCTATATACCTGAAATTTAAATTAAATTTTCTGGAAACCTTCGTTGTGGAAGGAATGGTAATACGTTATGGTTCATGCTATTTTAATTTTATGATTAGGGGCTTTTGCCCCTATGAGTTCACTAGTATAGAATAATCTTGCAGACGTTTGTTATTGTTTTTATTTTTTGTAAACAGATATGCTCATTTTGACATTTAAGCGCTAGGAATGAGCGCTTCCTGTGACAATAAGGAGAAGTAATCCTAGCATCAGCGCTTTATTTTACTCTGGTTTTCGGGGGCAAAACTAAAATTTTTTAACATGGGATGTCCCTACTTTTTTGGTTAATCTGACAGTTTAGACAGCCGGTCTATTCAAAACACAATCCCTGGAAGCTAATTTGTCAATACAATGCAAAATATTAAAATATTCAAAATTAATAAATATTATGAATAAAAAAATATTGACTAACTAATTTCCAAAGCTAGAAAATATAATATAAAAAAAAACTTCACACAGTAAAAGTTACAAATAATTACATTATTACAAGACCGTGGTGGCATCACTACATTCGGTATTTTCCACTATAATCCGTCAATTATAACAAGTTGGTTGAGAAAGGGCGGATTAATTTATTGAAAGATATTGGAAACTATTGAAAAAATGTGAAAAGTCGATTTGTTTGAAATTTACTAGGCTGGTTCAAAATTACAATGTTCGAAGGACCAGGTACTATGTACCAGAGAATAATAAATGCCTACAACACTGTTTAAATATAGTCAAAAGAAAGGTTTAAACTCACTCACAAGAAAATCCGTATGGCGGAGCTGGAAGGGCGCCAAGATGGCCGAAGGGACGCCAACACAGCCAGGGCACGATGGAACTGCTGGGCCAGGAAAGTCTCTCCGAGGTCCAGGGAATCTTCTCTCTTGCTGCGAATTCGCACGTACGCACAATTGAATAATAAATTGAGCTCTCGTACAGTCCAATGTTCATATACGCGGGAGACCGAGTGTTGCCCGACACGCACTTACACACACTAGGTTCACTGCAATCTATGTTAGTGAACAGAGAAAATAGTTACGGAACAAAATAATACCACTTTGTAAAATATTAAAATAAATCAAAAGGGGGAGCCACCATGGGCGAGACTACGGTCACGTTTAAAAATTATAACGTGCCTGGGAAAAGAAAAGCCGAAAGGCACTTGAGAACAAATCGGTCGAAAGACGAACAGAACCCGAATCAGAATGGCGAGCCTCATGGGAGGTGAAGGGAACTGCTGACATGCAAGAAACGGAACAGCAGTGGTTTATGAGTCATCGGCCAATCAGCAGCCAGCGAGATTCGGAGCGACAGACGGGCAAGGGTCATCGGCCAATCAGAGGCCATGGATCGGTAAATTTCCGTTTTGAACAAGTTCACCAGCTCTCGGCGATTACGCCCTATCGCTATCTCTCTCTCTCGCTCTGCCTACCGCCAATATTTGAAATGACAATTCTGCTTGTTTGTTATAACTTAAAATCAGTACTTAACATACCGGCGGCTTTGAATCACTTGTGATTCAACAAAACAATGTTCAAACCCAGATAAAATGAAAATCAAAACAATTCTTATGCTAATATGTACAAGAGGTTACCATTAGAATGATTAGGCAGTTTGCGCCCAGAAAGGTAACAAAAACACTTTGACTGCAGGACGAGTAAAGGTACCGTGCTGAGTCTTGAGCTCAACAATTCTGACAACATTGTCTTTGCCAGGAATGACCTTTGTGATCCTTGCCAAGGGCCACTGGAGAGATGGGGTGTCTTGATGAACCAGCACTAAGTCGCCAACTTGAAGATTCCTCGTAGGAGTGGACCATTTCAGGCGTTGCTGCAAGGTGTGGAGATACTCCTTGCTCCAGCGCTTCCAGATGCGTTGCATGAATGCTTGCATAAGCTGCCATTGTGAGAGCCTATTGTCAGGCGTGTTGACAAAGTTGGGTTCTGGAAGTGAAGCCAGGGGGGCTCCAATCAAAAAATGACCTGGCGTCAGAGCCTGAAGATCGTTAGCATCACTGGACAAAGCAGTGAGAGGCCGGGAATTGAGCATCGCCTCTATTTGGCATGTTAGTGTGGTGAACTCAAGAAGGGTGGGCACGTGAGTCCCGAGGGTGCGCTTCAAATGATATTTAGTGCTCTTGATGGCACTTTCCCACAAACCGCCTTGGTGAGGTGCAGCGGGGGAATTAAAATGGAACTTGATGTGGTGCTCAAGCGCAAATCGCTCAATTGGTCGCTGAGCAGAAGAGAGGAATTCACGAAAGGCATTTCTTGCGCCCACAAAGTTTGTTCCACAATCACTGTAGATATCGGAGCATATTCCTCTGCGAGCTACAAAGCGCCTCAACGCAGCGAGGAATGATTCAGTGGACAAGGCAGTTGCAACTTCGATGTGCACTGCCTTGGTGACGAGGCAAACAAAAATGCAGATGTAGGCCTTAATATGGCGGATGGAGCGAAGGTTGTGGATCTTGACAGTGAATGGACCGCCATAGTCAATGCCCGTAGACAAGAAGGGTCGAGCAGGAGTCACTCTCGCCTTGGGTAAGTCACCCATGAGGGGGAAGGTGTTTTTCGGTTTTTGTTTAAAACACACCAGGCATTTGAAAATTCTGTTTCGTACTGCACTTCTCGCAGAAAGGATCCATACATGTTGGGACAGTAGCGACATAGTCAATTGTACCCCAGAGTGCAAATGTTTGCGATGAATGTAGTCGATGTAGATGTTGACTACGTGATGTTTTTTCGTTAGAAGATAGGGATGTCTTATGTTGTCCGCCAGATCGGCGTTTTGAAGTCTGCCACCAACCCGTAGTAGACCATCTTGATCGATGAAGGGAGAGAGTCGCTGAAGACGCGAAGAGCAGATCTTGTTGTCTTGAAGAGCAGCAATGTCATTGGAGAAGGCCTCTTGTTGCACCAATCGGAAGATACGCAGCTCGGCAGCTTGTATTTCGTCCACAGAGAGAGGACCTAGACGAGGATCCTGCCGGCGGCTGTTTTGGATGAAGCGCAGGACGTAGGCCATGACATGAAGTAGCTTCGTCCAAGAAGAGAACTGGGAAAGAAGATCCCACGACGACTGCTGTGTAGAGATGAGCACGGTCAATGGGGTTGGCTTCACCTCATCCAGATCACAGGTGTCGATGGGCGTGAAGCTTGAAGTCGGCCAAGTTGCAGGCGGAAGTCAGAGCCAAGTAGGTCCCTGCCACCAGAGAGGATGATTCACCAGTTCCGAAGGTAGGACGCCTCGTGAAGCACAGTCCGCAGGGTTGTCATTACTGGAGATGTGACGCCAGCAATGCGAGGGGATGAGCTCCTGGATTTGGGCGACTCGATTTGCGACATAAGTCTTGAGGCGATACGGGAGAGTTTGTATCCACGACAAGGTCACTGTTGAGTCACACCATAACACTATGGAGTCTATTTTCAATTTATTGAGAAATTGGTTAGTCACATAGTGAACTAACTGAGCGAGAAGATGCGCTGCACACAATTCAAGGCGCGGGAGTGTTACACGCTTGAGGGGGGCGGCACGAGTTTTGGCGATAATCTGTGTCACTTGCACTTTATTGTCACCGTCAACACATCGCAAGTAAACTACGGCCGCATAACCGGTTTCCGAAGCGTCGGAAAAACCGTGAAGGTCACACATGATGGTGTGGGGTAGCAGTATCGCTCGGGGTATGGAGATCTCCACAATGGTGTTGAGATCGGAGATAAAATTTTGCCACTTGACGGCGAGCTCTGAATTCAAGGGTTCATCCCAAGATATCCCGGAAGTCCACAGTAACTGCATAAAACGCTTGGCAGTCATTATGCAGGGGGACAAAAATCCACAAGGGTCATAGATGCGAGCTGTGAGGCTCAAGACCTTGCGTTTGGTGGGCTTCTCGCAGGTGAATTTGAAAGTATATTTGAAGGCGTCTGTAGAGGGACACCAATAAATTCCTAGTATGGAGAAGTGAGGGTCTGCTGAAGCTTGAAGAAAGACAGGAGTCTCCTGGTGAGATGAGGGTAACTGTTGCAATAGTTTGGGACAGTTAGTGACCCATTTTCTAAGCTCAAATCCACCCAATCGAAGTAGTTCAATTAATTGGGTTTGAAGTTCCAGAGCGTCTTCTTCAGTAGAAGCGCCAGCAATCAAGTCATCCACGTAGCTGTGGTGTTTGAGAATTTCTGCTGCCTGAGGGAAGCGAGAACCTTCATCTTCCGCCAACTGTTGGAGAGTTCGAATGGCGAGATAGGGTGAGCAGTTCATTCCGTATGTGACGGTGGTTAGTCGGTAGACTGACATGGGGAGAGAGGGCGATTCACGCCAAAGGATCATTTGAAATTTCTGGTCGTCATGATGTACTCTGATTTGCCGGTACATTTGGCGAATATCGCAGGAGAAAACTACATTTTTCTCTCTGAAGTGAAGGAGGATGTCACAGATATTGTTCTGTAGTTTGGGACCTGTGAGAAGAATGTCATTCAGTGACAGACCGGAGCTGGTCTTTGAGCTAGCGTCAAAAACGACGCGGAGTTTGGTCGTGCTACTCTGAGCTTTTACGACTCCATGATTGGGGAGGAAGTAATGGGGCTCATTCAGAGCGAGGTTTGAGCAAATTTCCATATGTCCCAAGGAATTATATTCTGACATGAAACTGGAGTAGAGATTGCGAAATTCCGCATTATTGGGGTGTTGAAGCTTCCTTTCGAGGGACTGGAAGCGTTGTTCCGCAGTAGGCTTGGAATTGCCCAGAGTTGCAGGAGCTTCATCAGAGGAGAACGGTAAGCGTACCGTATAACGACCTGAGTGGTCACGAGAGTGTGTGGTCTCAAAAATCTTATCACACGCCATTTCCTCAGCGGATTTATTTGAGTAAGAAGGCACTTCTTCTTGATTCCAAAACCGTTGTAAGGAAGAGTGGAGGTCTATGTCCGCAGTGGACAGGAGAGAGATGGCTATGCATGAATTCGTTGGAGACGAAGTGGAGCATGGAGCGGTTCCAACAATGACATATCCAAAAATTGTACCAATGGCGTAAGGCATGTGAATGCCCAGAGAGTGGCATTCATTTGTCAAAACTTTGGGGAATAGAGCAGATCCAATGAGGACATCAATGGGACCCGGTTTATGGAATGTTGGGTCTGCCAAAACAAAGGGTTTGACCTTCTGGAGAACTTGTTGAGTGATTGTCACTCGAGGCAGGTCAAGAGAGATTTTTTCCAGTATGTGGAAAGAATGTTTTTGGGCAACAAATTGTCCCGAGAGTGACTCAACATCCAAGTTGAGTGAGCCATTTGTGTGTGTGAGAGCCTGGGATAGTCCTGAGACGGGGAGGTGAGACTGTTGTCGTCGAGTGCCCAACAGTTGAGCGGCTCTCTCAGAGATGAAATCTGACATGCTGCCAGAATCTAACAATGCTCTAAATACATAAGAGCGACCATTAACGGCAGTGAGTTTCACTAGAGCCGTGCTGAGGAGGACAGTACTGTTATGTGGAACAGTCTGTTGTTGAACAGAGCAAGTCAACGCAGTATCAGCGCCTTGCGGGGATGAAGGCGAGGGAAGTGGAGCAGGCGAGCGCTGCGAGTTGTCCTGAGCATTGTTGAAATGCAGGAGAGAATGGTGATTCTTGTGACAAGTGGTGCAAGAAGCCTTCGAATTACATTCCTTCAGAGAATGGGTTCCGAGACAGGAAATGCATCTTTGATTTTCTTTAACGATTTTGTAACGATCGTTAGGAGATTTGCCTTTGAAAACCCGACACTGGTAGATTTTGTGGCCAGGCTTGTGGCAGCAGAAGCACGTTGCAGTTTTCGCATTCGTAGGCTTGGCATCAGTAGCCACCATGGCGAGACTGCCAGAGGAGTAATGAGTCCGTTTATCAGGTTTGGGTTTGCTTGAATGAGCAGGGGGAGATTTAAATTCCGTGGTTGCATGCAGACTCGCATCTTCAATGTGGGAGCACTCCAAGTTCAAGAAGTTGATTATTTCCATTACCTTGGGAAGTGTGTGCGCCTCGGCGTCATCATCTGCTTTAGTGTCACGGTATTGTTCCAATTGTTGGACCAATTTAGTATCAAGTTTTCGTAAAAGGTGTGCGGCAAGTAACGGATTATTTTCAGTTACATCACAGTTCAATGCTTTCAAAGATTCCGAGTGCTCGTAAAAGGTGGTTATGAATGCCCTTAATTGCTTGAGATTGCTTCGGGAGACGGATGGCAAATCCAACAAATGGTTAAGGTGCAAGGTTGTCAAACGACGAATATTGTGATATCTATCACGCAAAAGTTGATAAGCGATCAAGTAATTTGACGCTGTGAGGTTGAGAGACTTTACCAAATTCAATGGTTCACCTGTTAAAACACTGAGCAGGTACTGAAATTTGGCTACATTTGAAAGAGAAGTACTTTTATGTACAGTGGTATCAAATAAATTGATGAAAGAAATCCATTTTAATGGAGTACCATCAAAA
Organism: Neoaliturus tenellus; assembly: GCA_030545055.2. Taxonomy (NCBI): domain Eukaryota; kingdom Metazoa; phylum Arthropoda; class Insecta; order Hemiptera; family Cicadellidae; genus Neoaliturus; species Neoaliturus tenellus. The sequence continues at coordinate 23,235,769 of CM061533.1, read as the reverse complement.
TTCTGCAAGCTCAATTTAGGCAGTTTAACTCCTGTCACAACTGCAGAAGGGAAATGATGAGATGCTTCAGAATGTGAAGAATGGGGAGTTGTAGGCTCCACAACAGTGTGCACTTCAATTACACTGGAGATGCGAACATACAAGTCATTGACCTCATCAACATCTGAGGACAAAGTTGTTTCAATGTCATCATCAGTGTCTGTTTCAATGAGACGTTGTAAGTTTAACTCGAAGTCAGCACGTTTTTTCTTAAGTTCGGCAAAGATTGTGTTCAATTGTCGAATCTGCACGGGGGTGAGAGGGGGTGTGCTGGTTAACGTAGTAACCGTTGCCTCGAGCTTGGCGAAACGAGTTTTGATTAAGTCCGTAGACTTGCGATAAGTCTCATATTTAAATTCCTTTGGAGCCATTGCGCTCAATTTGAGTGAAACAGTACACTAAAATGACTTAAAGTACAGAAAACAAAGTACAGAAAATTGTGAAGCACAATATAATGAACAATAAGAGGAATTGAATTTAATGCTCGGCACTTGAACGCCAGTGGTGAAATTGACAAGTTAGGCCTTACTTAAAATAGCTTAAAAATAAGTTTCAGCCTTAATTAACCAAACTGCAGAATGCACATAAATTCAATGTGAATATGTAGGCTTAGGCTTATTTGAATGAAAAACTGTATTGAATAACAGTAATAAGCCTCAGAGTGAGAGAAAATATTCAACAATTGTCAAAGACAGACTGTCAGAGTTCGTTATTTACAATAACAATGTTCTTCAAAAACAATGATTCAAGAAATTCGAAAATAATAATTATTATTTCATCACAAGAAAATGTTATTTTCTTAATTGAAAATAAAATCCATTTAAATACATCAGCATAAATCACCAGTCAATGAAAAACACAATATATATTGCATATAAATGGCCAACAATAGTTCAATTGGTATTGTCAAGTGTTGTAGACAACATCAGCAGAGCAGAGATATTATGTGAATGGCTATACACGCCCATTCATGGCGAGAGACGAGAGAGAGCTCAACAAGGGACAATGTTCCCAGGCGGGAAGATTGTTTTAGTAATGTTCCCAGGCGGGAAGATTGAGTATTATAATGTTCCCAGGCGGGAGGATTGTTCAAAATAATGTTCCCAGGTGGGAAGATTGAATATTATAATGTTCCCAGGCGGGAAGATTGTTCAAGAATGAAAGTCTTGCACTGTACAATATTCCAAAGGACTGAATCACTTATAGATCCGGCTCGAAGGACCAAAAAATGGTTGAGAAAGGGCGGATTAATTTATTGAAAGATATTGGAAACTATTGAAAAAATGTGAAAAGTCGATTTGTTTGAAATTTACTAGTCTGGTTCAAAATTGCAATGTTCGAAGGACCAGGTACTATGTACCAGAGAATAATAAATGCCTACAACACTGTTTAAATATAGTCAAAAGAAAGGTTTAAACTCACTCACAAGAAAATCCGTATGGCGGAGCTGGAAGGGCGCCAAGATGGCCGAAGGGACGCCAACACAGCCAGGGCACGATGGAACTGCTGGGCCAGGAAAGTCTCTCCGAGGTCCAGGGAATCTTCTCTCTTGCTGCGAATTCGCACGTACGCACAATTGAATAATGAATTGAGCTCTCGTACAGTCCAATGTTCATATACGCGGGAGACCGAGTGTTGCCCGACACGCACTTACACACACTAGGTTCACTGCAATCTATGTTAGTGAACAGAGAAAATAGTTACGGAACAAAATAATTATTGCCAGGCTTATTATTATTATTGCATTATTATTGCCGATTATTGCCAGGTACTCAAGATATGCTTTTAGGCGTGGGCTACATACCTCCTAACAAACCCTCATCACACTATCGTGATTTTGCCGACTGCATTATTAATGCGATGACCTGTTTTGATGTTAAGCTTGTGTGCCTTGTGGGGGACTTCAACCAACCTACCACCAATTGGCTTAGATCTCCTTACCTGCCGTCGACTGTCTCAGCGCAACACCTTGTCGACCTGGCTGAGACCCTCTGTTTGGTTCAGAGAAATGAAACCTACAATGATCGAGGAGTTCTTCTCGACTTAGTCTTCTCCAATTCTACTGTTGCTATTTCTAGAGCCATCGACACTCTAGTTCCGGAAGAGCCCGCTCACCCCGCCCTTTCTATCGACATGGAGTTGTGTGAAAGTCGCGCAGACTTTGATAAGCCCGTCTACATCAAGGACTATCGCAGATGCAATCCTGCTGCAGTTCTCGAAGCCCTAACTAAGACTGACCTATCCATACCTAACCACAGTACTGACATTAATGCCGTCACGGACGCACTCCTTGGAAAACTGAGAGATGCTGTAGACCAGCACACTCCTCTCAAACGAATTGGAAACTCCCCTTTTCCATCATGGTATACTAAACAACTAAAGGACCTCGTTATTGCCAAAAAAGTTGCTCACAAATCTTTCAAAGCTTCAGCCAGTCTTGCTGACTATGAAGCTTTTCAGCATCTCAGAAACAGATGTGTTGCTCTTTCCAAGATATGTTACAACAATTACATCAGTCATCTCGACGGGATAATTCCTTATAACCCTCGTGCCTTCTGGAGCCACATCGATTGCAAGAGGAAATCCAAATCTACTCCAACAACCATGGGGCACAATGGCCTTACTGTCTCCAAGCCACAAGATATTTGCAACATGTTTGCATCTTACTTTTCTGAAGTATTCGAGCCTTCCAGCTCCCAAACTGCGACGTATGATTTCTTCAGTCCAAGCAATATCTGCGCATGTTCCGTGAGTGAAGAGAGAGTCCGTCGAAAGCTGGCTAATCTCGATTCCTCCAAGGGCTGCGGTCCCGATCTCATTCCCCCTGTGATCTTGAAGCACTGCGCCAGTCTCTTGGCTCCTCACTTGACACACCTCTTCAATCTCTCCCTGAAGCTCGGAACTTTTCCTAGTGCCTTCAAGGAGACGTTCATTATTCCTATTCCGAAATCAGGTGACTCTGCGGAAGTGTCTAATTATCGCCCTATAGCTATTCTTCCCTCCCTTGCCAAAGTCTTCGAGGGCTTGGTACTCGAACAAATAACACCCATGTTCAAGCAGATCTTGTCTGACAACCAACACGGGTTCAGGTCCGGCCGTTCCACCACAACAAACTTACTCCTACTGCACAGCTTCATCACTGATGCTTTTTCCAGAGGCAATCAGGTAGATGTTATATACCTGGACTTTGCCAAGGCCTTTGACAAGCTTGACCATGGCTGCTTGACATCAAAACTTAAAGGCTATGGTATTCTGGGCATAATGCACAGGTGGCTCTCGAGTTACCTTGACGACAGAAAGCTACGGGTCAAGTTTTCTACATGCATTTCTCCTGCTTTCACAGCTACCTCAGGTGTCCCGCAAGGGTCCCTTCTTGGACCCTTCCTTTTTAACGTCTATATCAACGACTTGGCTGCTTCCATCCCCTCCAACTGCCTCTTATTCGCGGATGACACAAAGTTGTTTGCCGAGATCTCCAACACTACCGACTGCCTCAGACTTCAACAAGCACTTGATACTCTTTCGACATGGACTAACACCAATTCCATGAAGCTGAATGTGTCAAAATGTAAGGTCCTCTCATTCCACCGCAAGTCTAATCCCATAATCTACGTGTACAGTGCCTTCAACAAGAAGCTTGAGAGAGTGTCGAGTTTTCGAGACTTGGGTGTTGTCTTCTCCCACGACCTTTCTCCAACCTTGCACGTCGAGGAGATATGCGCTAGGGCCAACCGCACATTGGGTCTCTTATACAGGATTTCTAAGGACCCCTTCAGCTATAGCACTCTTCGCCTGCTCTACTGCACCCTAGTCCGTCAGCTCCTCGAGTATTGCTCTGTCGTCTGGTCACCTTACTACCAAGCCCACTGTGAAAGGATCGAGGTGATTCAAAGAAGATTTGTGCGAATGATCGGAGTCCGAATGGGTTTTCCCTACTTAGAAGTGCCAGTTGACACCATCGAAGCCCAGCTAGGTCTGCCCAAGCTGGTATCTCGTCGAAGAATTCTTGACGCCTGCTTCCTGTTCAAGCTCCTGGCCGGATCTATCAACTGTCCCGATCTTCTGGCGCAGATTAATTTTCGGGTCCATTCTCGGACCCGCTCCCAGCACATGTTCGCTGAAAGAGTACACCGCACCAACTACCTTTCGCAGGCACCTATCCCTAGACTGCTGCGGCTGGGGAACATGCTGTCGGATCATCTTGACTTCTTTCAAGAGCAAAGCCTTGGCACCTTCAAGACAAGATCTGCAGCGATCCTCTCTACCCCCCTTGGTTGAGCTCGACCAGCAAGCACGTTTGTACAGCACCGATCCTGAACTGCTGCACGAATCACGCAGGGACATTTTTACCATTAAGTTATCATTTTTGCATTGTATAAGGGTCGCACTATTTGTTGTCATAACTTGTACGCATTAATTTGTTTTGTTTATTTACGTTGTTATATTGTTTGCATTGTTATATTTGTACTATTCACTCGTTGTTATATCGTATGTATTTAAAAATATTTATCCTACTTAGCATTGTACATGTCAGCACACTGGATCATAAATATGTAATTTAATTTCTTCATCATCTTGAATTGTTTCTCTTTGCTAGACTATTGTAGAATTTTGATAAGTGAAGATGTTTGCATGTTTAACTGTGTATTATTTTGTAAAAATGGCGATGCCGTTGAAAATTAAATAAATAAATAAATAAATAAAATAATACCACTTTGTAAAATATTAAAATAAATCAAAAGGGGGAGCCACCATGGGCGAGACTACGGTCACGTTTAAAAATTATAACGTGCCTGGGAAAAGAAAAGCCGAAAGGCACTTGAGAACTAATCGGTCGAAAGACGAACAGAACCCGAATCAGAATGGCGAGCCTCATGCGAGGTGAAGGGAACTGCTGACATGCAAGAAACGGAACAGCAGTGGTTTATGAGTCATCGGCCAATCAGCAGCCAGCGAGATTCGGAGCGACAGACGGGCAAGGGTCATCGGCCAATCAGAGGCCATGGATCGGTAAATTTCCGTTTTGAACGTGTTCACCAGCTCTCGGCGATTACGCCCTATCGCTATCTCTCTCTCTCGCTCTGCCTACCGCCAATATTTGAAATGACAATTCTGCTTGTTTGTTATAACTTAAAATCAGTACTTAACACAAGTATTTTTGGAAGGGGTAAATTAAAGTGGCCTACTGAAATTCCTACTCGACATCCTCTGTTCGCCTTCGCCATTTGGAATTCCCGACAGTCTACTCCTGGTTTGGAATTATGAAACAAGAGGTTTACTAATTTGAACCATCTACTAGAAGTCTTTTGGGAAGGCGAATACCAAAGTGTGTAAGGGTTCTGTTACATTCGGAGTCGATGACCGCTGTTGTTGGCCGTTGGGAATTACTGGCCTCCCACATCTTGTTTTGAATCACGGAAAATAGTTTTAACTTATGTAAACTAGCTAAAAATTGCACACATATAATATGACATTTAGAATACTAATCAAACTCTATTGCAAATTAAAATAATCAATAGGTTTTACTTTTAAATAATTTGTATTGTGCAAGATGAAATACTTATGCTTATATTAACTTGTTAACTTTTTACAAAGCCTCAAATAAAATGAATTTTAAAAACTTGCTTGTTAACTTGTTAAAAATTGCTACAATATTGAAAAAAGAAAAAAAACAATCACTTAATATTATAACATGAACAAGCTACAAATCGAAGGCATATTCCAACTGACCACCGAAAGATTTCCATAAACCGGGCATTTAAAAGAGAAGATATACCCTCGCCACTTTTGCATCACTGAGCAGACCCTTTGGTAATTTATGGGCGCTCGGGATATACCACGGCTGAGACGTGCCGTCTGCAAATGTCCGGTACCGTTAGAGCTGTTCTAATTGCTGTGTCTCTCTTATCTCTTATTATACACTTATTTCCACGAGAACACCATGGGATTTATTTAGTAGTGTGTATGTTTGCTGCCATTTGGGTCTTTTTGTCAAATGTTAGTTAAACGCCACACCTAGTGAAGGTTCATACAAAATTTTATAAAGACATGTTAATAAAATAAACGGTATCAGCTAACTGACATATACTTTCTCCCAACAATATAAAAAAAGGTGTTAAAAGCTTCAAACATTAATGTCTTGATGAATCAGTCGGATAGCTACCAGCTGTGAAGCGCAAGTTTGACCCTACACGCGTCTGTGACTTTTTACAACGTACTGCGTTTACCGCTAAACGAAAAATTGAATTTTCTCCGCAACCACTTGACGTAGAGCAATAATTTAAAATACGGGATTATTTAGTTCTTTGAGCTTAATTTAATAGTAATCAGTAAAAATTTATTTCAGGATAACAAGTATTTTGAAAATCCAAAAAAATGATTTTTTAAAACACTTTTTATTGTATAACTTTTGAACGCGCATTTTCTCGGAAATGCGGGTGGTGTCATTTTATTCAGCATTTTAATCTTAATAAACCACAAAATTTTAATCAAAATTGTTAGAGCCGTTTTTGAGAAATTTTGATTTTTCATGTTTTTTGAGCGTTTTTGGGGGTAAACTACCCCTAAAAATCAAAAATTCAAAAAAATGAAAAAAACGCCTGGAATTATCGTGGGTTTGGACCTACATACCAAATTTCATACAAATCGGACTATTGGTTCATTCTCTGGCTCTGTTTACATCGAGACACACACACATCCACACAGACACACACACACACACACACACACACACACACACACACACACACACACACACACACACACACACACACACACACACACACACAGACATCACTCTGAAAACCACTTTTTTTTACTCAGGGGGCACCAAAATGGATAAATCCACCAACAACTCAAATTCGAAAATTTTGACGAAAACAATACTTTCTCCATATACTATGGTATAGGGGGAGAAAGTAAAAGCAGTATTTAAATAAACGGTATCAGTTAACTGACACATACTTTCTCCCAACAATATAAAAAAAGGTGTTAAAAGCTCCAAACATTAATTTCTTGATGACTCAGTCGGATAGCTACCAGCTGAGCAGCGCTCGTTTGACCCTACGCGCGTCTGTGACTTTTAACAACGTACTGCGTTTACCGCTAAACGAAAAATTGAATTTTCTCCGCAACCACTTGACGTAGAGCAATAATTTAAAATACTGGATTATTTAGTTTTTTGAGCTTGATTTAATGGTGATAAGTAAAATTTATTTCGAGACAACAGCTATTTTGAAAATTAAAAAAATTGATTTTTGAAACACTTTTTACTCTATAACTTTTGAACGCGCATTTTCTCAGAGATGCGAGTGGTGTCATTTTATTCAACATTTTAAGCTTAATAAACCACAAAATTTTAATCAAAATCGTTAGAGCCGTTTTTGAGAAATTTTGATTTTTGACGATTTTTGAGGGTTTTTGGGGGTAAACTACCCTTAAAAATCAAAAATTCAAAAAAATGAAAAAAACGCCTGGAATTATCGTGGGTTTGGACCTACTTACCAAGTTTCACCAAAATCGGACCATTGGGGCATTCTCTAGCTCTGTATACATCCAGACACACATACACACACACACACACACACAGACATCACTCCGAAAACCACTTTTTTGGACTCAGGGGGGACCTAAATGGATAAATCCACCAACAACTCAAATTCGAAAATTTTGACGAAAACAATACTTTCTCCATATACTATGGTATAGGGGGAGAAAGTAAAAAAAAAAGATTTCCCCTTAAGAATGAGATAGGCAACTTGATTTCAATTTTCCCCGTAGTCAGTTTAGCTATAGCTAAACTTTACATAGATGTAAAAGATTAAAAATACTAAATTGTTAGTTTTAAAGTGCTTTTAAATAATTTACGTTAAAATAGCCTAATTAAAAAAAATAAGCGCAAAAAATCTCTCAGACCCCAATTTGAAGCCCAATTGAAATCCCGTTAAAATATGTTTTGCAATAAGTAATCCAATAAATTAACTAAAAATATTTTTCATACATGTTTTGATACAAATGAACAACGAAATTATTTTACCTCTCCGTTAAGGTGGTATTGATCAAAGAAGACTACAAAGGGGAACCTTCAAAAAACATATTCAGTGATTCGTGACCAGGAAACTCAGGGTCGATCAAAACCCAACTTACGTCGTAATGGACAAAAAATATCAATCACTAAAAGCCTTAAACTTTTCAATGCGGTCTCAACGTGCCGGATCGTGTCTCAAGATATCGGTTTCTCAAGAGAATAAGAGGAAAACATCACGAAAATGTCAGGTTTCATATGCAGGATTTTTGTTTATTTTACATAACTTACCAGGCCCTCCTTACAGATGAAAACTGACAATACGCCCCTGGCTCATACTGGGAGTAAGTAAGACAAGAATTTCGCCACATTATATTGTTTGAATTATGAAAACCAGCAGAATGCAATGCGACACATGTCCCATCTCACGTGATTTCGGTCTCTCGGTATGTCGGTATGTTGTGAGGTAACAATTCTTAAGACGCAATAATGAAACTGAGTTTATTTTTCAGTTTAAAACGCCATATAAATTTGTTTCTGTTTAGTTTATAATGGCGTCCATATAAAAACTTTTAAATTCGAATTCATTATTTTTATTTGAGGTACAAAATATAAGTATTACCTCTTATCAGTACTAAGATTTCAAGATTTGGTTTACAAATAACAAAGGAATTGCTGTACAGCGATTGTAAAAAATAATGCTTTAAAAAGTATAAAAAGTTGTATAGTCTTGACTGTTTTTTTTCGATTCAAAGAAAATCTGCGAAATTTAGACAGTTGAACTTGTGAACGAAGTTTCCTTATTTAATCGCAAGCAGTTTCTTTGTTCTACTGAAAGAGTTTTGCGCTATTTGGTTACTTCCTCTGACGAAGAATGCCGCTGCAAAGAATCCATTTTTCTATAAGCTTTATAACCTTTACTCGGCCCCGGCAGGACGCGTGCCGTCGCGTCGCGTCGCCGTCTGGGCGAAACTGGGCGCGTGAAACCTAGTCCCGACAGATATGTGACAATTGGAATGATTGCGGTTATTGTCATTATTGTGGATTTAATTATAGATATGTAAAATTCAACACAAATACTACATATACAAAGGCTTAAATTTACTTAGTAGGCCATCTTAGCTTTTCCATATAACGTACGGGGTTTTATGAGGTTCAAATGGGGGTTTCACATTTTAACCATTGGTTCATTTTTTAATTGCATAGTTCTGAGTTAAGAATCTTGCAGAAGCTCAAAAAAAATCAATTTAGCATTTTTTACCATTAAATTATATGGATTGGTTGCAGAGAAAGCGCAAAAAGAAAATCTTATCTGATCCGATAAATTGATATTTGTTAGTATTAATCATAAGGAGCCTAAAATACTCTCGAGTTGAAAGTCAATCGATACGATCTATACATCGCATTGGATGAATTATCAATATAGCCTTAATGTCTTAAGTTTTGTGCCAGCATTGTAAGAACGAATTTTGCAGACAATAAGTGATTCTTGTTCTTATTCTTATAGAATCAGATTAGATTTTCTTTTTCAATATCCTCTGCAACCAGTCAACATAATTTAACGGTTGGAAATGCTAAATTGTTTATTTTTAGTTTTTGCAAGATTTGTAGGTTTATAGTATACAATTTTCAAAATTATTTCTGTAAAAAAAAGTGAAAACCTTATTTTTGAAAGCTTTTAAAACCCCGTACATGGAAAATATAAGACGTCCTGCCGTCCAAATTTAAGCCATTTTATACCTTGTATTCGTGTTCCAAATTTTATATCTCTATCATGAAAGGCACAACCTTTCTACATATTTGCCGGACTAACCAGGCTCTAGGTACCGCAGCCTAAAAATCTAACAATGGTTTTTCAAGTGAGCGAGGCTGCATACAACTCTTGCATACGTTTGCGCCGAGACTTCTGAAATAATTGCTTTGAATATTCGATCAACTTTTAGCTAAAACCTATAAGATACTGCATGTAAAAGAGCTGCCTCTATGAGTAAGGGCCGGTCTTCCAAACACGTTTAACCCAAAATTAGTTTAACTCAATGTTAAACATATGGGCAACTTTGGTTTAAATTTGCTTCGAGAAACCGGCCTTAAGTAGGAAATAATTTAATTTCTTCAAATGCAATCTTAAATTTTATTTAAATGAAATAGTTTTACACGCTATTTCCCCACGTGAACATCGGTCCATCTTGACAGTAAAAACCTAACTCGTCTGATTAAATCTAATTTAGTAAATTATTTATTTAAACTAATTTTCTAGTTTAATTTCAATAAGCCTTTGTATCATATCAATGTAATACTCGTTGCTGTGATGGTGTTTAAACAAAACCCAACGTCGGCGGCGCGGTGTTTAGAAACGCAAAGCTGATGTGATGGACGACAAAAACACCGTTTCTGATGAGAGCGTCTGCGCCCCCCTCCCCCCCCCCCAACCACGCAGGGGTTAAGGGGGGCAACATTCCCCTACAGCAGCGCACCGCATCGACAAAACACGGACATTAGCGGTAATTGCTTCTCAAATTTGGTTTTTCACGGTGGGGTAAAGTTAATGAATTTTATGAAAGAAATTAGTTTTTTGGCAGCCTGTTATATGTGTGCAACGTGACAGCACAATTTTATGGTGGGGGAATTATTTCGCACTTAACGTTACTACCGACTTCATTAATTAAAATTTGACCACAACTATTTCATGTGTCCTGTGAAAATCGCATTCAAAAATTAAATAAAATCAAATTATTGTGTTAGTATGTGATGGCAATGGAATGGGTGTAGTTGGTTTTTTTTTTTTTTGGAAAATGGCCAAAAAAATTGTCCTCACAGGAAAAAAATATACTATTAATATTTGTCAAACACGGATTAATTGTTTACAAATGGGTTCATAGTAAAGCCCCGTTTACGTATATTACACATATATTGGTGCGATGTGATCGGTACCAACCATATCGTAGCGATAATTGGAGATTGATGTTCCGTTTACAACTACAGAACTGATCGCATCGATTAAGTTGGAGCGCTGTTTACACGTTCAAACCTCTCGCTCCAACCTTGCGATATCGTTGTCAATCTAGCCAGAAAAATGAAATTTTCATTTTTCGTCCAACCTCGATATATTGGTACGATCTCCCGTCTACACGCTCCGATTATCGCTACGATATGGTTGGTACCGATCAGATTGCACCGATATATTGGAGCGTGTAAAAGGGGCTTAACTCAAACCTCCCTTCCGATTTGCAAACTTCAGTACCTGTTGTGATCGCCATCATGGAGGAGGTGCTGTTGTGGTCTGTGTATGCTATTTGTTTATCAAGAGTAGTGACCCGGAAAATACGAAAGACGAGGAGTAAATGGCGTAGGTCTTGGCTTCTGAAACGAAGCAAATTTTCCCACGTGAGGCTCTTAAGAGAATTGAACCGAGTGATTAAAGAAATTACTTGAGGCTGACTGAAAATTACTATGTAGAACTGTTAGAACTTCCTAAACTCTTAAAAATTCACGAGACTCGGCCATGACGCTTAGTAGGGTATAACAGCGCACACTGAAATGATTCGTAGGAACACTGATTTTAAGTTAGGTTTGAGCAAAATGGCATGAACGACCATTTACACGTTCCAACCTGTCGCTCCAATCCAATCGTTTGCGCAAATCTGCCGTTTACGCGTTACGATGGTTTGTACAATTTGGTTTGTGCAAACCAGATTTGCGCAGATAAATTGGAGCGTGTAAACGGGGCTTAAAGACGGAGCCATAGATAAATTAAATTAAAGGGCCCCATACACGGTCAATATTATTGCGCAATATTTTATATTGCGCAAAAATATTGAACGTGTATGAGCATGATTGAAAGCGAAAAACAGGTTGCGCAATATATTGAGTGAATTCAAAAAAATTTGAAATATATTGCACAATCTTCAAAATATTGTGTCGTGTATGGGTAGTATTGCGCAATATCAGTCTCCCAGTTCTCTGACCACCTGCTCATGCTCGTGTTGTTTGAAGTTGTGTTATTATAGTGTTACTTCTTATGTAGTGTAACGGTTTACTGTACTGTGTGAAGTATAAAAACATGTTCAAAGCCCATTCAGCAGTCTTTCATGAGTAAATTCACTCCTTTTTTCAACCATTCCTTCATCCATATCCGCTTCTTCCTCTTCTTCGGTTTGGTTAATAACGCTACTACCACACACGCTGCAGCATCCAAATCACACATGATAATTTTGTCAACTCAACTACTCAACTGTGGGTTGCGCAAACTTAATTGAACTGTGGGTTGCACAATAATATTGACCGTGTATGGTCACTCCTTCAATAAAATTGCACAATATATTGTACAATAATATTGACCGTGTATGGGGCCCTTAAAAACATCCTCACTACGCGCAAATACGGAATATCAGATTCGGTGGTCAAGTCTTATCTTATCAGCCGTTATCTTATCTCACGTCACCGCTTACCTGTACTGGCCGGCCCTGCATTGGACTTCCCAGAAGTTGGTCAATTTGTTTAACGTAAACATTTTGATATGTCCCACCACTGAACTACTCTAAAATCCAACATAACCTAACTTGTTTACCAGTGTATTGGTCAAACAACTAATTGGGTAATCGCATTTTGCGATTTGGTAACGGTTAATAACATACGGTGTTAAAACGTTGAATGAGAAATTCGTTGGGCATAATTAACACGTTTTCTGTCTATTTATAGCCCTGTAATCTACAAAACGTATGTGGTAATAATCTAAATTCAAATTTCTTTATTTGGATGCTTTTAAACAGCAAAAAGCCAATTACATAAAAGCATCAGTACAGATACTGGTTTAATCGCAATCGAATAGGGTTTAATGGAATTGTTTAATAGTTTTTTTTCTTTTGTACTAAATGCTGTATTAAACGTTTATTCGCAAAATATTATATCAGTTAATGATTCTGATTAAGCGATTTTTCGTAAGAAAATTCCCTTTTCCACTTCCCTATCTGCGTAACGGAATTTGTTGAAACGTCGGCATTGCAGTATATGTTTGTCGATATACGTCGGTAACGCAGTACGGACGTGTACACTGTACAGTGTACGATAGGCAGTGACAGCGTGCAGTGAGCGTCGTCGGCGCTGCGCGGCGCGGCGGCGGAGTTTGTTGCCCCGCGGTTTTTGCGCCCGCCGCTCGCTCGTTCATCACGGGCGACAAAAAGCGCCGCGGCAGCCCGGCTCAGCTCGCCGCCGCAGCGGTGGTTTTTGCCGGCGAGCGTTTTTGTGCGCCGCCGGGCCGCCGAGCCGCCCGCCCCGCTGGCGATCAATAGTCTCATTACGGTTAATTACTCATCCCCATGGACCCGGTAGCGCACGGGGAATCCCTGAATTGGGCGAGAAGTCATCCGAATTGTTATATTTGGTTGACTTAGTTTTCTGTAAAGTTGTAAAAATAATGTTTAAATAATTTGATAAAAAAAAGTATAAATTCAGCACCTTATCGTATTTGTTTTTCTCGACTGCTTGTCCTCTCTTCAGACTTGATTACTCAAAATTTATTTTTGTTTTAAATGTGTTAAAAAATAGTGCTTGTATTTAGTTGTATGTTCAGAAGAGAAACCCTTAGAAAAAACAGATTGGAGAGATTTGAGGAAAACTAAGTATAATTATGTTACAAAATTTTTAGGGGAAACTTTGGGAAAGGGGTAAAAATTATTTTAGCGAGTTCTACTAAAGGAATAAAATTGTGTAAATTATTTTACACATAATAGTACATTAACCAATTCATTATAAAAATTAATGTTAATGGGCTCCTGCCAATTTAACATTAAAAATCTTTTTTGAAACCAAGTAATTTAACATAATTAAATATTAGGCCTACATTTTTATGTTGTGATAGACTCAAAAGAATATTCTGCTGCGGTTTTTTCTGATTAAAACATAATTTATTTGAAAGGAACCAATTTACTGTTAATTCTGTAGTTTCATCAATGATTGAGTGAAGAGTACAAATATCATTAGCTATTAGGGCCTTGTCATCTGCATAGATAAATAAGTCCAAACCAAGTTCCCTACTGGTCATTCATTGAGACTAGAAAAATGAAGGGTCCCAAAACTGAGCCCTGCAGAACTCCTGTTGACCTCTATTATATCCAAATGCCCTTCACCAATGAAAAATGGTCTTATCTTTAGTGTGGCTAGTTTTTAATTTCAATAAGGCCACATTATATCAGTTTACAGGGTTTCCAGCTTCGACTGTCCGAAACCTTCCCATGTTGTTTAGCAAGCCAAAATGAACAAAAAAGTTGATATAAACATATGTCCTAAAATGCTTCATTAACCCGCTAGCCGCCATTTTGTTTTTTACAATTAATAATTTTTATTTCCATAACGGATACTGTAAATGGATTGGGTTCATATTTGGCATGGACCTTTACTACAACAATGGTTATTAAAAGAAAAAAAATTATTTTTTCCCGTCACATATTTTTAAAATGGCGGCCATTTTAAATTTTTAACCTCAAATATCTCAAAAACTGTAAATTTTATCAAACCTTTACAAGACACAAAAAAGCTGCTAAATTAAATTATCTAACGAATGATACCAAGTTTGTAATGATCTAACAACAATTAATCAAGTTATTGAGTACTTTCTGCTAAATTAACCTAAATTTGCATGCACTATAATGCAAAATCAATGATTTTATACACTAAAATCTCAATAACTTAATTAATTGTTGTCAGATCATTACAAACTTCGTATAATTAGTTAGATAATTTAATTTTGCAGCTTTTTTGTGTCTTGTAAAGTCTTGATAAAATTTACTGTTTTTGAGATATTTGAGGTTAAAAATTTAAATAGCCGCCATTTTGAAAATATGTGACGGGAAAAATTAATTTTTTCTTTAAATAACCATTGTTGTAGTAAAGGTCCATGCCAAATATGGATCCAATCCATTTATCCGTTATGGAAATAAAAATTATTAAGTGTAAAAAACAAAATGGAGGCTAGCGGGTTAACAAAGCATTTTAGGACATATGTTTATATCAACTTTTTGTTTATTTTGGCTTGCTGAACAACATGGAAAAAGTTTCGGACAGTCGAAGCTGGATACCCTGTATATTCAAATTATATGATTGAATTTGTTGTTTCATTCCCACCGAAAATTACTACGATAAAAAATTAGTTTTGAATAAATGAGTAACCTGATTCATGTGTTAAAACTTATTACATGATTTAATTTGAACATAGTTGACAATACAATGCTAATTTCCCTATTAGTTCGTGGGTGGTCGTGGTTTGAACAAGCAATTTCCATTGCTGTGCCGCGTATTATCTGGATTTTCTACGGAGCTACTTTTTATTCTGGGGGCCGTAACTGAGAGAAGTAGATAATGTAAACTTTACTCTTGGTTTTTGTTACAACAGAAACTGTCGGAAGCTCTTTTTCCTAGAGTGGATTTTTATTATTTTGTGAGTTAATAAACTATAAAAATGGAGATAAAACTTAATTGGCTGGGGTATTTCTTATTATGGTTTCACTTTTTTATTTCTAAGCCTTTTATAAGTGAAACTAATAAAGAGTTGACCTACAAAGTTATCTAAAAGTTATAGTAAATTAAAAATTTAACTTAATATTGTGATATAAGATAATGGCTGTTTGTGTAACACACTAAAATATTACATTTATTTTGTTTACAAAATATATTGTACCTGATTTGATTTTTTTCTCATTTTTTGAGTTTAAAATTAATAACAAAAGCCATTAGACAATAACTATTCTGTTTGTTTCAGCAAACAAGCCTTGTTTGATGGCAAGAAGGCTATCCGAGGAGGCATCCCTTTTGTATTTCGTAAGTACATTACTTTTATGCCTATTAATATTTATCTTTTTAGTCTGGTTGAAAGGAAAAATTACTACGTACTATAATTCATCTTAAATTTCCAAGCCCAAAAGGCTTTTTTTCTTTAAAAACAAGCTCATTTGCTTCGCTCATTTGCTTCGCAAACATCCTTTCAGGATGTTTTAATATAAACCTATGGGTTCTGCATTCTGGCATGAGTTTGTTGAGACTAACACGTGGATTTTACGTTTATGGTTAGCAGCTGATTTTATCATTTCCTATGCCGCTAATTATTTTGTTTTAAATTGAATTGTAATTCTACAAATAGCTTTGTTCTTTTATCCTTTTTATTTACTTTTATTTAACCAAATCCTGAGTCATAATCACCAGTACGTTCTATAAAAAACTGATAAATTATTTTTATAATAATATTATTTAGTAATTTAATTGGCTACATTGGTAAAACCACACGGTTATACTGCAGCACATGGTTTGTGCTTTGACGGTTGAGTTAGCTGTTTTCAGTGACTGTTTTGTTTTGATTTTAAACTCCATAAGACTAATGTCAAAATTTTTAGGTTTACAATACAAGATTATAACAAAGTAAGATTTTTTCCTTGCATTAAGCGTTATATAAATATTATTTATATCCCAGAACTAAGTTATTTTCAAAGTTTAAAAAAAAAAAACGTTAGAGCCGTTTTTGAGATCTATGTTCATACATTATACAAAATTATTACAACGTCATTTTACAATACCAAGGGATTGAAATTTATAGAAAAATAAGTTGCCAGTTCACTAGAAAAATGATGTATAGGGATGTTTAAGGAGCAAATTATGTCATGGAAGAAGCAATATATAAAATTTAAGACTTAACGAGAAAATAAATAAATTGATAATGTTAAGAAAATAATCAAATATGATGAATATTAAATTAAGTTACTACTCATAAGTTATGATTAAAAATCATGCATTTTTGCTGCGTAATTTATTGTTTATTTATTTATTCATTTAAACGGCAAAGCCACTTTTCATAATAATAATAATACAAGAGTTTTTACAAAAATGCACAAGGTATGAATACAGTAATTGCATTCTAATAAATATTTTGTATGATAATAAATATAGCCTAATATGATTTAAAAAAATAATATTTGCATAATGAATATTGTGATAATAAAATGAATATTGTTACGCGCTGAATTAGGAATATTAGGATATATTAATATTTGTTTGATTTTTGTAAACTGTGACAGGGTTAAATGTTGTATTTTACTAATTAATTAAAGAACAATTGCTGTTAGAGTCTGTAGGTTTGGTCGTGGAGTACTTAGAGGAGTGTACTGTATACAGAGAATGAACTATGTTTTTCTATGATTCAGTCGCATTTATCTTATGGAATCAGCATTTTTTGGATCAATTACTTTTTCAACAAAAAAGGGCAATCAGAACCATGCTTATATTAAAAACAACAGTTTCTGTAAAAAAATTTTTGCGGAGCTGAGCATTTTGACAGTTTATGGTTTGTTCATTCTTAAAACAGTTAATTACACCAGACATTTTTTAAATCCCCTGTTGCAAAATAACACTCATTCTTATAATATCCGTTTAAATCATAGAATAGAAAAGCACAATTAAAAAAAAAAAAAAAAAAAAAAACTGTCTACATGGGAACCAAATTTCTTCATTTCCTCCCTCAGAAATTCATTGATGAGATTTATATAAACAATTTTAAAACAAAGCTAAGGGACTTCTTGCTAAAAATTCCGCTCCACTCTTTTGAAGAATTTTTGGAAATTAGACACAACTGATTCACCTGTGGTTTTAAAGAATACTCAAAGAAGTGACTGTTTTATTTTAATGTACCGTACTTTAATTTGATTATAGTCAACCAATGTAAGGAATGAAACGTGTAATTTTTATTTTGTGACACTATTCATGTACCTACAATGTGCATATTATGAATAAAGATGTTTTGATTGATTGAATGTATTTCCACTTGTATCGTATGTTGCAGCCCAGTTCGGGCCATGGAGCTTCGGCCCCCAGCACGGCTTCGCCCGCATCATGCGCTGGAACCTGGAGAAGGCTCCGGAACGACTCTCCAGCGGGGACGTGGAGGCCATCTTCTCCATCATGGACAACGAGTTCACACGCTCCATGTGGAACTACCCGTCAGTAACCAGTTAGGCTTAATCCTAGTATCATAGACCATTTTCATGTCTGCTCATTACTGTGGAATCAAGGACTATTTTGAGCAAAAATGTTACACGTTGCTTTTAAAATTTACAACATTGTTTCACCTGTTTGATTTAGAAAATGTTTGAAGATGTTGGAAGGTTTGAAACTAGACACGGCTGCTTTAAGTTTACTAGAGTTAACGATCGTGATGAACCAGTCAGATTCCTTTTGTCATGAACAAAACACAACGGCAAACAGACATAAATATTTTTTTTTACTCAAACTTGACTAAAATGTGCGATAGAAGCGTAATGATTTCATAAAATAAATTTGTCTCGCTTTCCAAACTAATTGGTACTGTATCCCGTTTGATTTAGCAAGATTTCTAAATAGGCTGAGCTCATTAGAAATGCAATCTGTTTCTACTGCTGTTAAAAATATACAATTAAAGACACGGCAATTTCACAGACAATTGGACAACAGAAAATTTGTTAGTAATGAAAGTGCGTTCAAATTATTGTAAATCGAAATATCGATAAAATATTCCAAGATTTACGTTAACATCATTGACGATTATAAGGAACCATAGAAAATGGCTACTATAGTGACAAATTCTCCCCAATAATCGTATATTTTGTGCAATATTGACAATCAAGATCAAATATATTTTTAAGTAGCTTTAAGAAAAAAAAAGGTATTGTCTTGCCTAAATGCATTAGGATTATGCTGATTTTTGGTGTCTACTGTAAGCTACAATGGAATGTTATTCTATAAAATAATAATCCCCTTAATTCCAATCCTCTGTATCAGCATTCCTCTGTCACTGAGGTTTTAATTTCTACTATTGTCTTTATTAGTCCTACTGAACATATTTATGATTTATTATTTTGCAGATTCCGACTGACCTATAGACTGATATTGCGAGAGAAGGAGTTGCATTTCAACATTGGTGTGTACAATCCAAGCAAAGACCTTACGTTCAGTTTCAACCTGCTGTTACACACTTATTTTAAAGTGCCAGACGTGCGACGCTGTCAGATTACTGGACTTCACGGCTGCACTTTCATTGACAAGGTAACACATCTTTTGTAAAAAAAGTTAAAATAAAAAAAGACTCAGTAGAGTAAATATTCAGAATCAAAATGTTCCCCATTTCATGAATTATGTAGCTGTTGATTAGTGATGTTGTGGATCATATTACAATAAGCTTTTTGTTGATTAAAATTGTAAATTGTTTGGTTTTTACTTTATTTGCTAATTTTTGTTACTCTACCAAATTGGACATGAAATACTGTTGTTAGTTATACTATTGAAGTACTATTGTTGTATTGTTAGTTTTTAATGACATTTTTATTCTAGTAGGTGAGGTGAATTATAGTTTTCTCCTTTCCCATTCAAGGGCATCACTCACCTACACGAGTCGTGGTCAGGCGCTCCGACGGATTATGCGACCGGCGAACTAAGAAATTCTCCCCCTGAAGACATGAAATGTTGTTTGGTTCCCCAAAATATCGGGAGTGCGTAGAGACAGTATATGTGTATTGTGTGTCTACGGTATGTGCCTTTTTACTTTTATTATCGAAGTTCCCAACGGGTTATTGGAATTGGCTCCTTGATTTCTTAGAACAAAATAACCTACTCAACAAACAGCAGTATGGGTTTCTAACGGGCAGATCAACAACTACAGCCATAACTCAGCTAACAGAATATATTTTAGACCAAATAGAAAATGGCTGCACTGCTACAAGTTTATTTCTGGATTTTAGCAAAGCCTTTGACTGTCTGAATCACGACCTCCTACTAGCCAAGCTACGAAAACTGGGTTTGAGAGGGAAAGCAGCAGACTGGTTCGGCAGCTACCTCAATGAGAGGAAACAGCTTGTGGAAATAACAAACCTAAAGAACGGCACAAAATGCAAGGCTCACTCAGAAACTGTTGAACTGCGGAGGGGTGTACCACAGGGTTCAGTGCTGGGTCCAGTACTGTTCCTTCTTCTCACAAACGACATGCCAGAGTGGATAGCAGAAGCTGGAAACACTGTCATGTACGCTGATGATACAGTCCTCACGTTCTCGGACAGAGGGATAGAAGAACTAGAAGAGAAAACCCACACACAGTTAAACAGAACAAAACAATACTGCTCTCTAAATGACATGGTTTTAAATGAACATAAAACAGTAAAGATTACCCTCACCACAAAGAAAAATAGCACAAATACAGTACTCCCTGGACTACTCGCACAAAACGCACTAAATACCTAGGCATCATCATTGACTCCAAGCTCTCCTGGAAACCACATATAGATCATCTCTGCAAGAAGCTAAGCTCCGGCCTCTATGTTATACGCAGGATAAAGCAAGTATGCAGTCCAGATGCAGTCAGAATAACCTATTTTGCCCTTTTCGAATCCCACCTTAGATATGGCATTACAGCCTGGGGAGGGGCATCGAAGAACAATTTAGAAATCTAGAACAATAGAAGAACCAATCTTTTTTTACTGATGCAAAAAAGAGCCATTAGATGCCTAGCAGATTTAAACTACGTGACAGCTGTCGAGAGTTCTTAAAAAATCTCAAAATCCCTACAGTAGTCTCACTTTACGTAAGGGAAACAATCATCCATGCCACCACAACAATGCAACTGAGACACAGTAACCTCCACCACTACAATACCAGACACGCATCCAACTTCGCACTGCCACAACACCACCCGAGCCTGTTTGAGCAAAAACCCAGCTACAAAGGTGCCCTCTATTTCAACAACCTACCACAGCACATGAAGAGCGAACAAAAATCAAGCCACTTCAAAAGCAAGCTGACAGCATGGCTGCAGGAAAGACCACTCTATACTGAAGAGGAATTTTTCAATATTTGAATTGAACAATACATTTAAACAATATTTCAAGCTAACCAAATTGTAAATGACGCATGACTGTTTTCTATGATTATGTCAATAAAGAGTTGTCTAATTGTCGTCTCGCACTACAAAACAAAAAAGGTGAGTGATGCCCATGAATAGGAAGGAGAAAAAAATGAAATACCATCTACTAAACTATTATTTTTGGCTGACTTTAAAACTTAAAAAAAAAAAAAAAAAAAAAAAACTTTAAGAAACTCCTATCACAAACTCTAGAGTGCATTAACCTCCTTGTTTTATGTATACAGATTTTTTCTATGTGGCCTACACTAAACTCTAAATTATGCTAAGCAGTTATTGAAATACTATTTCTTCACAAAAATTTGATTGGGAAACAAAAAGAGTCAAACATTTTTACATAGTTGAAAGGCATTAACGTGATGTTTAATAAGTTGTTTGAATAATCGGACTAATTATAATCTTGGTTAAATTTTGCACCAAGTAAATGGTATGCCCAGTAACAGTGCATCAATGTTTCAGACGAGAGAAAACGCCATGTATCAAGAAGGCCGAGAGGCAGTTACCATTAATGAGTGGACGGACCGCATCTACCAGAACACTGCTCAGGTACCATATTATATGGAACTAGTTGTACACCCATTCTTTGTGCATGCTGCCAAAGTTGGATGATTGATGACAAAGTTGGGCAGCATCAAATCTGGACAATTTAAAAAATCTTAAGTATTAAGGTCTTAAGGTCCAAATTAAGTATTAAGGTCCAAGCTGGTAGTCATCGTTGAGAGGACCGTATTAGGTGAAAGTTGGACGGTTTACAATTGACCAAGGTTAACGCCTAACGCACCCGCCAAACTAACACTGTACAACTTTGCCAGCCTGATGCACTGTCACGGAAAGTTAGGTGGAAAAGTTAAGGCCACAATAAAAATCAAGTAATACCATATATTATTATGAAGGCAATACAGTACACTCTCGTTCATCGGACTCGGCGACATTGGAACTCCGCTTCATCGGAACTGAAAATCTGGATATTATTAATTTTTTTTCTTACGAAATAAATAATTTTTCCATTTTAGTGCCTTCAATTTCCATTCGTTCTATCCGCAAACAGTGAAGTATCACATTTTGCATCAAAAGTCATCAGACGTTTTCCATAATCTGTACCCATCGATGTGATTTACGAGGCCGTGGAGTATTCGCACAAAAATAGAAAGAGGAAGCGGGCAGGAAGTGAACATCCGCGTTGACCGCTTCCCAAACTGTCATTCAGTCTGTCTCGCATCGCGACTGCACCTGTATTACGTGGAAGTCAGTTGACTGCTGGAATAATGGAATATGAGAATAAAGATTTTGAATATTCATTTCCTGCGTGGTTATTATTCCTATAGGTTCATTGTTTAAAAACAAGAGGGAATACAATCACAATAGGTCACCGTACAGGCGGAAATGATTACTCACGACGGACTCCGCTTTATCGGAATTTTTGACATCCGAACCGGCCGTCCGCCACATTAGTTCCGATGAACGAGAGTGTACTGTAATAATATTACATTCATATTAATACAATATTATAATATTATTAATATTACAATATTGTATTAAGAAGATCAATATCACTTATAATAATATCCAGTTCTCCCTGCTTGTAACACAGTTTCGGGATTAGATCAGTTTGTCTGAGCCTTGACACCTTATTTATAATTAAACCTCACCAAATTGTGTCGATGAATGCATATATAAATCAATTTCTTTTTCTTTCTTAAAAATACATTATTTTAAATTATTTTACAGTAACCCATCATCAGGTTAATTTTCTAAGACTAATTTTTCTTAAAGAGCACATTTGTAGGTGTTAAAAGTAGATTGCTTATAAACAGTGGTGTCATGGCAATTTTTGCCGTGGCGGAACGGTGTACCTGGCCCAAAACAGGTATAGGGCGGCCCCCTCCCCCCCCAACTACAGGTAGCAGAATTGTTTATGTTATGATGTCAAATTGCCAAATTTAGCGTTTTTACCTTTCTACAAGCTTTTTGAGGTTATTTTTAAGGTGTCTGCTAACTTGTGTAAAAACTTACATAAAACTATTTAGTAGGGATGTGTCGGTACCTAAAGTCGGTTCTCGGTACCACCGGTTCTTGGCAAAAGTACCGGTACCGAGAACCGATGTCAAAATCTCGGTACCTCGGTCTGTTTACAATCAAATTAACTGAAACCAAACGCGCCCGTCCACAGTTTTCTTGGAAATTAACAATGCGATTGTAATTTGAGACAACCAGGTGGACTGATAAAAACGTGATAAAAACTCCGATCTCTTATCTTATCAATAAGTTATTGTCTGTCCATCTGGCGCATAGAAGAAGAGGGGAGGGGGGGGGCAGCGGGGCCAACGCGCGTTTCGCCACAATTGACTGATAAGATAAGAGTACAGTTACCTTATCGCCTATATCCTGAATTATTTGTCCAACAAAAACAAATTATGGATAATTTTTCGTCTAATGTTTACAAATAGATAGAAATACTGTATAATCGAGGTTCAATGATTTTTGGTTGAAAAAATAGTTCATTATTTTGTTTCAATATTATTTTACTGAATTAAAACTAAAAACAATTATCTAAACAAAATGCATTTATCCCGAACAATAGTTGTTTACGCGGCCGGCGATCTCGCTAACAAGGAAAACGCGACGCAAAAACCCGGCACATTCCATGAGCCCGCCGATCTATTGTTCAGCTTACCTGTTGTTCGACGTCCGGCAGTAATTTATTCATGAGGGGTGTTTTTTGCTCCTAGTACCAATTGCTACTTTTTGAACCAATTGCCATAGAAAGCTAAGAGATGGCTCGTTTGATTCGTCTAATTCTCACAAATTAAATAAATCGTCAACTAAAGTTGTGTGGCTTTTCATTCAAAATTAGAAAAGCATTGTTGTTAAGTAAATCATTCTATAATACAATTACTGTTTTATAATGTGAAAAGCATCTTGTTATAATTTAATATAATTTTTAATTTAAAACTTCAAACCCATTAAATATATTTAAAAAATGAAATATAACAAATACATTTATAATTAAAACAGATAGTAGTTGGAGAATTAACAATAAAAAAAATACTTTTCAACCCAACTCGTTTTTGGTCTGAGACCAGTGAGACCTAAGGGTAATGATTTTTTACCAGGCCCAACTCTAAGTGTGAGTGTTAAAAGTTGGCTTGTGGACCCCTAGATATGTTACTGTACATTAAAAAATTATTATAAAACAAACATTTTATTATTTGTTATCATTTTTAGCAAATAAACTTTTGATGATTTCCCATACACACCCCCACACTGTCCCTTCCTTAATTGTCACTCAATCCTTATTCTTTTACTTGCATGTGTTGTTTAATTTAATCACTAAATTCTCACTTCTTTTGAAATATCACTTATACAATTTTTTTTCATATTTCCTATTATATTAACCTCATAAAAAAAATGAGTACTTGGTACCGGTACCGAGAACCGAGAACCGATCCTTTAAAAGAACCAGTACCGGTACCGACTTTGAAATTTTGGTACCGACACATCACTACTATTTAGTATATTAATATTAGCCTAAAATACTCCAGAAATAATACAGAATACTATTTTTAACCAACAAATATTGTAAAAAAATCTAAACACACGTACAATAAAACATGACTTGAACACTGAAAAGCAACATTGACATAAGAAAGAGTCAAAACAGTGAACCATCACTTAGATCTTGAATAGCAACATAGCAACAGCAGACATAGTTAGTAAACCACGCCAAAGAGTCCGATGGCAACAGTGTTAGATAAAGGGGATGGAGGGTGGAGTTAGCTGTTCAAGACCTCATTGGACTTCTTTCATGCGGCTTACTCTAGACATCACTGAGGACATGAGTCCGACTTCGAGCGGCAGAGTTGTTAACTACAACTACTGCCGCCTTATGTTGTTCTTTAGATAACTCGCGTTCCGTTTACTCATAATGAAGTGGCGTAGCTTTCTAGATTTTGGCAAAATTTATATTGTATTCATTCTTAATATAGGCTTACGGTAACTACATTTTTATCATCATACACAAAAATTTTTTTAGTTAGGGGGCCTATTTTTTTTTTTACAACATTGTTTTGTCTGGAAAAATATTTATTTTTTTACAATTAAATTTGTTATAACAATTATTGTTGCATTTCCACTTTGGTCCAATACCAATGCCGGAACGATTCCGGCGCATTCCGGCACCATGACACCCCTACTTATAAACATTAAAACACTATTCAGTACAATATAGTACGAGGGTCGTCCAGAAAGTAAAGAACGTTTTTGCATGGTTAAATAAAAACAAGAGATATCATAATAAAACTTTATTTACAAAGACATAGGACCTTACTCTACTTTTCTACATAGTTGCCATATTTGTCAAGACCCTTGTTGTATCGTGGGACCAGTTTATCAATGCCGACCTTGTACTCGTCTGCCGCCAACGATTTGAGCCAGGCTGTCACGGCGTGCTGAAGTTCCTCGTCGGTTGCGAACACCTTTCCACCCAAAAATTCCTTCAGTTTTGGGAATAAGTGAAAATCACTCGGTGCTAGGTCGGGGCTATAAGGAGGGTGACCAAAGATATCCCACTTTAGGCGCTGAAGTTCATGCTGTGTCCGTGCTGATGCATGAGGCCGGCCGTTGTCATGAATCAAAAACACTTTTGCAGACAACATTCCACGTCGTTTATTCTGGATGGCGCGACGAAGTCGTTGCAGCGTTTCGCAGTACGCTTCCGAGTTTATTGTTTCCCCTCTCGGCATGAATTCGACGTGGATTAAGCCCTTCCGGTCCCAAAAAAACCGTTGCCATGACTTTCCGGGTATTCAAATTTGGTTTTTCCTTCTTTGGTTTTGAGGGCGAGTTGCTGTGATGCCACTCCATTGACTGGCGCTTGCTTTCTGGCGTCTTGTAAGAAACCCAAGTTTCATCTCCGGTAACAATTCGGTCGAGAAATCTGTCACCATCTTTATCGTATGCGGTCAAAAATTCAAGGGCTGCCCCCATGCGTTTCGCCTTATGGGCATCGGTCAAAGTCTTTGGCACCCAACGAGCACACATTTTCTTGTAACCAAGATGTTCTGTTACGATTTCATGCAAGAGCGACCGTGTGGAAAATGTTCATGAAGTGTGCTCAAAGTGAACCGTCGGTTTTCTTGAATCTTTTCTTCGACTGTGCCTTTCATTTCCTCCGAGACAAGTGACGGCCTCCCACTCCGATCTTCATCATGAAGGCTGGTTCTTCCTTGGTTGAACATGATGCACCACTTCCTCATGGATGACTCGTTCATTGCATTGTCACCATAGACATTCTTTATTTGCCTATAAATTTCAATAGGCCTAACGTTTTGGGCATTCAGAAACCGAATGACACTCCGCACTTCACATTTGGCGGGATTTTCAATTGGCGCCGCCATTTTAAAATGCTCCGAAAACAAACAGCACGACCGCACAGCAACGAGACTCGGCTCACACTGAGGGGAAGGGAGAAGTTTGCGGCAATGCGCGTGTCGCGGTGGTGGGGGATCGGCGCCGCGCGCAGTGCGCAATCGTTCTTTACTTTCTGGACGACCCTCGTATATTTTGTCACTAGTCCGGAAAGTGGTCGTTATTGGTGCAAGATCGAGCTTCAAGTACAAGGCAAAGCCGAGTAATAATAAATTTAATAAATTTACAGTTTGGATCAAAATTAATAAATTTTAACTTATATACCCCCCTCTTACGTTGTTATTTGTTTATCTTGTATTTCAACTATTTACAGCTGTTATTAAAAATGAAAATAAATTAACTTGTTTAGTGTCCCGAAAACAACGTTTATCGCAATGGTATGATGAAAAAAATATTTAGGCCTACATGCATTATTCCTATGAAGACAATTCCTCGCACACTTGATACCAATCCAGTAAATCTCCAGGACCATATTTTTTCAAGAAAGACATCAACATTTACATTTATACAATTTGGTGAATTTTAGTTATATTTAGGTTGAGCTCTTTTCCCTCACTGACCTCTCAGAACAGTAGTATTAATTAGGGATGGACGAGATTGGATTTTCAGTTCGAGACGAGACGAGACGAGAATTTTTAATTCCCAAATAATTTCGAGACGAGATCGAGACGAGATTTTCCCTCTCATACATTACGAGAAATGTGCATTCGGGATTTTAATCTGATTTTGTAACATGGTTAATCCTGATTAATGTGAAGGAACAAATATTTCTTTGTAAATTGCTGATTATGTTAATAAACTGAAGTTAAAAAAGTCACTTTCTTAACAAAAGGTCTAGGCCTATAAAGGAATGTACCCAATAAAAAGGTTGAGAAGTTATAGGCTCACCATAAACCCTACCGACCTACGTTTAATAAAACATAAAAAGAGAATCATCTGTTACAGTTACTTACTTCACTTTTCACTTTCATGTTTCACACTTTTCACTATTAACCTACGGTACTTTAAAATGTTTCCAAATAAGAGCTTTCCTCACTCACAGATTTGTAATAGGCATAGGCCTACTAACTTTGAATCACAAGCCAAGAGACCGGGAGGCTAACAAGAAATAACTTTTAATTGGAGGATTTTAATTTTCAACTCTCTCTTCTTCTTTGTCCATAAGACAATCTTCAGCTCTCCTTTTGTTTGCTATTCCTTTTCATTTCTCCAAACTATTCAAGTCCTGTATACATAACTTTCTCTGCTTTTGAATTCATGTAATTCCCTCGATTTGTCGTCTGCTACTGCTAGTGGTAAGGTTTTTATTTATTTGCTCCTAACTGAATAAAGGCAAGCATTAGTGTAGCCATGAAGCCTGTATGGTTCTGGTAAGACCATTGATTTTCTATGTATTCAACACAACCTATTTATTGCTGTTCAACAATTATTGTTAATAGGCCTATTCAGTTTTTTTTAGTACCCAAACCTTGAAATAAAATCAACCATCAGCCGATTTTAATCATTTATGGCTTAAAATAGCTGAACTCTGCTAAGAGTGTGAAAGGAAATTAAATTATCTATTACGTGGGATATTTGAGGTTAGCCATTATTCAACCTGATTGGCTATCTTGTCTCTTGTCATTCATCTGATTGTCACTACTATTCTTACTGCTAATGTCAAAACAGCTCTTAAATTTGTCAAAAATTATTTGAATCAGTTTTAAATAATCATCTTGAAGCAATTAAATGTCAAATAATGATTGTTTATTGTTTATAAAGTTTTCCCAATGTTCTAAAGATTTATCAAACAAATGAATTATTTTATAAATCAGAAGCTATGTTGACTCCGCCCACTACTGTTGATCGTCAGTACCACTAACAGTCCGTGC
The DNA here is from genome assembly GCA_030545055.2 of Neoaliturus tenellus. Lineage (NCBI taxonomy): Eukaryota > Metazoa > Arthropoda > Insecta > Hemiptera > Cicadellidae > Neoaliturus > Neoaliturus tenellus. Next base: position 23,207,487 of record CM061533.1, on the reverse strand, counting down.
AGATGCAGCCATAGAGCCGTCTCCCACTCTCCAGTCCAGTCCAAATCTTGGAAGTCCAACCGTCGTTTATGATGGCAATTTAAGTTTGAAGTTGTGAGGAGGATAGGAAAATAAAACACTTCAAATTGCTTCAAAATAATTTATTTTGCAGTATTAAATTCGTAGATTATTTATACCCGTTTTTATCGTTATACATGAATTATTTCTCGTCTCGAAAAATCTCGATCAAAATAAAATCTCGTCTTGGTTAACGAGATTAAAAATTTCTCGAACATTTCTCGTAATTTCGAGACCCGTCCATCCCTAGTATTAATACACTTGTAATGATTGCTGCATTCTACAATATACTTTTCAAACCGCCTTTGTCTACTACACTAAACTAAACATCTTACACAGTTTAACAATTTTTGAATTGTAGCTGAAAAAGTAAATTAATTTATTATTATATATTTTTTAGGAGCATATTATCACCAATGTGGTCTCTGGGCGTAAAATGAGGATACAGAAGTACAATTTCCCTGATACTGGTAAGCTTTTGTTAAGAACAACTTTTATTCTTATATTATGTAGAAAACAACCTTTTCTAGGTAATATATCTTATACCTTGTAGATATGTTTACTATTTTGAAGAATATACAAGGGCTTTTCAGAAACTAATATCTATATTTATCTAGTGAAGGGAGTGCCCGTGATGTGGTGAACTCCTTAGCAACCTATATATGTATCAATTGATATGGTATCATCACCGAAGAAGATGTATGAAGAAGAGCCATGTACTCGCTATAGAGGCATCAAAAAAGAAAGAGAAAAGGCAATTTGGATCCATTGCTTCAAAAGCAATTTAATTCCGCGTCCTTCCGAGTTTTATTCAATTTATTGCGGATCAACTGTGAACAAAGATTATTTTTGTTCATTCGCATGTCATGCAAATCATTTGATGAACTACATGACAAACTGAAAGATAAGTTGCAAAAACAAATTACAAACATGAGAAACTCCATGCAATCTCCAGTGACAGGTCAATGATTAGAGAGAGGTTCCAGGTTGGGATATATGGCGCGCATCGCACCGTGTGAAGCCCCAATTAGAAATGATAGCCTTTCGCCTAGTAGTCTGGCATTGAGGAGTTTGGCGGGAGCTCCTAAGTCACGGGGTGTTTTCGCCACGAGGCACATGCTTGATGTCATGTGGAAAGACTCATCCACTCCCATAGCTTCACACCACATCAGAGAGGCGCTGGGCGGTGTGAAATGGCTTCGGCTCCATACACCACTAACGTCCATTATCTATTCCCTGTGAACTGGAGAGCTCACAAATACCAATAAATATCCTCATTTTCAATTTTTTGCCCAAAGTAAATAAATGGTAAACGTCAGCTGAAGTGTTACGTATCAAACTTGTTTCAGTCATTTTCGTTTATACATATCGCACTACACAAGTCTTACCAACCTTACCAATTTAAATAACAGTTCCTAAAGAGTTCATATAGCCAACCCTGGCCTTTATCTTAATATCTTCTTCACCAGACAAAACTGGAACTTTCTGAATAGCCCAAAGAGTGAAATGTTTTCTCTGTATGGCTTTAGGGAGTAAGTAGTTCTCTTAGATGCTTTTATTTAGTTTGTAACTAACCAATTGCCAGTAATTTTTATTATAACTCTTCTTATTTCATTATGATAAAATGTTTAATACTTTTCAGTCTATATACGATTGAGCTTTGTAAATGTTACTCCAAAAGTCCATCAATTTTTCACCATAACTTTGAAAACAAATTGTGGTACCAGTAGGTCCTACACATAAAACATTAACATTTGAAAAATCTACTGATCATGATACCTTTTATCTCCCTCGTAGTCTGGGGACTGTGGTCTGGCATGCCATCAGTCCAAAAACGATAAAAGTCTGCTCATCATTACCAGAGGAGTAATTAAATTAGTTTTAAGACACAATCCACATGTCCCATCTGTTAGACAGTTTGTAAGACGTTTAAAAAAAGTTCTTTTAAGCAAAGCAAAGCATACTATTCATTGACAGAATTTGATGACAGAAAATTTATTGCAAAGAATGCTTTCCCAAAAAGTAGTTTTTAATGAAGAGCTAGATTTGACACAGCAGTAATCTAAGTTTAATTAAGGAGAATTTTATTTTTATATAAATGGATTATAATAAACGTATCGATAGACATATTTTCAATGTACATTGAAAGTGAAATTTCATTATAATTCAAGTACGGCACTATCTTTTTTTCTTTTTTTTTTATATTTTATTTGAAACACCGACACACTGTGGTGCGTATTTTAAGGTGAGTATGACTGAAGGGGTGAGTGTGATGATTGTAATGGATCAGATGAGGTGTAGCTTTGTTACTGACAAATATCAGCTGTTTCATTTGTCAGGATCATTAATTAATAGCCCAACGACCAAAGGCAGCTGGGTCCAGTATCGAACCATCAAAAAGCACTAACTCTTCTCAGGATCGAACCGGCAACCTTCAGATTCAAAGGCGAGCTCTTTAACCACTCAGCTACCCAGCCAGTGGTTATATCAAGAATTATACTGTCAAATTCAGGATTTTCAAATCTCAACTAACTCTGAATCCAAAACCTAAAAAAAAAAAAAAAAAAAAAAAAAAATAGTCTTGATTCACTATTCTATCAGTGAATAATTTATTTTATGCAGTAAACACTTTTCTGAGGTTATCAGAGATAATCTCTTAAAATTATGAATAATATGTGAGGCAGAAAAAAAGGAAATACACAAATCCACCTTGCATCTCTTCATAAATTTGTTTTTCCTAAACTCTCATGGTAACCAAAGGAATTAATTACGGTAGAGTCGCGTAAACCTGCACTAATGTTAACCTAACTGTATCCAGGTTTGTGAAATGTTACTGGGAAAAAATTAAACATTAGAAAAAGTACGAATAGTTGATTTGATTCCTATAAATACATTTATTTGTAGCCTAATATACACCACACAAAACTATTAACTTAGAGGCCTAACTCATCTATTACAACAAACTTTAAGAAAACCACAACTGTTTTGTAGGGTCTGGCCAACACCATAGCACTTAGTGCCTTGGAACCCAGGGAACTTTATTGTTCTGGCAGGCTTTCCGATCCATCCAGAATTCCGGATTATTGAAGTCTCGGAAACCCAACATACACCAAACTCTACAGTGCCTTAGTACACAATGTGTCAAATTTGTGGGGTTTTACAGATATACCATTAATGATAAAGACAGACTGAAAGATGTGACCAGAAATTCGAAAGAATAAATCAAATACTAACAACATATCATCAAACTGCAGCCCTCAATCCGGGCTTGTAACAGGTTATTTTTTTATTTTATTCTATTTTTTTGTTATTTTTTGGGAATTTGGTTATTTGTTATTTTTTTTTAGATTTTGGTTATTTTATTATTATTTTTTGCAATTAGGTTTTTATTAATCGATTTAGATGAAGCTCTTAAAAACTAAATAAATGTTTAAAAAAGGAAAAAGTAAAATACCCCCGTCGCAGCAGACTTGCGTACTCAGCGAATTTCCATAGGAAATTAGAGATTTTGTATTTTTCCCATAAACACCATAGGAATGATTATGTAGGTTTGCTGCCATGGGATATTGTTAGAAAATGTTAGTTGTTAGGAAATAAAATGATTAGGCAAGGTAAATATCAAATTTTATCAATATTCGGTACTTTTTAATTTTCCCATAAACCCCATGGGGGTGAGTATGTAGGTTTGCCGCCATATGGGTGTTGTAAGCAAATATCAGTTAAACCCTACCTAGTGAATGTACATGGTAAATTTTATCAAGTTATTCCAATAAAGAAGTGAGATATAGGGTTTTGTTGATTTCCCATAAGATTAACTTGGGAAACCTATTTTTGACTTTTCTCCGTAACCTATTAAGCAAAGTTAAAAATTCAAAATACTATATTGTTTGTTTTTTTAAGCTCTTTTAAATGGTTTTAGTTTAAATTGTTGAATTTTGAAAATTAAGGTCCAAAAATGCCAAAAATCCATTTTTGATCCCTTTGAAATCCCATAAAACCCCGTTTCTACAACCCGATCATGCTGGTTTGCGAACTCATGAAAATAGACCTGGTCTTACACCTTCATACCAAATTTCATCAAAATCGGAGGTTCCTGTCCAAAGTTATCGAGACCACGGACACACACACACACACACACACACACACACACACACACACACACACACATATATATATATATATATATATGTATATATATATATATATATGAAATTGAACGAATGGTGTTTTTGGCTTCTGGGGACCTCAAAACGAAAAAGTATTATGGTCCCGGACCTAGGTTTCACCTTGACTACTACCGTAATAGCGTATTGCCTATAGGGAAATTCGCTAAAAAGGATCAGGAAGAATTTTTTTCCTATTAAAATTGTTTTTAAATTGTTATTGCTTAAGTAGATGATCTTTTATTGAGTTCAAAATTATCCTACATAATTTTTATTGCCTACATATTGTTAATATCCCGATAAAACGCCGGTTTTTGGAATTTTTAGCGACATTTTGGGTTTATTTAAGGTTATTTTGTTGGCTATTTTCTATCATTTTGGTTATTTTTTTTATTTTTATTTACCTCAAGAACTGTTAAAAGCCCTGCTCAATGAACCGTGAAGGGCTCGAACAAACTTTTATTATTTTTTGCAACATCTCACTCTACTACCTGCCTTTACATTCATTACTCTGTCTCGCAGTGATATGGAACCCATGGGTGGACCAGAGCAAGGAGCTGAGTGACTTTGGTGACGACGAGTTCCCCAACATGGTGTGTGTGGAGGCGGGGCACGTGTCCAGCCCCGTCGTGCTGCTGCCAGGAACCGCCTTCGAGGCCAGCCAGATCCTACAGGTAGGGCTAGAGTCTGAGTGACTTTGGTGACGACGAGTTCCCCAACATGGTGTGTGTGGAGGCGGGGCACGTGTCCAGCCCCGTCGTGCTGCTGCCGGGAACCGCCTTCGGGGCCAGCCAGATCCTACAGGTAGGGCTAGAGTCTGAGTGACTTTGGTGACGACGAGTTCCCCAACATGGTGTGTGTGGAGGCGGGGCACGTGTCCAGCCCCGTCGTGCTGCTGCCGGGAACCGCCTTCGGGGCCAGCCAGATCCTACAGGTAGGGCTAGAGTCTGAGTGACTTTGGTGACGACGAGTTCCCCAACATGGTGTGTGTGGAGGCGGGGCACGTGTCCAGCCCGGTTGTGCTGCTACCGGGAACCGCCTTCGAGGCCAGCCAGATCCTACAGATAGCGCTAGAGTCTGAGTGACTTTGGTGACGACTCGTTCAGGGTGTCTTCCGGTCGGGAAAATGTCGGGAATTTTGTGAGGTCAGGAAAAATTGGTGAAAAGTCGGGAATTCAGGTTTTTTTTGGTTGGGAGAAACTCATTTTATAACAAAAATATAAGAATTTTGTGGTATTTTACGAGTTAACAAATTATTTTTGGGAATTTTAATATATAACGGGTGGTGAATCTGTTTTGTTGTCTGGAAATTTCAGAAAACTGGTCTGAATAATTCAGTAAAAAGTTGGGAATTTTATCTGTGAAATTTAGTAGACACCCTGGAGTTTGATGACATGGTGTGTGGAGGCGGAGCATGTCTTCAGTCCCGTTATTCTGCTGCCAGTAACCGCCTTTGAGGTCAACAAAATCTTACAGGTAGGCCTACCACCCCCAGTTCGAGGGCCGTACATACGTACCTTCTTTTTTATACTTTCTGGAAATCTTTAGAAAACTAGAATAAACTGGGAGTGAAATAGCATTTATGGCTATGACAGATTTTCTCCTTACCACCTATTACAGATACCATGTTAAGTGCCAGGACATTACATGAAGTACATTTGTGTGCACTCCTCAGATTAGTCATAAGTATCCGTTTAACCATAGAGTAGAAAGAAAAAGGCACAATTCAAAAAAAGAAAACTGTTTAGATGGGTACAAAATTTCTTAATCTCCTCCCTTAAAAATTCATTGATGAGGTTGATATAAAAAATTATAAAATACAGCTTAGGAACTACTTGTTAAAAATGCCTATCTACTCAGAGTTTTGGAAATTAGTCACAACTGATTCACCTGTGGCTCTAGTTATAATAAAGGACCAATTTACTGATATAAGATGCCAATGTAAGGTTGTTAATTTAGAGTTACACAATATAATCTGACACTATTGTTGTACAATGTGCATGTTATGAATAAAGATGTTTGTTTGATTGATTGAAGTCACTGGAAAGTCACCAGAGGTTCTAAGAAGTCACAGAAAATTTAATTACCAATTAATGGACAGTCTCATAACATAATCTAATAAACCTGATGAATGAAAATATCCTCGAAACAATTATGTTTGTAGAATTTAAAACATTTCCCCCTTTTCAACTGTCTTACATCTTGGATCTTATATTTTACATTTTTGATTATTTATGTCGATCAATAGGTGCGAAACTTTTTGAGCTCACTGAAACGTAAACATGTGTGTTTTATAACATCGAACACACCACTGTATTTACCTGTGCAGGTGATGTGAGTGGAGGGGAGTGGCGGAGTGGTGGGGGCGAGGGCGGGGGGGAGCGCCCGACCTGGCTCAGGCACGGTGGGAGGAGCGGTGGAGACACCCCCACTACTGCAGTACCCCTCGTCGTGGCACACCCTGTACATGACGACAACTCCGGTACACCGACTGCTGATGGAGAAGAGTACGGACGACGCGGACCACGGGCTCACCCCCCACCCCCCCTGCACTCAGCAGTCCTGCGGCATTTGCTCTCTCAACCTCTGAATGGGACTGTTGTTATGTGGTTTTGAGTTGGATTACATCCCAAATGGAATTGGGCTGCGCTAAAGGATTTAATAATGAAGAATCAGAGTTAAAGAATGATTAATTTGATGCACTGGAACCTCTCAGGTTGCAATTATAGTTGGTTCAACCTACTAACGTGTTCAATTTCTGAGTCAGGGTGTGGTTAGACCGATTTTCGCCAAATCTAAACAGTCCTAAACTGGTTTTAGTGAGTTTTTCACCATAGAAAATGCCAGTAAGCATCTGACTAAGGTTCAAAATTTTCAAGCATAATTCTTATCAATTTGAAGAATAACAATTCTTAAGTATTTTATGGTACAATTAATTGATTAGAAATGCCATATTTTAGTGTGTTCTCAATGTGTAATCCAACTCAAAATTTCTAAGAAACACTCGTATGTGTAGGTTGTTTAAATTTATTCAATATGAAAGCATTTAAAACTACCAACAATTCTGTTAGTTTTATTCAATTTAGTGTAAATTTAAAAGACATCACGTTGAGTTTTAACAGTATACTCTTTGTGTAGCTCAATTTTAAGCCAAAGCTAAATTTCTTAATGTATATGGTGTTGAAGCACAAATAAATTTCAGGTCTACAAATTTTGTTATCCTGTCAATTAAATGTTTTTCAATTAGTATTTTCATGTGGTGTATACAACCAGTTAGTTGTTATATTATTCTGCAATTTTTTAAATTGTTATTTACGTTAACCTATGGATGTTTTTTATTCTTCTATGTGTTACATTCTAAAGTTCTTTCTTTCACTTAAAAGTTGTTTTATGGAAGAAATGTTTTGAAACCCACTACTAGTTGAAACTATTTTAAAGTAAGGAATTGTAGCTTTAAAAAAGCTCAGTAACTACCTACTTACTTTGTTGATTCCTTAATATCTTTTCAGAATAAATATTTATACATTTACTACTATGTAATTATTCTATTTATAAGAACAAAGTGGTTAGGTTTAAGACTCTATTGGTTCCTCATTAGCTATTGTTTGTTTAAAGGTTGTTTTTACATTATATATATATTTACATTATTGTATGTTCAATTTTTCATTTTATTAAATTTATTTATATTTTGTTCAGGGGCTAAAGAGGCTCTGAGCATGCACTGAAAGTCTAATGAAGTTTAACTTTTAATAATTATTGTTTGGGTGATCTGGGGTGTAAAAAATACCGGTTTTGCCACCTTTCCAGTCTGATTCTCTTGTTTTTTAAGTTAAACAAGACCTTTAAAATTTAATTTAAGGTTTTATTGTGACTCTTTATTTATTGTCCCCAATTGCTGCCTCAAAACATGTGCTACTTTATAACTTTCAGCCCCAACAGGTACACCACATAAAAATTTATAAAATAATCATTAACGTATGCTTAAAGGTGCTGCTTAACAGACAGCAATACCTTAAACCAGACCTCAAATAGATGGCATATTTGACCTTTCAAGATCAGGTTTGTGGCATTATGCCTGACATTCAAAAGACCTTTAAAATATTAGGCCATAAACATGATATTATTACATTATACAATGGAAAAGAGGCAGCATCAATTTTTTTCATCTACAAGATATCCCCAACAATAATCAAAAGTCAAATGTCGTTAGACTTTCTGTGTTCGCTCAACCCTTGTGCCCGGCCTAATTTTGCTGTTTGACAAAGGATCTTGTCATTTCTCTAAATGTGTCCAGTGGAATTATCTCATATAGTAGAAACCCTCTAGTCCAGCCTCAGATGGATCGGCCGCCGGATAATCCTGCCACGATTTTCCAGAAATCAAACATTCAACCTTGATGATTCCCACCGCTAAAATAGACCCGAGTCAACAGGTTCCATCTACAATACCAAAATTTTCCAGTTCCATTGCTTATTTTCTGTCAGTTTAGTTTTAGACTACTTCTGAAATACTGTGCTCCTGTGCTGTTTTTGATCGCGATCTTTAGAACACTAATATAGGTTTTGTTTAACTTGTTTAAACTGCCAGTTAATCCGGCCAGGGGTAAAATTCCAAGGTGGTCGGATTTGAGGGCTTCCAAAATGGGGATTTGACTTTACTAATCACAAATATTTTTGTTCCATAATGTTTTTTTATGAATCTGTTTTATTCTGGGAATTTTATTTGAGAGCAGGACTGCGAAGAACATAATATAAACAGAAGAAAAAAGAAGGGCTGTTTCATTCCTTTAATGTTGGAAAATGCCGCTTTTGAGTCAGGCCGGTGACGTAATCAATCTAATGTCCATAAGAATAACATGCACCAGCTGATCAGGCTAGTGACGTTTTGGGTACTAATTTTTACATCGTTTTACCCGTTAATGAAACCGCCCTTGTCTATTACATTACAGCAGTTTTCCTCAGTCCTATTTGAGAGATTGAATTAATCTTAAATTATAACTTGGCCAATACTAGGGCGTTTGAAAATAACTGCAATTGAAGTAAAATATTGGACATATAATGTACTAATGAACTATATGTACTAGTTTGAATTCAATAAGAAGATTAGGTGCGAGTGGCATTAAAAATATGTCATCGTTTGCAGAATTTTTTTTTTTAATCTTTAAAAATTTTTAAGGTATTATCAATCCCAGTAATTCTCATTCAGTTTCTTTAAACTTATGTTTTATTTAAAACTTTGGGGCATAAATTTTCATAATGTAGCCTGTAGCTTATATTTTTTACTGACTGAAGGATTCCGAATGTTCATTCCACGTTGTAAATAGAAGTTCCGTCTTCCATTCGGTGCTTGCTTGGTGTCCTCTTTGTAGTTGACTGTGATTTAACAAATACTAAGCAATAATCAGATAATAAGTGTCAAATGTTTAACTTTTTTAAATCATCCATTGCCATTATATAAGATTTTTTTTTGTTTTGTTAATATGTTGATTTGTGCTTCAAGTTCGGTTTCTGCTTTTTATAGTTAAGTTTTTGACATTCATAAAATACTTGCGCTACAAAATATACTTTTTATTCTTACGATAGTAGTTTTTTATAATTTCTGTTTTTAATTTCCCAGTTTAAATGCATATTGTTAATTCATTACAAATATTTATTATGTTTTATCTAGATTTTTAGATGTTAAAACTTTCTATCTTTTATACTCCTACTTTCAAGATTAGGAATTTGCAAGTTCCTTTATATATTTAGGAAAATTGTAATGTATGATGTAGAATCCTATTCCATTAGCCTCAAGAATTAAATCAATTTTGTTGTTTAAAATATACCATTTACATTTATGACATTCTAATTTAAGTGTGCAACTGAAAACAAAATATATGTACGTATTTTATCTGTTCATGCATTTTTAAATCTATGCATGTTGTTAATATTGTCGTTCATGTTAGTGCTTTTTAATTTTATTACTGAACTTTACGAGGAGTCTTATGAATTGTATCAATTGGTCATTGCATTGGGTATTTGTTACTTAAACCAGTAAGGATGTAGACCTCATTTTTTGTATGCATTTTTTTTATTATTGTAAAATAGATAATAGAATTTATTCAAAACTTTGTAAAAGAGTTTCTTATTTTATACAAAACCTTGTCAGACCTAGTGGGGTTTAGTTCATGTGATAAACAAGTTAATATTTTTTCTTGTGATCAATAAGAGAAACCATGAATAAAAACAAATCTACAATATTATGTCAAACCCATAGTGTACCCATAGAGAAAAAAAATAGGGATGGTCGGTCCCGAAGTTTTGGGAAAACTTTTGGGAGCAAAATTGTCCCGATCATTGGGTGGGATATTGTACTTGGCAATTTATCGTTACGGGAACTGCCAAACAATAGATGTTTACGTTCGGAGGCCGGTGATCTCGATAACAAGGAAAACACGGCACATTCCGTGAACACCGGCAGCGCCGGAGACGGTCTATTATTCAGACGTTTGTTTCATTCAACAAAACTTGTATAAAATTTTATGTGGACTACATTTTTTGCTCTAAATGTATATCGTTTAGTGATTTTATTTAAATTTCTTTGGTAACAAGAAAATTTATACTTTTCTCTGAACTCACAACTCTTCACGGTGTCAAAAGGATGATTACCAAGAGTCTATAAGTATGGAATATAGTGTATATATTTTGAAATTTGAAACCCAAAATACACAATTTAAACGATTTGGTAGCTTTAAATCCATACCTTAGCTACGTGCAAATACTTCTGGTTTTTTTTACTAATTTATGGCTTCAAGGTGCCCAGTCAATATCACTAATTTTTTTGAGTAAAATAGAATAAGAGACAAAACTTAACTAGTTGAAACATGATTTTAGTAATTTATTAATAAAATTAACACGGAACACTTAGTATTAACTACAGCAGGGATTCCCAACAAAATTTGTCCAAGGACCCCCTCATCTAGTCATTATAATGACAAGGACCCAATCCCCCCATAAATTCTTAAACGTAAAGTTACTAATGTTCTCAATCGTCCCTTAATTATAATGAGCTTACAATACATGGTCGGTGTGTTGCCATATCACAGTACCAATAAGTACATGGAAATAGTCAAAATAAGAGTTAAATTTATTTTTAATAGTTTTAGGAATAAAGGTTGCCATTTTGAGAAAAAAAATTCGGATCTTAAATTTTGCGTTCAATTTTGCCTGTTTTATTATTGTTCAAAATATGTGAGAAAATAAATAAACAGTAATATTATAAAAGTCACGTTTTTTTAAATAAAGAGTGCCTCCATCAGTAGACAATAGACAATAGACAATATTTATTAGTCGTTCAATAATTACACTGTAATTACAATGGACTTCGTCATTAAAACTAAGTTGAATATAATCGGTGCTTCTTAGCATAAGTCACATTCACCAATTGTGTCAAATAAGTTATTTTAGCCTAATTGAATAAAAACAATCCAGGTTGAATGGTTAAAAAAAAAAAATGCTTATAAATAAAGTACATTCAGTATCGAATGCATTATCTTCTTCTTCATCTCTGTAGGCCTATCAAACGACCAATCCATTTTTTAACTACCGTGTGGTAGGGCCTACTGTAAATTTCCACGAAAATAAAGCTTTAAATGCAACTGTTTTATAAAACTGCTGAAATAAATATATTATTAAATTTTTAAAATATGGAATTAAAATCAACAATGTGATAAGTGATTGAGATTGAGAGCAGTGTGATTGATAAGTTCTCCAAGTATTCCTATCCCCAACAATTCTACGATCCAATTAAAATTGGCCTGGTAATGACAAGAAAGTGAAAAAGATCCTCGAAAATTCATAATGTCCATACGGTGAAAAGAAAGAACCTTCAAATTTTGATAGGCTATCATGTAAACCATTTTACTACTGATGAATTGAGGCCAAATGTTATTAGGCCTATATTCAGTCGGCTTCAGCAGTTAAAAATATTGTCACCCCAAGCTCATTACCGATTTTTCAGTATACCGCAATTTATCATGCCTATGTAGTAAATAACACAGTCTGCCGCGGTACTAGCAATACAAAAAATAAATAGCCTACTGTCTAAAATGCGGGTTGGTTCACTTGTCGGCTGCAAGCAGTCTGCATGCGCATTCTATAGGCAGGTATAAAACAAACTATTCGGCCATCTAGTTTCATTGGCGGCTCTACAGTGCTAGCATTGGTTAGCAAAAGTTGGTTAGCAAAAACTAGTCAGATGCAAAAGTTAGCATTCGCTAAATCGCTCAGAAAGCTGAAAAACCTAAATCTATTATCTACTGTACAAAAATCTATTTTTATTCCAATTTTTAACTATATCTTGCGGACCCCCAGGGGTCCGCGGACCACCTGTTGAGAACCACTGAACTACAGTAACTTTTTGTAAATTAAACTACATTGTCTCGATTGATTTAACTAGAATCAAGCACTTGTTTACTATTAAAATATAACTTTTTATACATGTAGAAGCAAGATTTAACTTGTTTTAGACTGAAAGAAGGCAAAATATCATATTTTAAACTCAATACATTATTATACTGTTGAAAGAAATTCTGCAGAAATTATTGACACAACTTCAAAAGCGGGAATAAACTGTGGATGTCCGGTAAGTCACAAGAAGATAGGAGAGGGTGCAAATTAGTAAAAAAGATTGAAATAACAATAATCTATATATATAATACGTGATGCCCTTTTTTTGTTAACACTACTCCTCCCTTATTTCTGGACCAATTTTAAAGTTTGAGGTGTCAAAAGAATGGTCTCAGTTCGTAGTTTTGCAATAAGGTTTTAGATTTTTTATATTTTAATTCCGAAGCTCACGGGAAGCGCTCAAAGTTCATTTTTTGTCCATAAGATTAACATGGGGAACAATTTTTATTGAATTGCTAAATAAAACAGCTGTTGATAGTTAAACAAACAAACACATATGTTAAAAGCTGAATAGAAGCAAATTGAACTGGTACTGAAATATCAACACAATTTCATACTTTAATACGAGGAGTGTCTAATCTGAGGTTTTAACCTTTTCTCAAAATGTAGCGGGTAGACTTTGTTTGAACGTTCTATTTACGTATAGGCCTATATGGGCACAAAAATAAGATTAGTAACTTAACCCTAGAAAATTTAATTTTTCTGTACGAACCAATTTTGGAAATTGAAATTTTTTATCTGGGTGGGTTGTCGGATTAGTATTGAAACAATTAATAACGGAAGGTAACAAATATTGAAATAGAACTAAATTTGTGTGCATAGGTTTTTAAACTGCTGTGAACTATATAATTTACAGGAAAATTAAGGAAAATGGATGGTTGGTTGCAAGAAATCTAGATATTCTAGATACTGTGGTTGGTTGTAGGCATAATAATCTGTTTGTTTAGTACAAAAAATTTACTGCAGAATGCTACACATATTAAAACACCTGTTTAAAAGAGGCATTTTAAAGTTTTTTTACCTCCACTATATAAAAAAAACTTATTACAAAAATGGTTTGTATAAAGAGAAATTTTAACCAAAATTTTAATGCACATAAAACTAAAATGGACCACACCAACAAAGATGTAGATTCTCTTAATTTTTATGATTTCTTAATTTAAATTTTGTAATGCCATAGACAGTTAAGTTCAAGAGGATTTAGTTCTTTATAAATAGTAATGTGGACTCATTCACTATTTTGACGACTAGGTACCTCATACAGTACTACAAAACAGCCGTAGTGGAGTGCTGCATAACTCATAGGACCGGGGAGTTGTAATGATATGTTGATTTTTATTCTGTTGTCATTTACGTTTTATGTTTGATGAACTATGTAGATCCAACATCTGTGAATTTATTCTAAATTTTATAATAGTGTTTAGACAGATGCCCTAAGACATATCGGCAAAATAATACCTACGAATCTTAGCTAATTTGGATCTAAAAGAACAACCACCAAATCTCAACACTAACACATTGGTAAGTTGGCAAATTAGTAATGAAGATCGATTGATGAAACAACAATAATGTTTAATCAGATTTTCACTATAATTTGATTTGTATTCAAAGTAACTCTGTTCATTATCATTTAATTAATGATGCTTTCTAACAACTGGTCGATGTTAGATAGTAACAAGACTGGGGTTTGGACCGTTCCCTGTCAAAACGTTAAAAAATGCCACTGGCGTATATAGACACTAGAAAAATTAACATGGTGCTAGGTTTGATCTACAGGTATACTCTAATAAATGCAGCGCATTGCGCTGCACGGGCCCCCTAGTTTCTCTTAATATATGAATAATTATTTTATTATTTCTCAGTATATAAATAATTTTTATTCCAGTGAAATGTGGATCTCATTTTTTAATGTGTTTTCTTTAATTCACAAACTTTTATTCACTCACATAAAAAAGTTATAAACCACTGATTCCATGTTTCTTTATTTAGATTTTAACACTTTCTTTCAACAATTACTTAAAATTGTTTTCATAGCAACTAAACACTTTTGGCTGTTCGCTCCCAAAAGTAGTAGCTGCTCCTTACATCTCCTTGATTTTGTGCGAGGTTCCAAACTTGACCCAAGGGTTTTCATCCTCAACACCAGTTTTCTTGGTAAAAACTCACACCCAGCGAAGAAAACAAATTTTCGAGAGGCGTTGGGAAAGAGCTCTTCTAACAGTTTGAGGAGTTCATCCTTTCACCCAAGTCCAACAGAGAGTAGGTGACCGAGTTTCCCCGACCAAGGGTTACTGCTAGCACTCGAGAACTTCAAGTTTGGGCTTCCCGTACTCGAGAAAGAAGTTCCACAGGAGGTTCAATCTACAAGAGCTTCTACAGAAAGCTCCAGCTCTTGCCTTTGTTCAAGCGGTTGACTGTCCTTTTCTTCCGTAGTAAGGCTTCTATGACCAGTCTTGGAAAACACTCAATAACTGTGTGGATTCTTTGGGAGTTTGCAACAACAGTTATACATTTTTTGATATTATTTATTCAACTTTGTTATACATGGAAGTTTATAAATTATACAATGTACTAAATAATTTGCTGTATGTACTGTTATTCGTACCAAAATAGTTTGTTAAAAATAATGTCATTTTAAGTTTATTTTAATTATGAAAATAAAAAACCACACCCTCTAAAAATAGAGAGGAAGCTTGAGTGGTCTCAGATGATTAACTGATCATCCTCTATTTTTTAATTAAAGCAAAATAAATGTTATTAAGAGTTTCAATTTTGAGGTGCAACCGAGCATTCAAGATAAGTTCTGTATAAAAGTCCAGTAAATAAAAATATTTAAGACGAAAAAGTTAAAGTTAAATCATAAATCACTAATATCCGTGTTCTCTTATAAAACAGGTTAATCATAAGTCGGACACAAATCAACAGAACATGAAAATATCTCTTAATCTTAATCTTTTTTATGATTCTCTTGGAGATTTCAATAGTTTCAATTTTTCACCTTTAGTATTATTTGTTCATTCACCCTGTGTTAGTCATTCCTTGAAGGACATTTGGGTTTATTTGCTTAAGATTTGTTTAGGATGAATTTTTTTCTAGAATAATATAAATTTAACCATCCCACTCTGCTGTTTATTTGATTATGTGTAAAGTGTAGCCTTAAGTGTGCTTATTCCTTATCTTCCAGAGATATGTACAGTTTACCTGCGACAGACACACTCGAAGGTTTTGGTCTCCGTGGAATGCAGACATTACGTAAATCATTATGTGCGGCTAGAGTCACAGTGTAGACCGCACATGCAGAAGGCTTCACTCCAACACTTGATTTTTTAATTAAATTATATAATGTTTATTTTGTTTTGTAGCTGATAAAAAAGTTTTGCACATGAGTGAAGTTAGCACAAACTCTCGACTAATATGGTTTTATTTTAATATCCCTGGTCAGGCGTGCAGCCCGGCGACAGTCGCGGGAAAACGCCACGTGGAGAATGGATCACAATGATTCGGATAAAAAATATTACTTTAAACTAATGTTTTCTTTATTCAAGACGTTGTTAAATGCTGTTTATATACAGGGTGTCCCGGAACTCTCTGGAACCCTTTTGTATATTTGTTCCTTGCATCGAGACAAGAAATAAACATCATACAAATAGGGGTCTAAAATCCATCGTTTAGCCGCTAGCCGCCATTTTGTTTTTTTCACGTAATAATTTCTATTTCCGTAACGGATGGTTGTATTCAGTTCATATTTGGTATGAATCTTTATCATACTAATGTACATTTTCAGGAAAAAAATTAATTTTTTCTACGGTGTATTTTCAAAATGGCGGCCAATTTTTAATTTTCGAACTAAAATATCTCAAATTCGGTAAATTTTTAAAAAAATTTACTCTGTACAAAAAAGTTGCTAAATTAAATTATCTAACCAACGGTACCAAGTTTGTAAGGATTTGATAACAAATAACAGAGTTATTGCGATTTTTCTGTGAAAATGGCCATAATTTGCATTAATTAATTATAATGCAAAATCAATGTTTTTTTTGGAGAAAAATCGCAATAACTCCGTTATTTGTAATCAGATTCTTACAAACTTGGTACCGTTGGTTAGATAATTAAATTTGGCAACTTTTTTGTACAAAGTAAAATTTTTTTGAAATTTACAAAATTTGAGATATTTAAGTTTGAAAATTTAATACTCCCCGTCGCAGCAGACCTGCGTACTCAGCGAATTTCCAAATTAGTAATATTAATTATGACCACATAAAACTGTAAACCAAATAAAATCACATGCTCATAAATGGGGAAATAAATGGCTATTCTCCTTATGATAAATATAGGGAGAGTATGCAGGTATGCTGCTATGGGGAACACTAAAAGTAGGTTTTTATCATAAAAAAAATTATTTCGACCATATGAAGCCATGTAGGCTACTAAGTTTTATCAATATCTGTCCATTGCTAAAGGAGTTTTCCTATTCTCCATATAATTAACATGGGAAAAGAGTATGCAGGTTTGCTGCCCATGATAAGCGCAAAAACCATGATTTTTTACTATAAATGGATGAATCTCAACCAAATGAAGCTGAATACCAAGTTTCATCGAAAAATATTGGTTAATAAGTGAAATATTAACACATCCCTATTCTGCCATAAGATTAACATTGGAGCCCCCAAATACAATGTACTGTCTTTAGACTTTGTAATATCTCGGTAACCAATGGAGATAGAGCAAAGCTTCAAAATACTAAATTGTGTGTTTTTTTGAGCTAAATCCAATAGTCAAAATAAAAATTTAAAATTTACATATGAAAAATGCAAAAAACCCAATTTTGGGGTACAAAACCCCCCAAAAACTACCCCTTCCGGTAGGTCGATATGTCTGGTTTACGAACTCATCCGAATAAACGTAGAATTACACATCTCTACCAAATTTGGTGTCGATCGGACCGTTTTTACGAGAGTTATCGTGCCTAGGGACACATACATATATATATACGTATATATATATATATATATTTTATATATAAAAATTTTTAATGACTATTATTTTTGTTCTCTGGGCACCTAAAAACAAAAAAGTGACATGGTCCCGGGCTTAGGTCTTACCATGAGACCTACGGCAATAGCTTATTCCCTATGGGAAATTCGCTAAAATGACCGCCATTTTGAAAATACACAGTGGAAAAAATTAGTTTTTTTTCCAGAAAATGTACATTAGTATGATAAAGATTCATACCAAATATGAACTGAATACAACCATCCGTTACGGAAATAAAAATTATTACGTGAAAAAAAAACAAAATGGCGGTTAGCGGCTTAACGATGGATTTTAGACCCCTATTTGTATGATGTTTTTTTTCTTGTCTCTATGCAAGGAACAAATATACAAAAGGGTTCCAGAGAGTTCCGGGACACCCTGTATAAGACAGACATTTGAATTAAGTTAAATTTTTTTGTTGGCATTGAGAATAAAATTTGTCTGTTTCGGAACCGGAAAGCACCAAAAATCTCTAGGTGGAGGGGCTCACCGGGATACGTCCCGGTATACTGGTGGGCCAGCACGGGCCTGAAAATAGTGCAAAACTTCACCAACAAGATACAATCTATATATTAATACGCAAGCATGTTTCATTTCCTCATTTTTCTCAGCTCGTGTACATCGTAGGAGAAATCCGCGCATACCGTTAGAAAGGTATGGTCCTGTCGGTCCTGTAGATGAGCAGAATCCCATTCTAATTCACATCGGACACCAGGGCTACACCCCATAGGCTTTAAAAGTTTCAATGTTAATCTTATGGGGGAAGGAGAATTGATTGAATCATTAGACAGCTGTTGTAAAAATAACTGCTAGAAAACTGGAAGAACAGATGTTTGAATTATAAAATGTTTTTAAACTTCTTCCAGATCAACTGAAATTTTGATCGAATTTCGATCAGGAGGCGATCTCTACGTAGTAGTAATTATTGTGTAACTACATCTCAAAATTAAATTAATTCTTAACTTAAATATAAAATCTCGGACTCCCTGCCTGTGCAACAGGAAATCATGTCTACCATGTCCAGTCATTTCCTGTCCCACGATATTGATTCCTTTGCCAACTCTGCATCCGGTCAGCGACCAGGGACAGAAGACTGCAATGCCTGCATCTTTGGACAGCCGCTCGTCAAGTCCACGTGGATTGTCTAGGTCATATATAGACTGTCTAGGTCCAGTCTTCTGTCCCTGGTCGCTGACCGGATGCAGAGTTGGCAAAGGAATCAATATCGTGGGACAGGAAATGACTGGACATGGTAGACATGATTTCCTGTTGCACAGGCAGGGAGTCAGAGATTTTATATTTTAAGTTAAGTTAAGAATTAATTTAATTTTGAGATGTAGTTACAATTGCAGGAGCTAACAATCTGTGAGTAAAACGAAAATGACACTCCAGTAGGTCTACTCAACTTCTCTAGTTCAGTCCTCGAATCTTTCCAGACTTTTGCATCTCCAAAGAGCATATGAATATAGTTTAATTGACTCAGTTCCATCGTCATGACATGGCAAGGGACAGATTCTTAAATAAACTATATGGTCTTAAGCAGTTGACAAACTTGAACTTTATCAACATTTGCGATCTTAGAACGATTTTTTTCACTCTTCATAGACAACATTTAAATAAGCTCGGATAAATTGGAAAGCTTAAAATGTTTAGACTATTATTACTGTGAGAGGAGTGACGCCCGCCCGTGAATACAAGAAATTAACCTGGACAATTGTTTGCAATGATTTATTCTTATGTACATTTCGACCTCACTGTTAAGCTTTTTGCTTAGTGGGGCTTATTGATGTTGTCTGCTTGTAAGAAATAAATAAATAAAATAAAACAAAGTATTAAGTCGGAGGATTACAGACTACATCCTAAAACCTGAACTGGAGAGAAGACACTCACTCATTGGTTCTAGGAAATGACTTTACACGTAACAAATACAAATCCTAGATCCTACAAATAACCTATCTTTAAGAGTAGTACAAGAAGACATTAAAGACATATTTAGCCAATACTGTAATGATGTGGAGGTTGCTTTCGCACATTTTGCATATCATCGGATTTTGAAACCAAACTAATGTCTCAAAGGCGTACTTCCAGGATACTTTCTTCATTCAAAATGAAAGTTTGGCAATGGGTTCCCCCCTCTCCAGTGTGTTAGCAGAAATTCTTAACCACGTTGAAAATACGCATCTATTTACAGATTCTTAACCGACACAAAGAAAAGATTATTTTTTTATTACAGACATGTTGACGATAACCCCCGTAGTTCTCTTTAAGGGCAATTATTTAAGACAATTATCAATATTCAAGAGTGTTTATGCAGTATTCACAGAAATATTAAATTCACCCTTGAAGAAGAAAATAACAACTCGCTGAATTTTTCAGATCTTACCATCACCAGACAGAATATATAGACAATTTTTCATTTAAAATTTACAGAAAACTAACTTGCACAGATCAAACCATATACGCAGATTCTCACCACCCATATTCACAAAAAATGGCCGCATATAACAGTTTTGTACATCAATTACTTTCTGTCCCTATGAGCTCAACTGATTTAATGAAATAAATATCATAAAACATATAGCGGTCGCTAATGGTTTTGATAATAGTTTTGTAGATAAGCTAATCCATAGACACAAGAACAAAAATCATGAGACCAAAGAGGAAAAGTCATATATTTCGACAGAGTATGGATCATTTCTGAGCAACAGATTCCAAAATATTATGGTGAAAAATAATAACATAACTATCATTTAAGACAACAAATAGACTTGGATCATTATTGAAAGAGCGTCAGCAACAAACATCCATTTTGATAAAACTGAAGTATAGTGCTAAGTGGGCCGAGCTTAAGCTCGATAAAATTATCACTATCGTTCTCATACAAAGCTCGTCCGCTCCGCTCACTCGCCCTCTTCCATTTTAAAGATGAACTCGTTCACTTTGCTCACTCACCAAGCCGACGGGTGATGCACTTTGGTATGATTTTCCTAAACTAAAGGTTATTATCAGCTGATTTTTGTTCAATTAGTAAAATCTCCATAGGGATAACATGGAAACTTTGAAGGGCTCTATAACGAAAACCGGATTTTCTCTAGACATGGGACCAGCTCCAATCGATTTCTGGTGGTCAAAACCCCCATATTCAATCAAAAAATCAAAATCCTTGGAGCGAAAAAGAATTTTGCCAGTACAAACATTGCTTGTTTTAGAGTATAGTACCGGGAGACCGAGCTTTGCTCGATAGAATTGTAAAACTTGTTCTCTTTTTTGCTCGTTCTCTTCGCTCAAAATTAGTTATCTTATAAGCAGTGTTAAGGCCGTTTCACACTGCCGTAGCGTCGCTTGAGCGGTGTCTTTTGAAAGACGTCGCGGACGTATCTCCTAATGTTAATTAATGGTCCATTTTAGACCGGCGTAGCATCGCGTCACATCGCTGAAGCTACATAATACGCGTCCGCAACGCTACAGTTGCATTCGTAGAGTTGCTCCGTATTTTGGTCGGCGCATGCGCACTGCACTAAAAGGCGACTACGTGCGACTAAGTTGACAGTTCAGTGTTTCTGCTGCTCCACTCTACATCTCGCTCTGTGAACATTTACATCTTGCTATTTGACATTTATTTGTATTGTCATTTATTTATTTATTTATTTATATTCACGGTCGAAACCATTTTACAGAATATTACAGAATTCAAGATGGCTTATGATTAAAACAATCTAGTAATAACATTTAAAATGCAATTAAAGAGATAAATATTTAGATTAGTCTACTACTGTATAACAAACAGAACAATAACATGACAGGTAAAAAATATGAACAAAACAAATTAACAGTTGTGCATATCCATCACAATAAATAATGTCTAAATAACAAGATAACAAAATAACAAAACAAAATGCGGGTCTCTCAGAACATGCAAAAACAAGCTACAGTAA
This sequence comes from Neoaliturus tenellus, assembly GCA_030545055.2. NCBI lineage: Eukaryota > Metazoa > Arthropoda > Insecta > Hemiptera > Cicadellidae > Neoaliturus > Neoaliturus tenellus. Next base: position 23,185,851 of record CM061533.1, on the reverse strand, counting down.
GTTACGACAGGCGCGAGGAGAACTGATCACATGCATTTTGGGTAACTAGATGAAAATAACAGGCAAGAGCAAGCAATGCACTAGTAACCACATATTTAAGGTAAAACTGAATTGCATGCATGTGGCCCTTTAAAGGCACCACCAGTAGGGGCATGCGAAATTTCACAACACAACACTGCCACCAAGTAGCGACACTGCTTGCATGTGGCCCTTTAAAGGCACCACCAGTAGGGGCATGCGAAATTTCACAACACAACACTGCCACCAAGTAGCGACACTGCTTGCATGTGGCCCTTTAGAGGCACCACCAATAGGCATAATGCATGCTAACTATCACACCCGAGCTCCACTACACTTCAGTAATGATGGGAGAGCTGAGCACAGATTTCCTGAAGGATCCCGCGGAGTCAGCAAAGAAGTCTACGGAGCCGCTAACACTGTTCCCTGTCCGCAGCATACGAGGAATGGGGCTGAACTTGATATAATTCGTACTGGAGTGTTCAACTTCAAACATGTGCCTTGATCTTGTACCGGTACCCGTTGGTATCCTCAGGTTGACCATCCCGAGAAGAGATGGGCAGTCGACTAGTCCATTTAATAGCTTGTACAACATCATCAGGTTCGAAACTTTTCGCCTCTGGGCCAGGGATAGGAGCCCATATATAGTGTTCCTCGAGATCGGCTATAGGGACATCCTTGTAGCCGAACCCAATCTTCATCCCCAGTACTCTAATAAATCTTCTCTGATGGATTGGAGTAGGTCAACTTGACCTATCTGATATGGAGACCATATAATGGATGCAAATTCCAGATTCTGGCGGACCAAAGATTTATACAAAACCAGAAGAGAATTTGTTCCCAGTCCAAATCTAGCTGTTTGGAATATAAAACCCAACATCCTCGATGATTTTGCACAAATACAGTTGATGTGCTCATTAAAACTTAGGGTCGAATCAAACAAAACTCCGAGGTCCTTCACCAGCTCATTTCGCTCTATGTTAACATCTTTTAGGGATTAATCGTACAGTATAGGGCATTTATTTCTGTGAAAGGTGATTAACTTGGACTTTTCAGTATTGATGGTCATGTGATTTGCGATCACACCAATTGGAGAGCTGATGTAAATCTGTTTGCAGGAGGTGGCAATCATTCAATGAAGTAATCTCAAGAAACAGCTTAACGTCGTCTGCAAACAAAAGGTACTTAACTCCAACATTGGTGCATATGTCGTTAATAAAAATGCAAGATAGAACAGGCCCTATATGTGAACCCTGTGGAACACCAGAAGAGGGGGTAAATGGTGACGAGATTTTCGATCCATATCTAACAGCTAATGACCTGTTATCAAGGTAGCTCTGAAACCAATCCCATAAAGGTCCAATGATGCCATATCCTCTCAATTTGGATAGTAGATGAGTGTGACTTATCCTGTCAAAGGCCTTTGCGAAGTCATTGTTTATTCTATTACAAGCAAATATATAATAATTGATCGATTGATCCTGTAACTATTAAATTTGTATACTCCTTGTTTAAAATGTACAATACACGATAATTTACATTATACATCGTTTCTAAATATTTTTTGAAGGCGAATATGAAGGTGTTTTAGGGTTGTACGTAGTTTGTATGCAATATCGATAGCATGTTTGTCAATCATAAAACAAACATAACTATTTTTTGTTTTATTTATTGCAAATAACGTGTAAGTAAGAATAACATGAACATGACTGAAAACTTCTCTCTAGTAATATAGAGGCAAAGTTAGTCCATTCAAAACGTAGGGTAAATATCGTCCAAACGTGGTGCTAATAGAGACTTTTTTTGGTAATTTCGGTAGCTATGATTACAAAAATCAAGGTCTCATGGTTTTAAAATTTTTGCCGAAAAAACATAAAATAAAAATTGTATACATTAGCACCAAGTTTGAAAGATACTCTACCTACCCCGTTTTAATGGAGTTCGAATGGACTATTAGTAAAAGATTAATTAAAAAAACAAACTAAGTTCATTACTAAGTAAGCTTTTACTAAGTACGATATTCTTACCTTAAACATATCTTATAAGACGTAGCTTTCGGTGTGAACTGTCCGTAGCTTGTGTATTAGTACTCGGGATACGTGCTACGTCGCCCGAAGACGTTGCTAAAGCGACGCTACGGCGGTGTGAAACGGCCTTTATATTTATAAAATACATTTTAAAATATCTTAAAATACATCTTAATACATGATATAAATACATTTTACTATACATCATATCCTACATATCAACTTCCATATCGATTGGGTTGTACGTTGGCATTGGAGGAACATTTACCATTTACCATAATTTTACCATTGATGTCTTCACCGCAGTCCTTGAAGACCGGGGAATCGTCACATTAGTTTTCTTCTTCTTCCAGCTTCTTCATCAGTTGTGTTTATGTATGTGTGTGTGTTATGTGTCAGGTGTGTGGAGCATATTTATGTTCTTCGAGAAATTCAGAGATTTTATAATACGGTCGATTTAGTAAATCGCCTTCAACAGTAGAACGATTGTTTAGAATTTCTTTCCATTCTTCGTTGCATGTATGAGTAGAATTTCATGAAGGTGGTAAAACCACTTTCAAGCCATTTATTTCTATTTTGTACTCTAAAAAAGGCAAAGTATAGCATTCCATATGCATGAACACAGCTGTGAACAGGATGACTCCAACGAATTTCAGCGTTGTCCTTGGCTCTTGTGGATGGTCATTGTGAATGCTTGCCGTATGGGAAACTGATGCCGCTGCATTGTATTTCCGAGATTGGACTTGCTTGAGTCTAGAGTGATTCTTGAGTCTAGAGTGATTTGGATAGTATCCAAAGTCAATGATCATAACCACTTCTGACCTGGTCCCGTAAAGATCTGAAGTATACCAAACATGATTTACCTTTTTTGAAGATTGAGGAATGGTTTTTGACTTATGTTAGAGTATCGGTTTTAAAATACCAGTTTTACAAAACCTTTCATTTTTACACTAAGTCATGGCAGCAGAATGCGAATTTTAAGACGACTCCCCTTGGTCTGGTGGGGGGGGGCTGAGCCTCCCCAGGCAAAACTTGGGGGCTCAAGCCCCTCGGGCCCCATCGAGTTGGTGCCAGTAGGCATTTATAAATTTTTAATGATGTTAATTAATGTTATATGAGTTATTGTAAATGCATTATCCCGTTTATAAATAAACAAAGAAAGAAAAACAGTATTTATAGTCAATGATATTGACCAAATATCCAAGAGACCTTGTGATCAATGGTTAAATTGTATGACATTATTTCGAGTTGGCTGAACATAACCAGAAGCCAAATGGGAGAAGCCAAAAGTATCAGTATTTGACATTTTGCAGTCGGTTTTCAGTTGAAGCGTCAAGTTAGCAGCTGGCAGCTAGTAATCTCGCGAAAGTGATATTCGTCGTCTTGAAAATGTTTCGTGTGTTGTAATCATAAAGTGAATTAATAAGTTATGTGATCAATATAAGGTGTTTTTTATAGTGAGTCACCCAGGATTAATATTATAAAAGGGGTAGTAGTATGACAGATTTTTACAAGAGTTTTAATACAGATTTTTAAAGCTTCATTCGGTGTGCGAGAACATGGATCGATGAAAAACAGTCTTTTGAGTCATGCTTGATGGACCGGGTTTTAGTGCATTTATTTGTTTCAAATTTAAGGAGATTTAATAATTCTTGAATAAAATAAGGTGAGTCTTATTCTGTTTGGTCAATTCAATTGTTTCTATGCGTTTTAAGCACGTATTCGGCTTGTATGAAGAGTGTGAAAGTGGCATATTTTAGTTTAGGCAGGGCTCTGTTGTGGCTTTGATAGTTTAAATTTGACAACCGATTCAGTGAATCCTACATTTTTCTTCAATCAGCAATTTTAACTTTCTTCTAGAGCTTGAAAAGTATTTTAGTAATAAGCTTAACAGGTAACTTCCTCAAGTGCAAACTGACACATAGCCTATCTTAAGTTATTTTGTACAGAAACAAAAATGCTTCCTAACCTTGCCTAAAAAGTTCTTTGAGGGGACTGAATATTTGTATAAGCCTAGAACTTGTTTTTAAAAATCTAAAAACAGTAAAAAAGTTGGGATAGCTTTGTTATTGTTTTTAGCTTGTTATTATTCTTAACTTACCTAACATTTTTGTTAGGTTCGATCCGGAAAGAAGTCACTGCTTCTTGATGGTTTGATACTGGACCCAGCTGCCTTTGGTCATTATGCTATTACTTAATGATCCTGACAAATGAAACTGCTGCCATTTGTCAGTTGATAAAAGGCTACATCTCATCTGATCCATCAAAATTATCACACTCACCCTTCAGTCATACTCACCTTAAAATATATGCACCACAGAGTGCATCGGTGTTTCAAATAAAGTATGAAAAAGTATCTAAAGCTCTGGCCTATCGCAAGTTTCACCTGTTAGGATATTTGATAAGCCTAGCTTAGTTGTTTGTTAAATTTTAGAGTAGCCTATGCCACCAGTTTACAGATCGCTGCAGAGGTTAGGTTTGATATGTGAGTTCTCAATGTTGTCAGAAATACTTTAAAAAGGCCCTAATTTCATAAACGTCAGGGTATTCAAAGTGGATATTGGAGCTGACGTGGTTTTTCCATTTTCAACATTTTCTAAAAACATCCCATGGCAGCAAACCTAGGCTACATACGGTAGGCCTACTCATTCCTATCGTGTTTATAGAAAAATACAAAATCGCCAATTCGCTAAGGACGCAGGTCTGCTGTGAGAGGGTTATTTTGTATGACAACATTTTTTATTTTAGTTAAAATTTCCTGAGTAATGGACGTTGACGTCACTGTCACTGCAATTATTATATTCTATCTTTTAGAGTTTCTAAACTCAGAAGTGGGCAAGAGTGAAAGAAAATCTATGAAAAAACTACATAAAGAAATTGCTAGAGATCAAGTTTCGAGGCAATTTATTCAGGTCTTCACAATTTGTTTTTGTATTGCATTTTAAGTTTTTTTTTTATTTTGGCTTTGGCAGTGCACCATGAAAGCCCACTTCAAAAATACAAAATTTTTGTACAGAACACTTTAAACTAACAACATAAGTAACAAAGTTCAACAATAAATTTGGGGTCCAAATGGCTTAAAGTTTACTTGTTTACATCACACTAAATAATTTTCTTCAACTAAAAATTTTGATAATGAAAACCAAACTAAAGGATTGTCGTCTTTTAATAAATTTATAATTCTAAGATCTTGAGGATTTCGAAAACCGAGATTTTGAAGAGTTGCCAATAGATTCGTTCTTGATTTGGTTAAGAGTGGACATTCAAAAATTATGTGATCCAAACTTCCTTCTGGAGCAGAACAGTCACATGAATTGTCTGATTTTAAATTAATTTTGAACAGATGAAAGGGAAAATTTCCGTGACCAATTCACAACCTATTGATAATAATGATTTCTTTTCTTCTGTCTGATTTAAATGACTGGAACCAAAGTTTTCCTCTGATAGATGGTGAAATGAAATGAAGTCTTGAATTTTTTATGATAGCTTGTGAATCCCAGTAATTTTGCCAATCTGCATATATTTTCATCTTGACTTGGGTTTGTAAATCACTAGGTGAGGGCAATTTGTTATAACTTAAAATTATGCCATTAGCAATAGCTTTTTTAGCCATGTAATCCACAATTTCGTTCCCAATTATTCCGCTATGGGATGGAATCCATGTAAATCTAATGTCAAAATTACCCGTTTTCAGCTTCAACCAAATTTTTCTAATGTCCAGGATTATAGGTGATGTTTTACTAGAAATGTTTAACGAAACGAATGATTGTAGAGTGCTTTTGGAATCTGATAAAATAAGTGCTTTTGTTATATATTGTTGTGTTTAATATAATTTAGGGATTGAAGAATAGCAAATGCTTCGGCCCGGAAAATTGAAGTGCAGTGTGGTTATTTGAACAAACCAACAATTTTATGTTTATGATCTAAGAAAGCAGAACCCACTGTATCATTGGCGGGCCGTTTTGAACCATCAGTATATATTAAAGAAAAGTCGGACCACACTCAATTCATTGTTTTGAGAAAGGTTTGTTGAATTTGTTAACAAGAAATTTGCTTGGTAACAAAATTGTCAAAAATATCGATAAGAGGAGGTAAACAATGGATAGCTTCAAAGGATTGATCAAATATAGGAGGAATTATTGTCTTGAATAAGTTTGAGTAACACAGCTTATTTTCTACAAAAACTGAAAGAATAATTGGATAACTTTCATGTGGAAAATTAGGAGAGAAATCAATCAGGTTTATTAAAATAAATTAATCTAAGTACTAATTTATGAGCGGCAAAAATTAGCTTGTTCAGTAGGAACGTTGAACATAACCATCTTCTCCTTATGTTAAGGGGCATGATTCTTGTTTCTGCTTCCATTGCTGCTGTAGGTGAAGATCTCATCGCTCCTAATATTATACGCATAGCTTCGTTTTGAATCTTGTCAACCTTGGTTAATTTTTTAGAATTAGAATCGCCATATATAAAGCTGCGATAGTCAATAATGGGTCTGATCCAGTTTTTATATAGGCTAGTAAAAGTAGTACATTTGGATGCGTGCCCCACAAAGCAGGTTGAGTGTAGTCTCTCGATGTGAGGCTCCCAGGAAAGTTTTGAATCAAACACTACGCCTAGAAATTTGTTATGTGACTTTATCGGAATAATGTGTTGATCCCATTTAAATTCCAGATCTTGGGGTTTGTAGCGTTGTTTAGAGAAAATTACAATTTCGGATTTATTAGGTGAGACAGTAAGTCCCATTCCACTCGTCCAGTGATTTGAAAGCTTTGTTTAAATCCAGGTTGCAAGAAGAAATTGATTCATTATTTGTGTAAATGACTAGATCATCGGCAAATTCTAACACTTTAGAATACTACGCGGATCAAAAATCGTGTGCAAGTCAGATTTTAATTTGCAGATTTTAATTAATGTGCAAAATGCAGATTTGCATTATATATATATCTTTATTCAATAAGAATAACATTCTTCCCTCATTTAGGGTTGCCTAAGACAAAAAATACTTATACAGTTTAATTTTGATATATTAGATAGAGTTGAAATGAAGATTTGAAAGAAGATTTCACTAGAAGAGTTCACACTAATATTTTGAATATAAATGGTGTCTTAAAATTTTGATTGAGTCTTTGAGAATACTTGCTGAAATTTGAATTAATAATTTTGAAGGTAGTCCGAATTGTTTGCAAAAATTCACTGTTGATTTAGGAATAGTTCCTCTCGCACCGAATAACAAACCGAAAACTGCATTGCTGTCAATCAGCTGAGCTTAGGTATCAACAAATTAATAATGGAAAAACTAGAGAAATTCCCTTGAAAACAAGATATGAAACATGCATACAACTATAATGGTGTCCATACCAGTACAGCAAAGCTATGAAATCAGGGCAAGATTTTGTGGGCACCCGGTATATCAAGCTCTAACATTTCTATGATGACTTCAGACAGCAAGCTTCAATAAATAACACATGCAGACTTTAAATAGGTTAATAACTTCTGAATAATAAGTAGGCTTCTAGGCCAACCTACACAGTAACTTATTTATTTTTAGTAAATGTATTTTATGGCCTATTATTTTAGTACTGTATGGTCTATTTATTTTACGTAAATTTATGTTTATAGTTACTATGCCCAGACCCACATAGGCCCGCAGTACTACATTCTTCATCCAACTCGACGACATAGGACCTCCTCTTTGTCGGAACTGACAATCTGGATATTACAGTATTACAATTTTTTTCGTGCAAAAAATAATTTGTATATTTTAGTGCCTTCAATTTCCAATTTGTTACCCGCACTCAGTTTAGGTTCATTATCGAGGCCTACATATTACAACATGAACATACTGTACAGATTCAGTAATGCGTTTAGGGCCTAATTTAGTTACATAACTTCTAAAGGCTATATTTCAAAACGTATCAGGTTCCTCACTTCATCAGTTTGCCGGACATGTTTCAGAGCACTACCCCTCATCCTCAGCGTCAAATTAATCATAAAAAGCGCACATTTCAGTGGTTGTAGAAAACATTTAAAACATAAAGACACATCAAACACGAATGGACACATTTCACACAAACTAATACTAATTAACCGACGGTACACGCACATTAATAAATGTTTGTCCCAGGCAGACCTTGTAGGCCTACAGTGTTAAAAAAATACACCACCTCCGATAATCTGTCATCTCTCCCTTCTTTTCCCACATTCCAAATATGTGTCATTGAATCATCACACTTTGATACAATTTTATTCCAAATTGGTTCGTTCTAATTTTATTGACATTTTATTAGTTTAGGATTTCTCATCAATGTTTTCAATTAACTTAGAGTTTTAAAATCAACAGAATGTGTTAAACTAGGACTCGCCCACTGGTTGAAATTCAACCAAAAACTAAATTCATCTTGAGTATATTAGATGTAAAATGTTCATAACTGTAACATCTGTTCTTCTTGATTTGCTAGCATTTCTTATGTTATTGTTTGTTATTGCATTTGTTATGAGCTGTCTAATAATTCAATCAATTGCCCATCTTCCATAAGATTAACATTGTAACTCTGAAAGCCCTCTGAAGGGCGTAGCCCCGTTGACCAACGTGAATTAAAGTGTGATTCTGCTCATCTACAGGACACCACCTTTCCAACGGTATGCACAGTTTTCTCCTACGATGCCCACAAGCTAAAAAAAGAGGAAAAGAAACCTGCTTGCCTATTAATATATAGATTACCGAATCCCAACTAATATCTATGTGTACCAATAAATAGGCCTATTTGTTGTTCACTAAATATTTTTAATTTTTAAGCCTAATTAAGTTAAAATGTTCCTGTTTTTAAGTTATATAAAAATCTGTATTTCCCTGACAGAGCATGTTCGGAACAAGCGAATATTCAGGATAGGTGGGTTCAGGTTTTATTTATTCCCAATGCCAGAGCCACTTTACATCATTCAATACATAAGGGTAGTTTTAGTGATGATATTAAAATTGTGTGTTGGTGGGGTCATGTCTACACCTAGGCCTATGTTGATAGTGTAGTTGTGTGGAAGTATTTGAGGTATATCTTCATAATTAATTTCTCTCTCAGATGTTTCTAAATCACTTTTAACAGGATCTTTTAAGTTCGATGTATATAACTCACCACTTCCAGAAGAGAAGTCCATCAGTGATTCATCTAATTCATATATAGTTTGGCCCATCATTTATTACTTCCTTCATCATCTGATATTTCATCCCCAAGACCACTATACTCATTATCCAAAGCCTCTCTTAAATCACTAAGTTTACTCTTTTTAACGTGTTTTGAACAAAAAAGTAGGCCTACTTAAAAACTCAAAAAAAAAAAAAATATATTCATACATATATATATATATATATATATATATATATATATATATATATATATATATATATATATATATATATATATATATATATATATATATATATATATATAAACAAACACTGAGGTTTGACAATGTTATGTTAAAGATATTTCGACACATATTATGAGTAACTAATCAAACTTCAGAAAGCTTGGAATCTTCCAGTTTCCCCCTTCACTCCTCCATTCTTGTCCAAAACCGGTTGATCCCGAAACAACTCCATTAACAAGTATCTATATATTAATAGGCAAGCATGTTTCGTTTCCTCCTTTTTTCTCGGCTTGTGTGTAATGTAAGAGAAATCTGTGCTTACATTTAAATAGGTAGTGTGCTGTAGATGAGCAGAATCACATTATAATTCACATCTCTCTCCAGGGCTACGCCCTATAGGCTTTTAAAGTTTCAGTTTTAATTTTATGGAAGAAGTTTAATTGATTGAAGCATTAGACAGCTGTTTTAATAGGTAACAACTGACAGAAAAGACATGAAGAACAGATGTTTCAGTTGTACAATATTTTTTTAACCTCTTTGGGTCAAGATAAACTGAAAGTTTTTTCGAATTTTGATCACAAGACGATCTCTAGTAACTATAATTATAAGTACTGTGTAAGCGTAAGTTTCATATAACAAAAGAAGAAGAAAATAGTTTCCGTCAGTATTTTAACTATCTCTCCAATAAAATTTAATTTTCTAATGAAACTCAACAAATTAATTTAAAATAAATTTCCTAGGTGTAAAAATTTCAAAAGAGAAATCTGTTAACAAATGATATTTACGTAACTTAATAAAGTACCGCAGCTTTTAAGCCTATATTTTCAGTTTGTATGGTTTTTTTAAAAATTTGGTCTTCCCAAATCCTTTGCAAAAAAAGAACCGATTTGCTTACAGTTGAAAATACACTAGGCAAGTAATTTTTTAACCAAAGTTTTGATGAGGGGACCACATGCTTTATTTTGGTTTCGAAAATAAATTAGTTTTACTTAGACATAAAGCCTACGCCAGCTAAACAAAGAACATTTAATGTATTTTCTGAACGCGTAAAAATTTTTTCATTGCGCCTATACTTAATGCAATATGAAAGAAAAAGAATTTCAGAGAAGTTTTTACCGCAACTGTGATGCAGTTCGTCTTAAATTTTGTCCTAATCTTGAATTATGACCGTCCAAACTACCAAGCTTCCCATAAATATGTCGAGAGGGGTTAAAAATCCGACCCAGTCTTGTCACTCTGACTCTAATATGGTCTAATCCATTAGATATATTTTTGGATGGTCAAAAAAGTTTGTCATTAACTACTGAAATAAAAGAATTAAAAAAATTATATGTGCAATGATAATAATATTCAGATTTATGAGAATTAACAATGCACATTTAGAGTTTTACAATTAACAACAGACGAGACAAAAAAATGTACAGCGGCTGTTTACTTGTTCTTCATGTGGTGTGTGTAGTTTGTTAATAAAATTACATATTGTATCCCTAAGGTTTCGCATTCCACTGTATCAAGATAGTTTTATGCTCAACAGCTGGCAGGTGCCTTAGGAAAACGCTTGTTATTGTTTTGCCTTTTTTGCTAACACTAGAGATCCTCTGGTTAAAACTCGACAAAACTTCCGTTAATCTGAATCCAGTAATAGTAGTCTAAAAACATTTCATAACTGAAACATCTGTTTTTAATATTTTGCTAGCATTTGTAATAAGAGTAGATGTCAAAATACAATTTTCAATCAATTACTGATCTTCCATACGATTAACATCAGAAACTTTGAAAGTCTATAGAGCGTAGCCCTGGAAGCTCATTCTCGTAAATGTTTGGCTGAAACAACTACAGACCAAGCCTGATCTAACTACAGTACACAAAAAACTTCTAAATGGATTAAAAAATTGTTGGAGGAGTTCCAATAACAAAAAAACCCTTAGCATATTAAACAGTACCGGTATTAGATTGTTAACAACGGTTGAAATTGAACTGGTTGAAATTCAACCAACATTTTTTCAGTTGATCTGGACCAAATTAGTTAAAACAATATGTTATATCTAAAGCTACTGGTCTTTCTGATTTGCTAGCATTTACTATTATACCTTTGAAAGCCTGTAGACATAGTCCTGTGGGCCGATGTGAATTAAAATGCGATTCTGCTCATCTACAACACAATGCCTTTCTAACGGTATGCGCATATTTCTCCTACGATGCATACAAGCTGAGAAAAAAGGAGGAAATGAAACATGCTTGCCTATCAACTATAGACTAGATATCGCCTCCTAGTTGCAATTCAACCAAGATTTTCCGGTTCGTCTGGGCCAAATCAGTTAAAACAATATGTTATAACTGAAGCATCTGCCATAAGATTAGCATTGAAACTTTGAAAGCCTGTAGGGCGTAGCCCCATAGACCGATGTGAATTAAAATGCGATTCTGCTGATCTACAGCACAATACCCTTTTAACGGTATGCACGAATTTCTTCTACGAAGCACAGACACTGAGAAAAAAGGAGGAAACGGAACATGCTTGCCTATTATAGATAGATGTAGATATAGATATATGTCACCTGTTGGTGTACATAAATACAAAAAAGATTAAAAACTCCCAAAAAATCTGACATGGTTACTTTTATGAGGGTTCTGGGTTTAAGCCTGTATAGGTATTTACTATAGTTTATATAGGTTGAGAGCTGTATATAAAAAAAAATCTAGGCTAACGACTTTAAAACCTATACCATGAAATTTCCATATCCTACACGAGGAGTGTCTGTGGCGATGTATTTGCCATTGATCTGGATATCTAGCGGTTAGATTTTACTCAAACTTTGCAATTGTTTCGGCTCAAAAACGTTCAGAACAGCCTTATTCTCAGAAAAAATGGTTTTTTTCTCAAATTAAGTTTCAAAATTGTAATTTTTAGCGTTGGTCTTATGGGTGTCAACAAATGCAACGGAGTAACAATAAAAAGTAAACAAGAATAAAAGCCATAATAAAATTTATTGAAAAGAATAACACTTTCCCAATTGATGGGGTTACCTCCAAAGACAAAGTACAGTAGACTCCCTCTTAACCGGCCACCTCGGGACCAGGCCACAGCCGGATAATGAATTGGCCGGTTAAGCCGATGTTCATTTAAGAACGCCATCCCACAATTTTATATGACCTAAATATAATTATTACTTGAAAAACAACCTTAAATACATTACTGTATGATTTATAGCTAGTATCCACCACCCATGAAATCCACAACAAACCTACACTAATAAAAATTCGTTTCTTTTTTGTGGTCTACTGGATAGTAGGCCCAAACGCATTGATTTCCGGTTGCAGTCACTTCCGCCCAGGACATTATAGTTTAATTGGTTTGGGAACGTCAATATGAAATAAAGTTGAATTGAATGATACATTAGATAAGAAAACTTAGTTTCCGGCGAAACGCGGCCGGTTAAAGCGATATTGAGATAAAAAATGGCCGGTTAAAAAGATGTTATTTTGTGTCAGAATAGGCCGGTTAAAGCAGAGACCGGTTAAAAGGTGGCCGGTTAAGAGGGAGTCTACTGTAAAATAAATCAAATTACAAAAATTTTGACATCATACGGGCTAATTTTGTGAGCTTTTGAGGCTAAATAAATGATTTCTTAAAATATAAACTGAATATTTTAAAGTGTTTATCAGAATTTCTTCGATGTTTTGTTTGTTGTTGTTCGTTCCGTTTGTTAAAACAGCTGTCAAGCTGTAAAAACAGACACCATTTCAATCATTGTAGTTGTAATATATACGCGTTTTGAGGTGCAGTCCACCTTATACCTTTATAAAACCTAAACAAAGGACAATTTTAGCTACCAAAACAGTCAATAGGAAAATAAAGTTAAAAATGTAAAAAAATTGAAATAGTTTTATTTTATGATATAATAAATAAATAAATACTTTATTGTCTTAGGTATTTACAAGTAAATACATGACAATAGTAAAATAAGTTAATTTTAAATTCTATCTTTCTATTTCCACTATTCTATTCTATTCTCACTATTTCCAATAATTTTCATTGTAGTCCTTCATTGAATATGGAGAATTTTTTATTAAAACATTTTTAATTCGTTCTTTAAACTTGCGGTCTGATAAGGATTTCCAATTTTGGGGCAAATCAGTATATAATTTTATTTCCATGTTAAGTTTTGCATAGCTCTTCGTATATTTTACTGATGGAACTTTTAATTTTGATTTATTTCTTGTCGAATGATAATGAATGTCCAAATTACATTTAAATTCAATATGGTTATTTTTAACATATATTAGATTTTGCAGAATATAAAGAGAAGTTAACGTCATGATTCTATAATTTTCAAATAAAGGTTTGCAACGTGTTCGACTTTTTACTCCTGCAATAATTCTGACTGCCTTCTTTTGCAATTTAAATATATTGTTGGCTTCTGAAGAATTGTCCCATATTATTGTTCCATAATGTAAATTACTTTGTACATATGCATAATAAGCATTCATTAATACATCCAAATTTACATTTCCTTTCAATCTTCTTAAAATGTATATTCCTTTGCAAATTTTCTTTGTTATTTGTGTAATGTGGTTTTGCCAATTAAATTTGTTGTCAATAAATACTCCAAGAAATTTTAAAGATGCACAATTTAAATGAAGATGAAATTTATTTGAAAAGCTTACTTCTAATTTTTGAGTTTTATTTATATTCAAACTGAGTTTATTGCTCTTACACCAATCCAAAACATTGTTTGTAGTAATTTTTATATTTTCTATAAGTTCTTCATAATTTTTTACAATTATATTTATTCCTAAATCATCTGCATATAAGAATGAAAGATTTCTTTGGCTGGAAATAATTGATGGTAAGTCATTTATGTAAATATTAAAGAACAAGGGTCCTGCGGTACTCCAACTTTAATTTTAATTCCATTTGAAATTTCTTCATTATAATAAACATGTTGCATTCTTTCACCTAAATATGATTCAATTAATCCTTAAATATACATTGAATTAATATAACAGTTCATTTACAAAGATAATCATTTTACAAATTTATACAACGGTTAATATTTACAAATCGATAAAGAATTTTTTTCCAGGAAAACCTATACATTTTTATGCAACAATGTTTACAGAAGACAGTAGTAGATATAGAGAAAGTCGAAAATGAATTTTTTTCACATTGTCCTATAACTTGAAACAAGCTAGAGGCCAACTTGGAGGAAGCAACATATCTGTTAAAAAATGTAATTTTTACATTTGATAAATCTGTGATAATTGTAATTGAATAAAAATAAAATTATATTAAAATTTTGGTGGTATTACAACCTCAGAGCTTTATTGTATCTAGGTAACATATTCTTTTTGGCAAAAATAAACAGTTGGACTTAAAATTGTAAACACTTTAAAAGGCTCCATGAAACAGGAGTGTTTAGTCGATTGCTAGGAACTTCGAACATTTATTTACTTGACCAATTAACTAGTTTTGAAACTGAACTTTCAGTTAGTCTGAGAATAGGGCCTTAAAAAAATATACCTTTACCACCAGCTTCGAACGTGTTTATGCCATCAACACCAATATCGGGACCATAGAGCAGCCAAAATATAATGTATTAAACTAATTTAGGATGCAAGGGTATGTCGAGAGGGTATATCAACCAAATTTGAAACTTGGGGCAAAGGCTTGAAGAGGGCCCGGGATGGGCGGGGAAATTTTTTTTTTTTGGTACCGTAAAGTTAAGGCTCTCTAGAAATATTAGTGTAGGCCTATTAACTTCTAAGGAATAGTACACAGTAAATATATAAATATATGCCGAAGATAAATTTTAATTAAGAAAAAACAATTGCTTTATCTGTTTATTTTTGCACTGACTGTATTCGGCAGCAGCGGCTAGCAAGTAATAACTCTTATCTCTCCCCCAGGGCCGGGGAGAGGGGAGAGCATCTTAATTTTAACCATAGACAGCCTCAATTGGTTTAATTTTTGGGTTTTTTTAAATGTAGTTACCTCTCTGGAATGCTTAAAAACGCAAGTTTGGCGTTCTAATTTTTCAAAATTGTCCGTGGGAGGGAAGTCGTACGACCTCTATGCTAGGGGGGGTTTGTATATTTACCAGGCCGCAGGATGAGTGCAAACTTGGGGCCCGACCTGGCTCTCGGCCTGGCCCTGTAGTCAACTGCCTCATAAAAGAAAATCGTCTCTGTGCTAAAAAGAACCCTAAACTATAATAGGAAAAGTGAGGTATCTCTAGCTATGGATTTTAATTCTATCGCAAAATCTAACGGGTACTCTTAAAATTTTAATTTATAGTAAACTTATCTCGGCCCAAAAATAAATTTAGAAACAGACTCAACCCCCAGAAAAAATTGTTTTGTCTAAAAAAGTTTGAAAATTACCGCTTTTAACATTGGTCTTATGGGTTGCCATACTGCCATTCTGGGAAAGAACAACAAAAGGTAATAAGTTAAAAAATAAAACAACACTACTCAAAGCATTATTTTAAAAACATTTTTGGACTGTGTGTACAAACTTAATATACTGCTTACCATGATACTATAACCAAAGTGAATGAAAAGCACCGAGCAAGGCTCTTGCAACTCGGTAATATGTAATATTTCATGGCAAGTGGTTTCCTAGTCCATCAATGTCCAGTATGTATACTGCCATCCATAAATAGCATACCTTTATATAGACGATAAGCCTACTTGAAGCATATTCCTAAGTATTTTAATGTCTTGTCTATAAAATTGTATTTGAGGGTGTAAAAACAAGGGAGTACATCTGGAAGGGCTTATTGGCCATAACCATGATATGTTCCTGAAGCCTCGACTACATATTGCGTTATTCTCTGCTGAGACAACCTTCTTCGTAGTTTACTGCTGTACGTTATGTCCGCTGGGAGATTTTACCCACTAAGTTATTGTTTCCTTTTATTTGTTACTTAAATATGTTTTTTTTTTTATTTTACAATATGGGGGAAGTTTGTTTAACGTGAACAATTTATACTGCAATTAAAATCATTCAAAACTTTAAATTCACTGTGGAATAATTTGTTGGAATTTTTACTTAAAAGTATGTCATCATATATACTCTAGTAATAGTAATTAATTACTTGTTTGTAGATGTATGTATGCACACTGATCTGAAAAATGCCTCCTATCACACATTTTGTTAACCAATGCCTTCTCCACAGTTAAAAAAAATTATTTTGTTGCTCAAAACGGCATTTCTGCTTAGAGGTTATATCAAGTATGGAAGGCCTACTAAGAACACTTTTACGTATTTTCAGTCTAATACAGTCAGTTAAACATTTCTGATCGCGAGTGAAGAAAAGAATAAGAGCCAGTGGAAGTTCCACAACATACATGATTCAGTCAGTCTTACAAATTTAAAATCAGTAGATCGATCTTTACAGTATTTAGGGTGGTAGTTATATTTATCTGAAGTTGGGAATTATTTGACATTAGAATTGTAATCTGTAAGGTATATTTTAGTAGCCCAAATTCAACTGGAAAGGACACCCTGCTTGACAAGTAGCTTCAACTAGACGGCAAGTTTGAGACTTTCAGCTTCCATGTTTAAACTTGATTGCCTCCGGCCGAATAACCACTTGTTTATCTAATTTAGCTTATTTATAGAAATATTTATGGTTAAAACAGTGCAGTATCTAATAAACTGACTACAGCCCTATGGTAACTGACTGACTCACTCACTTATATGGGATATGAATTTCTGGAGACTTGAAATTTGGCATACGTCTAGCCTGAATGTCAATGCTAAGATTAAAATCTTAAACTGGCAAATTTGTATTTTTAACCTACTAAAAAAATCAAAATGGCGGACTTCTGAAATTGTAATTATAGTTTATCAGCTTTAGCGGCTAAACACTTCATCCTATTTAAACTATATCTACAATTTTGGTCCTGTGACTTTTTATCATACATCACACTGATAAGCATCCAGAGCGTTTTTTAATGAAACCCCATTTTTAGTTTTCGTGCTCTAGTTACTAAACGGGTGGTCCTATATAAAATGTTATAGAGAATGACATTGGAAGACCATCCAAAGATGAACAATTTCTGTCCAGTTACATTTTCTTGTATCTAATTCCCTTTACCTTTAAAACAGGATTTAATGTCTTTGTAACTTTGATGCATATTTTTGCACATCTTAAAACTGATAAATTTAGCTCTAGACAAACAAGCACCTTAAAGAAGGGAACCAGGAAGGGGGCATGGGGGGCAGAGCTAGAGGCGAGTCTATATATATAATTCTATATACATGTATATAGAGAAGCAAAATTTTTTGAGCAATATCGTGGGCGTTATACAAATCTTAGGACGATGGCAGGGGTCTTAAATTAAAGGTCCCAGTCCCATGCATGAGAGAAAATTATCGGTGTGTTTTTAATTTTACCAGGAAATGAGAAATAACGTAAAACGTCCTCCATAAGAAAAGCATGGGTATTCGAAAAACGTCTGCTTTGTTAGAAACATGGGTTTTGGTTTGATTTTAAAAAGACAGCCAGGTGAAGGACAATGAGTTAAGAAGATCTTAACTTATACTAATTACCTTAAACAGCAATATTACAATAAAATTGTTTTTGCTTTGCTATTAAAAACTTGAAGCTGATTTTTACATTAAATAATAGTTTAGGGCAGTGTTTCCCAACCTTTTGGTGCCCGCGTACCACCTGAGGCTTTTCAATTTTTTGGCGTACCATCCAAACTTATATATAACCTCCCCCCCCCCACCGCCATACAAATACAGCCGGACAGCCAGAGAGAGAATAGGTTATTGTTTTACTTTTAATATATATTACTTTATAGGCCCCTTATTAGTAGGCCTAGTCTGAGAAAAAAATAAAACTCACTTTTAAACAATTAATTTAAAAAGTTCTATTTTAATTGAAAAAAAAAAAAAACAATAAATTGGGATGAACATTGAAGATATTCCAATATTGCTGTGATTATTAATTAATTAATGTAAATAAGCCTATATTATGTTTTACACTTTGAAACTAAAAATCGCTAGCTGCTGGCTTTAGCCTATAAACAAAGTTTCATAGGGCCCACAATGCAATTAAAACAAACTGTTTAAAATACACACTTACAGCGAAAAAGGGTTATTTTGCATTTCTACAATAGTAAATAAAACGATAAAAATATAAATTATCAAACAAATAAATAATATTAATAGCAAAAGAGGTTGTTAAAGGGAAACTTGCTTATAATCCCTTTCAGGGGACTGATTAATAATCAGGACTAATTTTACACATACATACACAAATAACAGTCACGAAACCAACTATTTTGTCTTGACTGGATTTTGGCTTTACCGAATACACCAACTATAACCTCGTTGGAATACACAGAATGTGCTCCAGGGTTACCAAATCATGAACTTCATATTCTCCTTGGATATGACCAAATTAATTCTCCCTCACGTTTAAATGTTTCTGCGTAGCATGTCTTGTAACTTCAACTAGTAAAAGGTAAATAGGCAAGGTAAAAGGCCTAATTCAAGGGTTCAGACGGGTACTGGACACAAAATCATTATTCATTAGTATAAATATGCTCGGAAAAGGGTACGAAATTGTTTTAGTAAGGAAGAGGTAAAGCTACCCCGGAGTCTCTCAAATTATGTGTAAAAGCGTAATAACGCTGAACTGAACTGAGCTGGCCAAAATGGATGCCGGCATCACGTAGTTCAAAAGTGCTTTTCTTATTTTTTGTGTATTTAACCTTTTTTTCTTCCTTTGTCTCTCGCGTACGGAAATGCTCTCGCGTACCAACGGTTGAGAAACACTGGTTTTTGGTTTAGGGTATTTATGCAAATAAACAACAACAACAAAATTTGATCATGGGACGGGTAAAGTTGGTGATGAGTTTTGGTTCAAGAAAACTTTTCGAAACTCTTTCTTTATTTACATTAAAGCTTTGTTTTAGTTTTGATTTTAACACGAGAATAAAATAATCACATTCAATGCAAATTAAATATAATTAAAAAGTATAGTGTCCAAAAAGTTCCCCAAGATAATTTTTGGTTATTTACAAATTGTAGAATGATAGGATCGAGAGATTTTAAAATAAAGATGTTTGGTTCTAAGACTAGGGAAAACAGCAACATGCCCAAAACCTTTCCAATAAATGAGAATGAATGAGGAAAAGACACAATATAGTTTATAAGGATTGAAAAGGATTACTTTTTTACAAAAATAAGTTACGCGTTTCTATTAGCAGAACCAAAAATTAACAGTGAATTAAGAAGGTCTACTTTGAGGTGGTTTGTTAAAATTTTGTGATGCTTAAATATAAGAAAAATCTGAGACAAGAAAAAAAAAAAACTAATTCAACTTATGCTCAAACAAGATAATCAAATGGTTGAAACAAATGATTGTATCTGATGAACACTATTGAACGTCTGTCACGTTTTTTTCTCATTGCAATTTTTCTACATAAAGTTATTTTTTTTCTTAGCTCAAGGACTATGGTTTCTTTAAAAACCCATTTTTGAATCGTTATAGGGTTTAACGATGGACAAAATTAAGCATTCAACCATGACGTGTGTATTAAGGTTGTAAAGAGTGCTTTGGAAGCAGATGGTCTATGAAATGATATTGCCAAAATATTATCGATAGGCCTAAAAATTAAATCTTCTAGAAACTTTTTCAGTAAAGTGCTGTTAAACCACTAAGGTCTATGTACATATTTTAATTTTATTAGGGGCCTTTGCCCCTATAAGCCACTAGTTGACAATTAATAGCGTAAACAAGTTTAAAACACCTAGGTCTTTCTTAAATTAATTAATTGTGTTATTTATTCGAGGGAACTATCCCTCGAAATCACTAGTGGATAGTTAAATCACTTTTAACTATTCCATGCTATAAGTTAGGCCTATTCCAAAAAGAAAAATATACCAACCAACAATTCCTTACTATAGAGAAAAATATAACATTATTATTTAAGTTAAGTTATTCTATCCTTAGGATCAAGAGGAACTATCACTAATTTATTTTGTGAAGTTTGGAAAAATTTTTCCCTTAAAAAGAAATTTTAAAGAACATTTCAATAACACTTAAAAACATTCTGTTCAAATTCTACAAAATTATATCTACATTATGAACTAAAACTATATGAAGTGTGAAGACTACAGGTTTTGTAAGCAATAAAGATTACTAATATTAAGTTTAAAAATCAAGTTGTTTGGTATTCTTGGAACAGCAGCTTTCGTTTTGTAAGAAGGCGAAGATTTATTAATATCAATGAATTTTTGCTATATATCAATGAATGAAAATACTTCTGTATTGAGGCAAAACTTAAGAGTCATCTTCACCCCTGACTCGGTAGCCCATTGTTGCGCAGTCGGCAATGTTAACCATACGGCTTTTAATGCAAAACATGGTATTTGATTCCCCTGTTTCGGACGCCGTTTTTCAACCGACTTTCTTTAAACTTGGTAAGTGTTTAGTTGAATAGTTATATTAAGTCTCTCATACCTCGAAATTTTGAAAAATTAACAAATATTACTCACGGTGACGTCACAAAGTAACTCGAATTTCCTTAGTAATATTTCAAAATTTAGTAACATTTTCAAAATATCGAGGTATGAGGGACTTAATATAACTATTCAACTAAACACTTTCCGAGTTTAAAGAAAATCGGTTGAAAAACGGCGTCCGAAACAGGGGAATCAAATATCATGTTTTCCATTAAAAGCCGTATGATTAACATTGCCGACTGGGCAACAATGGGCTACTGGCCCAGGGGTGAAGATGACTCTTAAGCCGCACCCGCTCTGCCTGAACATGTTCGCCGAACAAAGTTCTTCTGAATTTTTATTTGTTTGTTGCTATCCTTTTAGAATGTAAATCATATGGCCAGTAATTTTTGTTAGGAATGTTTGTTGATTTTTTTGTGTTCGCCGAACAAGTTGAAGAATGTTCGGCCAGTGTGAACAGGGCTTTAGAAACACATGGACCTTTTTTTACAGTTAATCTCTTTTAGAGTTACCTTTTACCAGTTTGGAATCACCTCTTACCAAATAAGTTCACAATTCAGAACCTAATTTGTAACATAATATTAATTGTAGGCCTACTGCCTTTGATTATAAGTTATTAAGGAAAATTTCCCTTCATTTTTGTATAAATCAAGTTTTTTCCTGTTCAAGTTTTTACTCCTGAATTTCGCTGTCCATAGTGAACTTGACAAGAATTGCTGACCGAAACAAATAGCAGACACTTCAGTGCTGATAGTAGGGATGAATTGTTTATGAAAGAAGCACCTGATCAACTTTACACTGAGTTGGTTTCGATTAACTTTTAAATGTTTCTCGAGGAAAATGTGTCTAGTTTGATTGTGGCTTTGAGGAAAGAAAATGCACTGGAAAGTTTAATTATATGTTTGTTTTCATACTTAGTGTTTGTAAGATTAATAATTATAATGTTAAAAATTCAAACTCATAGTAAAGGATATTATTTCCTCCTCGTTAACGAAATTAGTACACTTATTAATTATTTTAGTTTGAGGATAAATAAAAGAAAAATATAACTGGAAGCCTAATATAAACCTATACTAGTAAATCAGTAAATCTACCTGTAGTAAGACCAATCTGACATGACATTGTTAAGATAGATCTATTGAACATAGATCTTATTGTTGAGCTCAGGGTGGGGAGATTCTTCCACATAATTTACTTAGTCAGACAGATTTAGGGCCAATAAAAGGAGGTGGCTCAAACCTTCTTAAGAAACTGCCTGTTACACAAGTTACTGGCTGATGTTCAAATTTATCAGCTACATCGGTTTAGACGAGTAAAATATTCTAATCCAGATTGTCAATCACAAATCCTTCATCAAACTATCTATCTGAAACAAAAGGCGGTTTCCTAAATAAATAATCTTATACTTTGATAAATATACAAGCTTTATTATTACTTTAGTTTTTTGCAGGTAATTCCAAAATGTTGGATATCTTAGTTAAGACCCATTATACAGAATACACTCGTGTGTGGAGTGCAAGTGAATGTAATCAAGCTAAATGGTCGAGTATAGCCGAGCCGTCTCATTCAAGGGGATAAACTTTCCCACTCATTTTGATATTGTTGTCCTTACATTACCCTTAACTTAATCTCCGCCCTTCCGTACCCCACCTAGCTGAGTTAGAGCTCAATAAATAATTTTATAGAGTTTTGTGTGTTCGGTAAATATCCATCTGTAATTTTTTTTAACGTTATATATTGTAGTCAGAATTGATTGGAACTTTATCATAAGTTGTTTACCACATAGGAAACAGTGACATCTTTAAGAATGTTTTGCTAAAATTTCAAATAAAATATTTACAACTTTTTTCTTTTGGGTTGGTTACTTAACTTATGTTTTCCCCATGAGGTTAACATAAAAACTCTTGAGACCCAATATTTTTTTGGTGAAACAATTTTATGTTGTCTTTGTCATATTTGTAAAATTTTTAAAAGCTAAAGAGTAGGGATGTAACTCTCAGAGAGTTTAGTTTATTTTAGTTTTCAGCTCTGGTTTCTGTTCAGTTCAATTAATTTTAAAGTTTTCTGTTCCATGTATGTAGATTAACTTACATTGCTGATCAACACAATTTTGGAAAAACAAACCCTCTTACAAGATTAGGGCAATATAATAAACATTTGTTTCTCACAAGCTGTTTGTGCTTGGACAAGTGAATTGGTTTTCTTACTTAAGTGAATTGGTTTTCATGTTGTTTAACTTTTTAAACCTTCATAACTAATTTATTGTGGTTGTAATAGGCTGTAAATAAAATGTTAGACCTTTAAATTTGTAAAAATGTATAAATTATGTAGAGTTAAGAGTTTTATACCAAAAAAACGAGTTAGGCCTATGTCTATTGAGGATAGAGTAGTCCCATATCTATAAATTAACTTAGGGTTTTGTTTGTATTCTAAATTTTTCCAATTATAAATCTAACTTAGAATAAATTGCCTCATTATATTTTATCAGAAGCTGGTTCTAGTTTCGAACATGTTAATTAAATGTTTTTGCTTCAGGGTTTTAACATTGTTTTATTTACTGACGTGTTGGCAATTTTTTTTATACACATTTTTAAATACCAATCGATAACCGGTTTTGGTTATCTAGTTAAACTTCTGCATTAAATTATTTCTATACTGGAAATACCATCTTGAAATAATTATGAGTAGGCCTACTAATCAATTTTCTGACATAAATTAGAAATAAATTAAAGCTAATAAAAGAAACGTTTTTTTTGCTTCTTACACAAATTTCTATAATAAGACAAAGCTTCCAGATAAAACTCAACCCAGGTTATTCATGGTCAAACATGCTAAATTCATGGTCAAATATAGGTCCAAGTATGTACTGGACCTATATTGGCTCTCTCCACTGATATTGTTGTCTTTGCATTATTTCACCCCCTCGCCACCTCTTTACTTTGTAAACTAAAATAATTTAGATATTTTGTGGTTTATGTTTTTCCACAATGTTGGATGTATGGTATTCATATCGTCAATGGGATTAGCTATTGATACCAATATTTTACCACTAAAGAAAAAAAAGGTCGTTGAAGAAAGAAAGGACAGATTTAAATATCCACCCAGAAATATGTGAGGTTTTGTGGCGTTTGTCAAACTTGCCACCTCCCAATTTTGAAAAAAAGGGTGTCTAGACCTAATGAACACTAGTTAAAGATTTTTGAATGTAGATTCACTACGATTCTTCTTGTTAGTCAGTTGTTCCTAGCTAAGGGAAATTCAAGTGCTTGAATGTTAAAATGTGCAATAAAAAGTGTTTTTAAACCTTCTGGATATTGGATCAAATCAATTTGTATCTTTTTTCATAAACATGGGTGATAAAAATTATGTAGGATAATGTGCTACATTCATTCAAACAGCAAAGAAATAAATTTGAGCTATTAATTTTAGTGTCACTTGCATTTTATTAGATTTACTTTGTCTACCAAATCAGTAATGTTCTTAAGGTTCTCCACATTCCTTTGAACTCATCATTGTTGGTGAAAATGATTCTTTATTTCGCTTACAAACTTCTTTTGAAACATGGTAATACATTTTTTAAAAATCATTATATCCCTACTAATATCATAAATATGAATATCTGTTACGCTTTCACGCAAAAACTATTCAACCGATCATCATTAAACTTTGTACACATATTCTTGGAGGTATCAGAAGTATCAGAGGATATTCTTTATTTATAAAATATATAAAACCGTATAACCGTATGGTATTTTATGAAGAAAAAAAATTGTTGGTAAAAAAATCCCAAAATATATTTTATTATTGATTTATTTGTTGCTTAGAAAACAAACTCAATTAAAAATTCCAATTTTAGGTATTCCAGCGATTTCTTATACAGCCTATAGGGTGAGCGTAGAAACGAGCTAAACTTGATGGCGGGTGAGCGTGACGGTGAGTGAGCTTAGTGAACGAGTCAAACCTGACGTTGAGTAATGTGAGCGAAGCCGCAGGAAAAAAAATTAGTTTTTTTATACATACAAAACCAGATTTCCACAGATAAACTATTGCTGGGCTAATTAAAGTAACCAGAATTTTTCCCAGGACCCTCTTTCATGTAAAAGAGTGTGCATTCCCTGATTGTTTCACTGGTCTGTACCAGTACAGAGATCAACAATGAGTACATCGAAATCATGCTTTTAGCCTCACACTTGTGGTTGTCTTTTGGCCATTCTAGGTTCCTCCTTTACTCTCAAAGACATTGTGTCACAGTTAAGTCTGGATAACCAGTGTGTCCGAGTGCAAGGAGAGGTGGAACTCGCTGTGTCTGAGACAGGCGCTCGAGGTCGTTCCCTTTTCTCGCATCTCTGATCTGCTCGGCTTGGGGACACACCCTTGTAACAAACGGAGGTTCGTGGGATGTACTCAGGGACGGTTTTTTGGATCATAGAGTCTCTTCCTGGGGAATTCGGGTCACGTCCTAGGGGTGAGAAAAGCTCTTTCTCCCTCCTGGAGAAAGGTAGACTGTTCTCTCCTAAATTTCCCAATCATGCAAATACCCTCTTTCCTGTAGCTGTGCTACAATATCCTTTAGGGAGATGTGTCTAGCTAGCTTTGCTGAATCCTCCAAATTCCACTCAAACAACTTATTATCAATGAAGAATAC
This sequence comes from Neoaliturus tenellus, assembly GCA_030545055.2. Lineage (NCBI taxonomy): Eukaryota > Metazoa > Arthropoda > Insecta > Hemiptera > Cicadellidae > Neoaliturus > Neoaliturus tenellus. The sequence continues at coordinate 23,160,304 of CM061533.1, read as the reverse complement.
ATGTTTGTCAACTAACTACATCCACATATCCATAGAGAAGATTTTATGACTAGTTACCGTTTCATTTTAAGATTCTTATCAAACTTTACATAATTTTTGTGTGTTGGTGTGCCTCAATAAATTGTGAATTTTTATTATTCCCGAGTCGTATTTTTTAAATAAAGGTTTAAATTTGTAAAAGATTTTGAGTAGTCAACTAAATTGTTTTAACATTTTTTCGAACCAAATAAGGATATTTCTGTTTTACTTGTAGCCTAACCTATTATGAAATTTAATCTGTGCTCAAAAGAGTTAGTCCATTATTATATTAAATCAATAAAATTTTCTGATGGTTAAATTATCATTTTTAAATGATAAGTTATCCTTAGTTGGAATTGTTGAACCCTCCCCTAAATTTTAAATAGAGTGCTACGTTATAAAAAATTTATACTTAATGGAATAGAACCTTCAGTATTCACTATAAAATTAAGAATAATTATAGAATATTTTTAAATGTTAAAAGCACAAAATAAAATTTATAAATTTCAGTCCTTTAATATATTTCAATTGTAAGCCAGACCGTATGTCCCTGATGTTTACCTTTTACAACGGAACAAATAGTAATGAAACATTCTGGGCCGTTGTAACAAATTGGAAACTCTAATTGCGACATACCGTGTACATACGTGAGAATATCACCACCTTGCGTTGTTCCTGTTTAAATTAAAATTTCAGACGAGGGATCGTTTTTGCTATGGGAAATATTCTAGTTGTAGTGATCATCTCTCAACTGTGTTTTTGTTTTTTATATATATATATATATATATATATATATATATATATATATATATATATATATGTATATATATATTTTTTTTTAATTTTCAGCCTTTTTATCGTTAATAGGTATTTTAGTTGTGTATTTTTATTGCTGTAAAGTTCAATTTGATTGAAAATCATGTTTAGGAGTAAAGTGGTTCAAACTGTGCTTTTTCCTGCATGGGTTCCTGTTCATTTTGGGGATAGAATTTGTGACCTCATGAACTGAAGTCGAAGACGACCAATTTAACTCTACAATTTAACTAGAAAACAACAATTTTTTTAACTGTGCAGCTGCTTTATTCTGGAGTATAAATTTAGAAAATTGCATTTATGTACTGTTTTGATTGTTGAAGATGTGAGCATGAAATAAGCGTTATTTAACCGAGAAGTAAAGGCTCAGGTAGTCCACATTCTTGAGGGGGTTCATTTTATTCATTGCCTCTCCCTACAGTTCATTTATCACCACTTCATTTTGTAACATATTTCTATTGACTGTGACTGAATTTTTATCATCTTTACTACCTCTAGTTTATTAATCTCTTAATTTACTCATGTTGGTTGCCCCTGAACTGGTGGAATTATAATGGTTTTAAATTACCTTTTCCGTCTCCAGTTACAACCCCACATTTTGAACTGGAGACGGAAAAGGTAATCTAAAATCATATTATTAATCTTTTGTTCATTCTTTCACGGAACTTTTTAATTCACTTTTAATTTTTTTCATTCTTTTAGGAGTTTAACTTTTAGATTCAATTATTGACTAACAAAAATTATTGAGTAATGTAATGTCATGTGAAAACATTAAAACCATAATAACGTGTTACTATAAAATGTTCTTCTATTCATGGCACCTTGGGGATTAGTGGACTATTGCTTGACTCTTGCACGTACACTCACGGTGCCGGGACCCTACCCCCTCGAATAGCGCCAGAACAAACGTATGAAATTTTCCCAATAAATTAATAGCTAAATCATAATTTATATTTGTAAATAGCGGTACCTAAGTTCTGGGGAAAATGAGTACATAGACAACCACCCGTTATTACATTTTAAGGTATGAGTTTTGGTTTTTTAATAATAATAATGATAATAATAAACTTTATTTCTCTTCAAACAGTACATAAATGTAACATGTAAGGCACTTCAATTATAATTAAAATAAAATTAACTTACAAATAACTTAAAGTTGGTAGGTACCAAACAAATTTAATTAATTGAAAAGAAATAATACACACCCAAGAGAAGCGCAAAAACTTCTGTGTTAGGGTGGGAGTCTCCCCAGCAAATAATATTTTAACTAGGCCTATACAGAATATAGAAATACAAAAAATGCAATTATTCCTATGTGGTACTCATAATAATTATTGAATTAAAAAAAAAAATTCAACTGAAAAAAAAAACTACTTAAATTAAAAACATCACTACCCTGCATGATAATTGTTTTTTGTAGACAAGTTATTTTCTGTAAATATTATCATAATTATGTTGTGTTTGGTGTCATTATCTTTCAAATTAAGCATAGATAAAAAATTTACCTTCAACATTGGTTAAAATAATCATTTTATTAATAATTTATCTGATCCCTACTAGACACCTCAGTCAAGTCAAAAAAGTCAAAAATATCTTTATTATACAATTCTTCAAGAATTACAATAGTGTCAAATGGTTTGTTTTAAAATTGGTTGATTGTTGGTTTACAGTAGGTCTTCTCTCCTCTCAAGAAATTCATCTAGGGTGTAGAAAGGTCTTGCCGTCAGCCATATCTTCAACTCCGTCTTGAGGTTGTTCCCAGTAAGGTCTCTCATGGATGCAGGTAGGTGGTTTCGTAGCTTGCAGCCGCTGTATGATGGTTTTTTCTCTGCAAGAGTCGTACGGTGAACTGGCAAGTTGAACCTTGAACCGTGACGGGTGTTGTATGAATGGAAGTCTCTGTTCCTTGGTGGTTGTATTTTGTCCATATGCAGGATACTTTCTTGAATGTACAGAGATACAACTGTCATCATTTCGAGGTCCTGAAATGCCTGTCTGCAGGTTTGGCGTGGTGCAAGGTTGGCGAGGATTCTGACAGCTTTCTTCTGCAGGAGGAGGATCCGGTTCATGTTTTGTGATGATGTTCCTCCCCACACTAGTAGACCATAGCGGATGTGGGATTCTACTAGTGAGAAATAGGCAGTTTTAGCTGCTGCTAGTCCTGCAATCCACTTCACTCTTCGAACAACATAAATACTTGTGCTGATTTTTTTGCACAACACATTTATGTGTTCGTTCCAGGTCAACTTGCAATCAAGCGTAATGCCGAGGAATTTGGTCTGAGTTGCTTCTGTGAGATCTGCTGCATTTTTTACTTTGTCTTTCTTTGTTGAAAAGTGCATCTGGGTTGTCTTGGATGGATTAATGGCCAGATCATTTTTCCCACAATATTCTATTGCAATATTCATGGCCCTTTTTATGCTTAGTGAATGTTCATCTGTAGTATTGTTGCTGATTAAAAGGGTAGTGTCGTCTGCATACATTACTGTGGTTGTGTTTTGGGTCAGCATTTCATTTGGGAAATCGTTTGTTAGTAAAATGTAGAGTATTGGGCCCAAGACAGATCCCTGAGGTACTCCTCTTGTCAGTGGTTGAGCTTTGGAGCGATAAGTGTGTGCCTGGTTTTGTATTGAGTGTTGTAGCTCAACAACTTGTGTGCGGCCTTCAAGGTAACTTTTAAACCATTTATTAGCCAAGCCAGTCACTCCCAGGCTCTCCAGCTTGCTACACAGCAGTTTATGTCCGAGGCAGTCAAACGCTTTGCTATAGTCCAAGAATATAGCAGAAACAAACTGTTCATTATCAATTTGTTCAATAACAAATTCAATCAAGTCTGTTAGGGCCGTGGTAGTAGATTTAGTTTTTAGGAAGCCATGTTGTTTTCCAGTTAGCAAGCCATGTTGTGTTAGGTGTTTCATAAGTCTGGCAAGAACGATTTTTTCTATGATTTTGGAAAAGGTGGAGACTAGAGTTATTGGTCTGTAATTTTGGAGCTCTGTAGTTGAACCTTTTTTGTGTTTAGGGTATACTTTGCTAGTTTTCAATGTTGAGGGGAATTCACCCTTTTCAAGTGATTTATTTATTATGCTGACTAAAGGAGCAATGAGTTCGTCCATGCAGTGTTTTACCATTTTGGATGAGAATTCATCAATACCAGCAGAAGATTTTGGCTTTAAACTGTTTATGATATTTTCAACTTCCTTAGCATTTGTTGGAGTTAGAACTAGAGTTTCTGGGCATAATATTTCTGGGGAGTTAGTGTGTTCTATTTTGTCTTTAGTATCTGTGTTCAGCATCAGAGTTGTATCTGCAATTTTGGAGAAAAAAATGTTCGTGTTAGTGTTGAAAAAAAAAACAGTCGGTGTGTTAGTCATCTACCTAGCAGGCAGCCGCTGTTGAGACTGCTGCATTTGTGTGAGTGTGCTTGTACATGTCTCTTAATCCCTTAGGTGCCATGAATAAACAGTTTTAGATGATGTATAAAATAAAAATCAAAAGTTAAACAACTTCTTTTTGAAGGTTATCGTTATTTTGGGAAACAAACTAATCAAAGTTTGCCAAGCAGAGTTCATACAATCGCTCTAATAATTAGGCCTGACAGATTCATCCTACCCCCCTCTAAAGCGAATGATCAAACTGACTAATAAACAGCTGATCAACCGGTTAATCAACGAATCCAGCATTGAGAGACAAGGTGCAAACACGGCTGATTAACCATTGTGTATGTTTAAAGCTCTAGTTTTGACTGACACATATTTTTTTTGACATTTTAAAAGTTCAACACCCCCTAAGTCCACAAAGTGTCAAACTATCGATTTTCTACTGTATTCTTTATTACCAAATTTTTATGTTTTAATTGAACATAACACTAACAAAATGCTTTTATCTACAAACTCCTCTTAGGCCAAGTTATTTGAATTTATGAAGTAATATTCAGCTTAATTTTGAACTGTGCTTAATTTTGAAGTGGCCTACCGGTACTTTTGCTTTTGTATAAAGGTTTCACTGAGGTAATGTTCTCAGCATTTTAAGATATTAGGAAAGGAAATGCAATCAGGAGATGCTGATGAAAGTTAGAGGAACACTTTAGCGGAACACACGGTATTTTATAACAAGAGCGGAGCAATGGGCCAGGATCATGCCAAATGAGACATGAAAGAGAAATGGTAATAGCGGGGAAGAGTTTAGCAAAGGACAACATTTTTCACTTTGCTTTCGCCGCAACAAATACCCTCCGCTACTAATCCTTCATATTTATCTTGTGAGTACAAGTATAAATTGTCTACTGCCTACGGTAATAGATTTATAGCACAATTATAAATGATTTTGAACAGTTTTCAGTGCGTAAGTGCTAATTTTTGCATCAGGTCTAAATTGCTACTGCAATAAAAAAATCTGAGTTTATAAATTATCTTTTTATTTTCCTTAGCAAAATTTGTAAGCTATATTTTGGTTTGAAGGTACACATTTTTGAAATGTATTATTTGAAAAAAAAAATGGCTGAAGCTAAAACAGTATATTTTATTTGATTTATTTTATTTGATTTATTTTATTTTATTTATTTATTTATTTTATTAAATTTTTATATTATTTAATTTATGTTTTATTTTATTTAAATCATTTATGATTTAAATAAAATAAAAAGTAAATTAACTTATCATGCATATAAATACATTGATAAAATTCAAAATTTTCTATTATATAAAAAAAATCGTAAAAATATTTTAAATTACACATATATTTGTTACACTTTGTCGTTTTGGCACACCATATATGCATGGTAAGTTGACATCTTTTGTTTTCTCTCTCATTAGGCTAATTGTAGCATCTACAATATCAGGGATTCCTTTATAGGTATTTTACCTTACAATCCTTACTGTATTTAACAATCGTGTATTCAATTTTACTATTAAAAAAAACAGATACATATAAAAACAACTACTACCTTAATAATGTAAAAATGATAAAAACATATTTATTTTGGTTATTTTCTTCTAGGTACTTTTTATAAGGAATATACTTCATTCAAATGTTTAAAAAAAATCTTCCGTGGGGGGCCCGTGGTGAGCCAGTTCCTTTACAGTTCCCTTACCTCTTTTTTAGAAATCGAGCACTGCATACACATATACCTTACTCACATTAGAGTAGGCCTAAAGGATTAACATCACTGCAATTTTCTAATGAACAATTATTTTTGCAAACATTTCAGACAAAAAAAAAGAGATTGAATAAACTTGAAATGATATACTATTGTTTATCCAATACTTTATGGATGTTCAACCGCCACATATTAACACAAACACAACATATTTAAAAGCCAACAAACGATTTCTACACTAAACTTGTAGTACACGATCATCATTTTACACTTTTACGAGTAAACAACCCTCCTCCATAATTCATAGTTTTTACAGATTTAGGGGACAATAAACTGTGGTGGATTTTAAGACCATTTAAGGGAGCAGTTGAGCAACAAGGTAGGGTTAACCTGTTTATTTATCACCCGCTCGCGTTTATTGTTGCGGAATCAATAATCTTATCTTCACTCAGTGTTTGTGGTGCTCCAATAAATCTCACCTCAAGTAACAAAGGTTCCCCGGTACACCATTGTATCCGTCGGGTTTCAACAGCCTCCTTGAGAAACAAGGATGCCATGGGGGACTTAAAGCGGTTACTTACAAGTGCGTTGTTTACAGGAGTACTTTATGTTTTGTAAAGAAAACACAAGAAAAGAAGGGCTCATTCTTATCATTGTGATTTTGCATTTTTTCAATGACTGCAGTTCATATACAAACAATATTCTAAAAATGCAGTTCATTATTTCATTCTATTTGCAGTTCATTTCAACACAATATACTAAGGATTAGCTGCAAATTTAAATTAAATCTTTTGTATCCTATTTATTTTTTAGAAACAACAGTAGAGAGTTGTTTATTGGAACTAATTTCAGATACCGGTAATCAAACAAAATTATTTAATTTTTACAACAACTAAGCAGTTTGTTGATTTTTTAAAACAAAGAATACTTCCAAACAATCTAAAGGCTTTGAAATAAGAGATAAAAAATGGTAAATATTTCTTTGTATATTTATAGATTCTTGCGCTATGATTGCCATTTTGCTATAGGTTTTTGAAAACTGAGCACTGAATTAGTAAGCTATTCAGAGGTTCAGATAATTGACTGTTCGTATAATTGACATTTGGATAATTGACTCTTAACCGTAATATGAATCCTCTTCTATTTTTTAAAGTTTGCTAAGCACATACAGTAATTATAATTTCAAGTTTCACAAAAATCTTGGACCTCATAACCAAGGCGAAACATAAGTCTACATTATTAATGTTAATTCTCGAGGACTGTTAAGCAAAAGGTATCCTTCGGCCCTTTTTTGCAGTACTTTATCCCTGCCTATTAAGGTACTTCCCATACATAAAAAAAGAAGGTTACATCCACCACCACCAATATTGGCAGTCTCGGTACAAGGCGAGTGTCACTTGAACTTAAGTGTTCACAAGATCTAGAGGCAACCTCTGCTTAGGGAGCAAATGGTGTCAGTGTTAAAAAATTTAAATAAATGTATTTATGTAAATAAAAAAAATGGCCGAACTATTTCATTTCTGGGATGAATCTTCCGCTTAAGGAGAGATGTTGTGCGGGGTTGAAAACTTTACACAGAAATCTTCTGTGAGCAAGCGATGGCGTATTAAAATTTAAGCATCCGCTGTAGGGTCAAGAGCATAGTAAATCATTTTCATTTTACACTTAAAAAATTGTAGTTTAACATCTCCTATTAGTGTTTGTCATAATAGTAACGATAAATTGATTTGATTTAGATTCTTATGTCAAAATCAACTTCATACCATACCTGAATTTCCATTTTACTATTTACTTCTAACTTCTCAATAACATCGGAAAAATTACTTCGGTTCAGAATTTATGCCTTTCAACTATGGCTTCAATAGAAAAGTGAAAATAATTTCTCTGTTGAGTATAAAAGACTTGAAGCTAAAAAAAATTATTTGAAAAAGGAAATTTACATTGAATGGTGTAGCTAAATTCAATAGTCTACATGAATATGATATCAACAAATTATTTTGAATATTCGCCTTCTGTCTAGAAGGCTTTGAAAGTTCTAATATGAACACTAACTTGCTACCCTATTGATTTAGCTGAACAAGTTTAATAATCACATCCTACTTCTTGATAAATGCATCCAGCTTCAGGTGATGCCGACCGCAAGGTGTTTCTCATACACACATGGTTTACCAGTTTCCAAGAGGTGGGTTCGGTTAAAATTCTTTCGAGAGAGCAGTCAGGTTGGAGTCTCCTCTTCAGCTCATCTCTGGTTTCTGATTTGTTCTTACAGTGCAGGGTAAAGGGTTTTAGGATTTATTCTTCCTCTTGACATACAAGGCGACTCAGTGAGGTTAAAGCGAAAGTTCAGGCTCTTGACTGAGTATTTTTATTTTGGGTGTATCTTCGCCAGTGGCATTTTTTAACTTTTGATGGGGAATGGTCCAAACCCCAGTCTTGTTACTTATCTAACATTGATTAGTTTTTAGAAAGCACCATCAGTGACCCAATTTGAAATGGCAAGTAGGCCCGTGATCGAAACTTTAAAAAGCCATAAACTTTTCTCAGGATTGAACAGGCAACCTTTGGATCCAAAGGCAAGCACTATAACCACTCAGCTACCCAGGAAGTTAGTTATAGTAAAAAATACTTTAACCCAAAATAGTAATAATAAACTATTATTATTATATGTCTACGAAGGCAAAAAAATTCAATGAGAAAAAAATATATGACTTAAAAAATTATTTATGTGACCGAAAAACGTGGCCTGGAGAAGGCATATCAAGTAGGCTTGAAAGAGGCTTGGATCAGTTATACCAACTTAAACACAGCAATACTCTAAAAAGGGCTTGTACATTATTTGTCCAGCACTACCCAGGTCATAAGCTACTGCTAATACCCAAGTAGGTCTAATATGTAAAAAAATAAAACTAAATTTTTATAAAAATAATTATATATATATTTTTTAACTATTCCGGTATGCATTTACACCAAAATATAAATGAAGAAGATTTAATTTGATTTATATATAAAGAGAGGATTACATTTAATTGCTAAAATGACACTTTTGGTTTTATATCGGACACTGAAAAGCCAAAATTAATCTTAGGAAGTACAAAAAAGGGTGTTACAAATTAATCCGGTATGTGGGTTAAGTTACAAGAACTCGTTCACATCGTCTCAGTCACAATTCCCCAACAATTTCTCCCACTCAGATGATACAAGCAGGCCTACTCGTCTGGTACACTGCAATTAGTGTCATCTCTGGTGTGTTTCCTTGTGTCACAACTTCACATTCTGCTCGTGAAATACAGAATGGAGTGTTACGAGCGCTGGGCTTTGATATATTTCAAGTGTTTCATTTTATGCTGGGTAACAGAAAATAGTTACAAAAATCTGTAAATATTTAATTGTTCTTGAAACTTTAAAATAATTAATTGTTGACATGCTTGGTTTTTTTTTTACGAGTTTCACAAAATTTGTAATGTTCTATAGCAATATTCCAAAGTTTACTTAACAAAAAATATGAAATTTTAGTTAAGGAAATGCTTAAATTCTCTGCTTTATTATGAGGCCATATACATTACGATCCCACGTTAAACTGTAGGTCCCTAGATGCAGTTGGCTGTTGGGCTATGAATTAACAGTCCTGTCTAAGGAGAATGTCGGCCTTAGTCAGTAACAAGACTACAAGATCGCGCCACAATCATCCTACACTCATCTCTCATTCATACTTGGCTTTAAACTACCTATTGAGTTAGGTCGCCATTTCAATAAAGGTATTAAAGGTATTACACATACTTATGCTTAAATTGTCATATATAAATAAAATAAATATATATCCAAACTTTCCAAATTGGCTATTACAAATTAAATTTTATTATTTTTATTCATTCTTTTAGGTCTGTCTCCCTTATAGTTTTGTTGTTAAAGATACAATTTCCTCTTAATTTTTTATTTCTTCAATGCCATTTATAAAATCAGTACCGTATATAATATTATTGCAGTACTCAAAATGTGTTTCATTCATACCGTTTTGTGATTAAAAAAAGTAAAACGGCTGAACCACAAAAACTTTTCATCTTGTGAAAATTAATCACTGTAAATTGATAGACCTGGCAGATTCCTAAAGTTTCTTGGCTCACTTTCACATAACTTAACCTTTCAGATTGGTCAGGTAAGCAGATGACGTAGTTCCTTTTTTAATTTTTTACTGGCTGTTACCTGTCACGGCTTCGCCAGTGATTGAATCGGTTTTATAGGTAATAAAGCTCGTTTGCTACGCTCACTCTCTGTCACGCTCACCTTATATCTAAGAAATTTCTGGAATACCTCAAATTAGAATTTTTCATTGAATTTATTTCTTAGCAACCAATAAAAATAGATAAAATAGATTTTAAGATTTGTTTACACACTATTGTATGCCCTCTGGGTCAGAGCTCTTTGGACAGATTCGCACCAAACCTCACACAAACCATCCTTGAATAATGCTTAATAATGCCTGAAAGTTGCATTACAATCTGATGAGCGGTTTCGGAGGCCACATAGGCAACATATATACATATACACATACTTCCTCTTTTATAGATATAGATATCCTACTAGCTGATACTTGAAATGCTTTTCAATGCCAACCTGGAAATTGGATTACAATGACAACAGCTAAAAGTGAGTGAATGTTATATTCTGTTATATAGTGAATTGGGTGTTATATTCTGAACTGTGACATGGGTACTGTCATTTTTGACTGTCCTGGGGCTAAGCCCTGAGGGCTATACGAAAACTAATGGCTTATAAACCTTCTCCTTGAAATTTTCTATGTATGTACTGAGTTTCATGGCAAACGGTCCAGTTGTTTATGAGTCCATTGATCACAATTATACAAATATACAAACATCCTCTTTTATAAATATCCCATTATATTAAAGGAGAAAGGTTTCTAGTGGGGTTTTTGGTTAGAAATTATTTCCAAAAGCACAAGCGGGAAAACCGTTTCCAAAGGGTTCCAAAGGGTAGATAACTATTATTTGGTGCAAAATAAGGGTAGTTTAATTCATTAAAACATTACAATTATAAAATCGGATTAACTCATAAAATAATTACTAAAACTCATTTTTTCCCGTTAGAAAAGCATTGGAGCAATCAGATGTTTTGCAACTGATCCTCGAAATGTAAGTCACGTGTTTTAACCATGTAGCCCGTTCCTGTTTTGAGACTGTCAATTTTAGCCAGTATTTGTGTTGCTCGAAATCAAGAAGTTCAATTTATTAGACTTTTTGTTTAAAATGTTACTTTTAGTCCTTACTTCCGCCCAAGAAAAGTTAAGGGAGTTTAAGTGGTCATAAAGATAGTCTGATAGTCATATCACACAAAGAGGGAAGGTGGCGTAGACACTAGGGGGCACTACTTTATGTATAAAATAATGCATTTTCGGGTCTAAAAAGTGTCCCCATCATGGAATTGATCTATATCATTGTAATTGATTAAAGATATAAAAAAACATGAGTCATCGCTCAGCAACAAAATAAATTTCATTAGATAATTTGGAAAATGTTGCAAGAGGACAGTAAGTTGTCTTGTGGGCATCACTTTACGTTGTCTTAGTAACTCAGTAAATGTATATGCTACGACACTGAGAGATGACATTATTTAATTTCAGATATTGAATTGAAAATTAACTTCATAGATTTTGTTACATGAAGAGGATTATTAAAACGAAATTAGCGTTTCGTCTTTGTTGTAAACATATTGGTTGAAATAAAATATATTTCTGCAACTTTAAAACGTTTCGCAATATTTCCAAAATTTATTAGAGCGAAGTTCGGTTCTCCGGTGCTATGTAATAAAAACTAAATGTACAGTTAATTGCATGACCACTAAAGAAATCTATGCTTTTCTTAGTAGTTTTAAAATTGTTTTTCATTAGCTTTAGGTGGATTTCAAATTTTGGATACTAAACAAAGTAATTACATTTTGACCTTATTTCTTGCATATTTAAAAATTACACTTTTGATAACATTTTGTTTTTCCTAATCTTGAGTTTTTAGTTGCTTGTAAAACAAAGATTTTCTAAACACGAACAAGTATCAAATTGAATATGAAATGTAATAACTAGTTTACAAAATATAGAACACAATTAACATCTTAACCAACAGAGTGTTAACCTAAACAATCAAAACTTGCTTGTCTGGACTTGTTCAATGAGCCGTTATATGCAATGCTGCAGTAAACGTAGCGACACATGGATGGAGCATCAAAGCCACCTCAGATAAAGGCCGAACTGATCACACATATCTAACGCTTTGTGGCTCGGACTGCCTCGATCGACGATTCTGGTCATACGTATTGTGTCCGCTCGCTGCAAATTGTATCTTGTAAAGAGTGAGCAACGAGGGCAAAGCACAGTCAAAGGGAGTTAGACTAGGTAGCGTTTTCACGGTTTTACCTTGCTTTGAAGATTTTATGATTGGTTTTGTAACATTTTCTCGTTTATGTGCTGCTTTTAGAGGGTTTTTTTGTAAATGTATTTTCCTTTTTTTTATAAAACACGTGTGAGAGTTGCTTGGTTAGGTTAGTGTCAGTACAAAATGTCTTAAAGAGGTCAGATTCCGGGTAAGCCATTACATTTTAGCGAATTTCCCATAGGGAATAAGCTATTACCGTAGGTCTCATGGTAAGACCTAAGCCCGGGACCATGTTACTTTTTCGTTTTGAGGTGCCCAGAGACCAAATATAATAGTCATTAAAATTTTTATATATGTATATATGTATATATATATATATATATATATATATATATATATATATATATATATATATATATATATATATATGTATGTGTGTGTCCCTAGACACGATTGCTTTGCTCTATCTCCATTGGTTACCGAGATATTACAAAGTCTAAAGACAGTACATTGTCTTTTGGGGCACCAATGTTAATCTTATGGAGAATAAGGATGTGTTAATATTTCACTTATTAACTAATATTTTTGGATGAAACTTGGTATTTAGCTTCATTTGGTTGAGATTCATCCATTTAAGGTAAAAAATGTTGGTTTTTGTACTTATCGTGGCAGCAAACCTGCATACGCTTTTCCCATGTTAATCATATGGAGAATAGGCAAACTCTTTTATTTATGGTCAGATATTGATGAAATTTACTATATGGCTTTATATGGTCAAAATAAATTTTTTCTATGCTAAAAACCTTCTTTTAGTGTCCCCCATGGCAGCATACCTGCATAATCTTTTCCTATATTTATCTTAAGGAGAATAGACATTTATTTCCCTATTTATGAGCACGTGATGAAATTTTGTTTACAAGTTTAGCTGGTCAAAATTAATATTACTAATTTGGAAATTCGCTGAGTACGCAGGTCTGCTGCGACGGGGGGTATTTTTAGAGGTTAGCCCTCTCTAAATTGCCCTGGTAATAAAAATTGCAGGGTTAAATGTTTTCCTGAATAGATCTATTTTTCATTAATTTATTTTATAAACTCAACAAGCTTTAATACTGTATTGTATTGCAAAATATAATACCGTATTAAAAATATTTAATTTTGACAAGGACCCAGGTAGTTAATGTTTTAACAGTTCCAATTTTAGTGAAATCTATTATTGAATTCTGTAGAATTACACGTTACATACACCAGTAAAGGTTAAAAAAAAACACACATTTTTATCAGAAAGACTATATTAATTGTTGATTAGTTATATGTCAAGAGCATTAAAAGCTAATTTAATCATTTCTCTACCAGTATAATATTTGTTGCTTTAGCTTGAAATATGAAATATTTTTTCAAATATATACAGGGTGTCTTTAAAGTCCACCACCAAACTTCATAATATGATTAATTGGGTCAAAATAAGAAAAAAAGTTCCTATGAAGGTATGTCCTAAATTGCATATTTACCCAGATATCCGCCATTTTGTTTTTTCCACTTAATAATTTTTATTTCGGTGACGGATTGATCTAGGAACTTCATATTTGGCATGGATCTTTATAATACTAATGTCCATTTCCACAATAAAAATTATTTTTTCCGATGCATATTTTCATAATGGCGGCCATTTTAAATTTTTTAACTCAAATATCTCAAAAACGGTAAATTTTATAAAAGTATTACAAGAGACAAAAAGTTGACAAATTAAATTATCTAAACAACAAAACCAAGTTTGTAAGGATCCGCCAACAAATAACGGAGTTATTTAGATTTGTCTCTTAAAATAACCTAAATTGGCATTAATCATAGTGCAAAAACAGTTCTGCAGAAAAACCACAATAACTCCGTTATTTGTTATCGGCTCCTTACAAACTTGTTATCACTGTTTAGATAATTTAATTTGTCAACTTTTTTGTGTCTTGTAATATTTTTATAAATTTCACTGTGTTTGAGATATTTGAGTTTAAAAATTTAAAATGGCCGCCATTTTGAAAATATGCATCGGAAAAAAATAATTTTTATTGTGGAAATGGACATTAGTATTATAAAAATCCATGCCAAATATGAAGTTCCTAGATCAATCCGTCACCGAAATAAAAATTATTAAGTGGAAAAAACAAAATGGCGGATATCTGGGTAAATATGCTTTTTATGACATACCTTCATAGGAACTTTTTTTCTTATTTTGACCCAATTAATCATATTATGAAGTTTGGTGGTGGACTTTAAAGACACCCTGTATTTGTAAATGTATAATCATATAATTTTTGTGTACCAAATTTTCCCGTCAACAGTTTGAACAGTAGGCTTATCCAGATGAACTCTAAATGTAGCTCATATTTCTTTGTGAAGTATTGCAAGAGACATTTAGCTAAAACTTGTCTGCAGCAAGAGTTTGGACAGAAATATACCTGCCCAACTCCCCCTCCCCTTCCCTGGATATGACTGATGAGATAAATGAGGAAAGAGTTCTCCTATTGGGCCGCAACATTTAACAAGAGTGATGTGTTATGTCGAAGTTAGCTTAACTTTCGTGGTAAACCAGAATAACGGCACTTGTTCGGAATACCGATGTTGATTTTTTGAGCTATGTTGAAATACATGCAAAGAATCATACTTTAATGTTGCAATAAAAAAATACTAACCACAGCAGACCCCGATTTGTGTACTTAGCAAAGTCCCCTTTGGTGATTTATTTATTTTCTGTAAAAACATCATGGAACCGAGGTTGTATTGTTAATGCCACCAATTGACTACAAATAAAAATAAAATAAATCTTTATTTGTTGTAAGGATTACACAATCATTAACAATTGTCAATACGCAATACTAATGCTAAATGGTAACATATGACATATGTCAAAAAGCAATGTTCTTTATTTTAAAGAATTCTTCAAGGTCATAAAAGGGATTTTTCAGTAACCAAGAGTACAGTTTATTTTTAAACTGTTTTTTCTAGTACCTATCTATTAAGCCTTCCAAGGAATTGTAAATTTTCAGAGCGATGACCAGATGACTATTCATAGTTTTGCTTAATCTGTGAAATTTAATGTAAGTATGTTTTTTTGCTCTTGTATGATAACTGTGGATTTCATGACTTGGTTTTATTAGATTGGGGTTCTTTAAAATATACGTAACAATATCAAAAATGTACAAATTGATAACCGTTTGAATTTCTAATTGGATAAAAAGTGGTCTACAATGTTCCAATGTATATATTCCTGACATGATTCTCAAAGCTTTTTTCTGAAGAATCAATATTTCTTGAACTTTTGAGCAATTACCCCATAAAATTAAGCCATACCTGAAAATTGATTGAAAATAGGCAAAATATGCTGTTTTTAGGTAATCTTTTGGAACAACACTGTGTAAACGGCTTAAAAGATAGATTACTCTAGATAGTTTTGTATTTATATAATCCACATGATTGCCCCAAGTCAATTTACTATCGATATTTACACCCAAAAATTTAACATATTTACTGCAGTTACTAATGGTACTATCAGATTGTGAACAATGTTTTAGATTAAATGTTATGTTTTGAGTTTTTTCTTCATTCAGAACTAGTCCATTATTAATAATCCAATCAGTTGCATGCACTAGTGTGTCACTGGTGAGATTTTCCAACTCCAGAACATTATTACTAAAGTTTAAAAAGGTAGTATCATCTGGGTAAAGGATTGTTTTAGATTTTATTGCTTCAGGTAGATCATTAATATAGACTAAAAATAACAGAGGACCCAAGACGGACCCCTGTGGAACTCCCCATTTGACTAAGATGTCACTGGAAGATTTATTATTGATACAGACTATTTGCCTACGTCCTTTTAAGTGTTTGCCTAAGTCCTTTTACTACAATCAAATTAAGATAAATATGACGTCTTAACAAGCTGTGTAATCAAGAGAATTTCTGGTGGTTGTGTATAAAATAGCAATAATATAATTTTGGGTATTTAAACAGAGAATTTTTATCATTTGTAAACCAGTACTCCCAAATACCCTATGAGTCAAGGCTAAATACCTCCAATTGTGAAATATAAACTATTTTCCCCCAGCTAAACTTTCCTTGAAGAAAAATAAACCTGCATAGGTTGAAATTAAAATACTTTTTATAAATAAAGATTATTACAGCATCCTTTTTTTTATTCTACTTTTACTGAGGTAAAAAGTAAATTAACTCTGACTAAGATTACTAATTTGCAATTCTGTACTTTTTTACATATCGTTAATAAGATTTTTTTATATTTAGTTTATAATTGCAAAGGTTATACTTCATATGCCTTTAGAAATATTCCTCACCACAGGGATTAATATTTAAAATTAAAAGTAAACATTCAACTAATCTTTTCAAAACGACAATGTTGCTATTGCACACTTTAACAAAGAGTGGAAGCTATACACGGTGGAACGGTAATCTGAAAGAGCATTTTTTAGCAAGCACAATGCCCGCTGTCATATATGGAGAGAATTCTTCTTGAGCGAACTTAATCAAGACGAATGGTCCTGTACATTCAAACCATCTCGCTCAAGTGGCTCGGGCCTACCTGCAGATTAACTGTCTTTATAATGATATTGTTCCTAAATTATTGTCCTTATCTATCAATCCCACATTATTCCCCTTTTGTTTTCTTATAAGTCGATTGTATGAAGGGTTAAAATTATTACCTATAGTTAAAATCATGACCAAGGGGAGTGAAAAATTTATCTTTTGGGGGGGAAAACTGCTTAAAGTAAAATGATAATTTTTCTATCAGTAAATTTTTCTTGTTTAATGTATGGCGGGGAAAAATTATCAAAAAGCAAGAGGTATGTTGAAGAAAAAATCTTTTTGTAAACCATTAAAAAAAAATTTGTCATTCGTTTTGTTCCAACTGGCCAATCTCCATGAAATTCAAATTCAAATTCTTTATTTCCCATAGATAATACAAATACAAAGTAGTTGATTGCGTAGGAAATATTAATATCGATGACTTGGTTGTAACAGGACTTTAGAGCATCGATAACTTTGACTCTTGAATGGCCATTCGTCTAAGAAAGTTGATTAACAATTCAAAATAAATTAATAATAGAAAGTAGTCTACTGTTGTACTGTGCACAGCTTGTAGAAATTCAAGTTGATACATTTACAAACCAAAATTGTTGACAGACAAATTGCAAATTCAATTTTTATTACGTTTATTTAACAAATTATTATCACTTTAAGATTTTATGAGAGATGTTTAACATTTTCAAGATTTTGTATCCCCTTAAAAATTATGTAATATTTTTGGGAAATATTAATTTAAATAAGGGTTGTCTCCGTGTAAAATTGCTGGATACTGTAATCACTTCCAACCTAACAAATGATATATTTCATTATGGTGCTTATGGTTGTTTTATTGTTAGATTTTGATAATGGAGAAGGATTCATTAAAATCTCTCTTCCAGCAATAAAATCAACTTATGAGTTTTTAAATACTGTAGACTAATATCTCATGCAAAAATATATTTTTTTATTATATTTTGTTTGTTTGTTTTCTTACCTTTAAGATATCTTGTATATCCCTTGAACCCTTGAGCGACCCTTGTCAACCCTAGAAAAATTGCGTTCTAAAATTAATATCACCATATTATATAATTTTAATTCTAAATGAGCCAAACAAACATATATTGAGAGTCAGAAGATATAAAACTAAATTGCAGAATTGAGTTAATAGAGAGCGATAAAAGTGAGTATGTATCAGGATGTGCATAAATTGTTGGCTATAAATTAAATCGTTTTCCAGGCAATACTATTAACCATAACATTCATTGAGGGATAGTATTACCCGTATCTGGGAAATCAATCCCGAAAAAATTCCCAGAAATAATGCGCCTACTAAGTCAAGGGCTTACCCATTCGTTATTAAAACACGCATTTTTAAAACTATAGTTTATATTTTTTTCTAGTTGTATTCCAGTTTGATGTTAGTAATAGTTTGTGAAATATGGAAAAAAATTGTATTGGGGGTTGAGGTGTACTAAATATTTAATTCAGTATGTGCTGGGATTGAGCAATGCCACTGTAATCCCCATCAGTGTAATTATCGAGCTTATCTTGTCACGGTCTTGTGTCATTAGTGGTTCGATGTTTCCGCTGCTGGGTGACAGATTGGTGCGGTCTATGCCTAAAACATTTAGACATTGTTCACGTCACCAAGGGTTTTCATCTACCATAAAATTCAGATTCAAAATTAGTTTATAGGGATAAAGTTACATACATGTTACAAATTCCCATGTGCCTTGTGTGGTGCATACGGGGAAAAAATATACATCCATGTTAATACAAGTGAATTAGCAGCAGCAGCAAATTTTATACTTTTAGCAGTTTATTTAAATTAAATGAAAAATTTCTTTTAAACTAAACTCTAACAAACTAGGCTTAAATGAATAAATTAATACCATAACTACAGATTTTATTGGGTTGACTCAGTAACGGAAAACAGCCGGGTATTTTTTAGTTTTGGCAAATAAATAGGGAAATGCCCAGAATAAATGCCACAAGTATATAAACTTAATTCCAAGGGTGTCCATTATTTTAAACTTACACTGACAAGATTATTTATTTCAGAGTAGGCTCTACTAAAGATATAATATTCTACTATGTTAAAAATTTAGCCTTAGAATAAGAAATTCTAATATATTAATGTTGCCATACAAAATATATAAGCTTAATTTAAATTCATTGAAGTATAGATTAACTTAGTTGTGTCTAGGATATTTTTATAATAATAATAATTAGTGCATGTGTTGCTCGACATCGAGCAATTTATTTTGATACAATACTAATAATACATTTAGTTCTAAATCAATGACATCCGACCAAATAATATTGTGAATATCAGTGATCACCAAAATCTACAACTGTACGTTAACAGATGTTTAAAATGCTCAAACCAATCTCAATGTTATTCTAATGGGAATTTTAAATTTAATTTGTGGATAGCGCCCTTATTTTAAGTCCGATTCTCTTCAATTTTTGGCGGAAACAACTACAAACCAAGCCCTATCCAATGACACCAAAAACTTTAAAATCGGTTGAGAATTGTAGGAGTAGTTCTCTTTAAAAAAAAACCCTTAGTGTATTAAATAAGTATAGATATAGATTACCAGTAATTCTTTTCAATTGCTTTCCATCGAGCTAAAAATTTATGGTAAATAACGTTTTTTGAAATGCTGTCACAAGATAAAATTACTGAACAATAGTTTTGTTTGCAAGTTGTTGCAAAACTGTCCTCATATGAGTCGAATGTTATTAGGATTTTAAAAGTTTATTAAAGTAACATCTTCCCTGCCTTGAGCTTATATTTCTTCTGTCACTTTCTTGTCCATAGGAGGATATTGATTGGTCAGTTTATAATCAGTTTTAATGAGAATGCAGAAAGATTTGTCTTTTATAACTTTAATACAAGTTTTAGCGCACTTAAAACTTATAATTTGTCATCAATAAATAAAATTAATTTTACGAATAACTTAGTTATAAGTGCTCTTTATTCCATCAGGCTCTGCAGCTATTGCTATGGTTGTATTGAAAATGCAGTTTTATTGCAGTTTTGAGATATTGAGATGTGCATTCAACTAATGCAGTGTAGAAGGCACTGAATTTAGAAAACACAATAATTATCAATTGACAACTTTGATTGTGTCAGTTAAGATTTCCTCGAGGTTTGTATTACTTACAATTATATTGTTTAAAATCTTATCCAAGCCACAACTACAGTAGAACCTCCGACTGAGACGGGACTGGACAATGGTCGGAACGGCCAGAAAGTCAGATATCGGGATGAGCAAATAAAACGCATATTCTAGGTATAAAAAGAACTATACGGTATTAACTTTATTGTAACACATTAATTGAAACACAAAAATATGTCTGATAACTGGAAAATGAAAAATAGAAAAACTAATCGTAATGCGTAGAGTAAGTCTTTCTCGTTTCGACAGGCTCAGCAACGACAGAAGCGTTAGAATCACATATAGACAGTCGGACACTTGATCGAATATCGTGAGGAGTCCGTTATCGTGAGGAGTCGGTTATCGTGAGGAGTCGGTGATCGTGAGGAGTCGGTTATCGTGAGGAGTCGGTTATCGTGAGGAGTCGGTTATCGTGAGGAGTCGGTTATCGTGAGGAGTCGGTTATCGTGAGGAGTCGGTTATCGTGAGGAGTCGGTTATTGTGAGGTCGGATAAGGGAGGATCTACTGACAATGTATTTTTCAGCTGTACTTTATTTCACTTGTAATGTTTTAAGTTGACAGAGGAGTAATAATTGATGTTTCTAATAAAAATTTGTTTATTTTTGAATACCAGTTCTCTTTAGTATTTGCTAAATTAAATCCAAACCAATATAAATAATCATTGTCTTTGTGTAGTCTTCTAAAATATTAAAGATAAAATACTCAGGCTACAGTTAATGAAATAAATCCCATGTTTAAAGCAAGACTTCTAGTCTCTTCTTTCAGACTCATCCCCAAGTTTCTGGGGTGGGAAGTTGGACAGGTTTATTTTTGACAAAAACTTGCTGTTGACAGGTTTCATCTGGATGTCTCTTGCAAGTCTAACTTAAGTATTTGAAGAGACATTCAGACTTTACTTTAACCCATTTGTGCCCACTGTCGACATTTGTCGACGCTGTATTTTAATTTATGAAAGTCCATGGAGTTTTAGGTTTTTCATGATTAAAATTGGCATTTTGGAGTGAAAATATAATTATCTTTCATATTTCAAGGCCGTAGTGGCACACACACAGTGAACAAGCAGCAAAATCCGTGTTGACCAAGGTGCAACTCTCAAAGAATCAACCGATCCCGTCAACTTCCACGCAAGCCTGCCACCATTTATTTAACGTGGGCCCTTCCACCAACTTTGCCACAGATCGGCTAACCCTTTAAGAGTTGCACCACCAGGTCAGTGGTCATGAGCGGATTCGAACCCGTGCCGACGCAGACATCCTGGCCAAGGATGGCTACGCCTTAGCCATCTGAGCTATCATGACCGGCAGCCTAGACTTGAGAATTTTGGTTTTGAATGATTCGCGCCCCTAGCGGGAAAGACTGTAGGCCTTTGGTATGCGAGTTCTCTACAAGAGCGCAGCACTAAGCCACTGTGCCCAATTCGCAAGAAACAATTTGGGCATAAATGGGTTAATTTAGTGACATAAGTAGGGTTGTCAATGTGATTGCTGATTGAAATTGGGAAACTGAGATCGTGAAAGTTCTGATCCTGTCAGGATCGGCGTAAGTGCTCGCAGAAAAAGTTTTTAAAACTTAAACAAAGAGTTTATAAAAATAAATTTTATTTCAGGTTACTGTAGGTTGTTTCTTGAGATCTAAACTAGTTTAGATTGTTATTTCCAAACCTGATTAGGTTTAGCAAAATTTTTAAACAAATTTTAATTGAAATTTTAGTAAAAAAAAGTAAAAATATAAGACAATTGTAAAAATATAGGAAATTATATTTGTGGATAGGCCGTAATTTTATAGAGCCAAACCGGGATGGCCAGTATGTAACTTCCTCCCCCCCCCCCCCCCCCCAATAGTGCTAATGGAGAACGACTCAGTGGTCTCAATTATGCAACATTTAAACTTAAATTAAAATTGAAGTTATAGAACATGCTACAGCTTACAAGATTTTATTTTTGTCTGGAAAAGTTAAAATGTTTATATTAAGCAATAATGATTAATAATGAAATAAAATTACCTTGTCCAATCACTGGTTGTCAAAATACGACATGTTTCGTTCCTTAGAACTTCATCAGGTCTATAGCTAGCAACTACCACAAGTCCAATGTATTGTTACATTGTGGTTTGTCAAATGATTCAATAAAAAGTTGTCCCAGTCACTGAAACTAAAAGTTTTCATAGTGATAAAATTAATAAAACTGAATAAAAATGATTAAAATTGTGTACAATTTCAATCATTTTTATTCAGTTTTATTTATTTTATCACTATGACAACTTTTAGTTTTAGTGACTGGGACAACTTTTTATTGAATCATTTAACAAACCACAATTTAACGATACATTGGACTATGTGGTAGTTGCATGCTATGGACCTGATGAAGTTCTAAGGAACGAAACATGTCGTCTTTTGACAACCAGTAATTGGACAAGGTAATTTTATTTCATTATTAATATATTCCAATCCAGAGTCACAATGAATACAATAAAGATTAATTAATTCTAAAAAACTTAAAACTAGACTACTTCAAATCAGATTTATATTTTTTGTTAGCATATTAATTTAACACGTTCGCTACCACAATGTTAAAAAAAAATCGTAACCACAGCCCGCCGCCGCAATTTTGCGGCGGGCGAGTTCTACTGAGAGCCCACCACCGAATATCTGCGGCGGCTGGGCTCATTAAAATAGACTGCCGCCGCATATCTGCGGCGATGGTTCCATGATACTAAATACGAAATTTCTTCAGTGCGGTCTATTTTAATGGTCAGACAGTTTAGGCGCGGTCCACGGGATAGTCCGCCGCATATGTGCGGCGCTTGGTCTGTGGCTAAAACGACCACTGACGTCACTAAAATGTTTTACGTACATTTTTATTTAATGTATTTTTGAAAGTAAAATTTTTTAATGTATTTGATATATCTTTACACGAATATTCATCAAATCTCTTATATAACACATTGAAAAAAGTGTATTGTGTAAGAAAAATGTATAAACATTTACATTTTGTAAACTTGTAAAACATCATAATTATACTACGTAAATGAATTGTAAACAACTCTTTTTGTAAACTAAATATTTCAATACAATGTTTTTATGTATAAGCCGTATTATATTTTTCGCTTTTCAAAGGTTATGACTAAAAATAAGGTTATATTGGTGCCGACGCTAACATGCGTCACTTAAGTCTCTGACCATGCGCCGCAAATGTGCGGCGCTCAAAAAATTACCAAAAATGAAGAGAAAATTGTATATATTTTTTTATTTAATGAAATTAAGATATTTTTAAGTGTGAAAACTAAATTTGGACGGTTTCTATTCGTGGTCTGTGGCATAAGTCACAACCACTAGGGCCGGTCTACAGGGAAGTCCGTGATTATTTTGGTGGGCTGTGGAATTGGCATGACCGCCGCATATATGCGGCGGCTGGTAGCGAACGTGTAAACACATGCTTAAAAGATATGACTTGTATATTCTTGACTCAAAATAAAGTTGCAACAATAATTATTCACCTCTTGTTGTCAATCACACAATTTACTAGGACTTTTTCAATAATTTGTCTATTGCTTTCACTTTAGAAGTGCTCTAGACTTGTCCGGTCAAGCCTTTTTTCCACCTTACGTACGTCAAATTTCACCTTGACTTGAATTTGATTGCCATCTGAAATTGAATTTTCATGCTAATTTAGTTAATGTTGTTATTGTTATAATCTTTATAAGAATAGTTCCAGGGGGACCGAGCTTAAGCTCGATAAAATTATTACTTCTTTCTCACACAAAGCTCGTTCGCTCTGCTCACTCGCCCTCTTCCATTTTAAAG